>JAUYWH010000016.1:3876695-3907383 GCA_034779795.1 Ctenopoma multispine
TATCTATCTATCTATCTATCTATCTATCTATCTATCTATCTATCTATCTATCTATCTATCTATCTATCTATCATATGCAGATGTGAAATAATACATTATCACTGGTGAACAATACAAACAAAACTACTCTATATCTGTATCACTACTAGAAATCAAATATAATAGTGGATACCTTCAACTATCCACAGTATTTACCATTACATTAACATAAATACTCTATGGTGGTTCAGATGCAACAAACAGATATTATACATGTGTCCTTATAATGTTCTATGAGGTCCTTATGTATTTGTGTATAAACTGAGGGAATAGGGTGAAACTTTACTGACCTCAAACCCATCTTATACCTTCAGGATAAATGAGCTTGGTCTTTTTGTCAGTAATGCTAGCCCTTGAAGTTGGAAGACTATACGCTGCAAATGTCCCAGGTTTTGATAAGAACAATCACATTTGGATGTACATGTAGGGTTGCTACTTTTAGCAACTTCCAACTTTTACACACTGTATTTCTGTTACTGGCAGAGTTGGCTCACAAGTCAGTTATCTAGTGGCCTCACTGGATCTCAGATGATGTCTCTGTGGGACAGCAGAGTGCAGCAAAGTTGCGTTGGGTCCTCGTTTAAGTGCTCCTGCGGTTTATGTGCCCGCTGGCACTGTGAACCATGGCCCAGGGATTTATAACACCTCATTACTTAGCCATCATAAAACACTCATGTTTATAAATGTTAATGGTTGTGATTTATTTTTAAATGTCATCTATATGTCGTAGTTGAAAGATGTGTTAATGAGCTGGGGAGGTGGGAGGTGGCTGGAAAGAGTGACTGACAGGCAGACAGCGGCGTCAGATGAGAGGAATATTGTAACGGAATGAAAACAGAATGAAAAATGAATTTCCCAAGATGACTTTTGTTCCTTTATCTTATTGTTCTTTCACGTTATACTTTTATACTACAATTTGTTATGAAAGCAGCACGTCCCATGTGACATATCTGCAGTGAATCAATAATGGATATCTCTCCTTTAGCAAACTGCTACTTTACTTTCTGCCAGTCGCTGCTGCTGATTCCTTGTTATGATGATTAACAATCTGATGTACAGCTCGTGTGTGTGTGTGTGTGTGTGTATCCCACTTCAAATCTCACTGATACACTGATAGTATCTTTCTGTGAGGGGAGAGTCCCTCCCTCTGCTCCTCTCCTCAGGAGGTGACACACTTCTACATCAAAGCTGAATTGTAGCTTATTAGTGTGGCAGAGTGAGACCGGTGATACGGTTCAAACGCTCCTGCTCACTTTCAATTATACTTTTGGAGATATATTCATATTTATATCTGGGCGAATGTGATCATCAAAGCAAACAAAGCACTGCACGCTCACCCTTTTCTCCCTCTCCAACGCACTGTAGATTTGAATTAGAGCTCCTGATTTGAGCCAAACAGTCGAATCACTTCAGACATAAATACAATTCTTATCCAGTCACGCCGGATAAGTCTGATATTTTCCCATCGTCAGAAACCTGGTTTTAATGATGACCTCTTTGATAGTTTCCGTGACAAACTGAAAGTTGCTAAAAGTTTGGTTCTGATGGACCCGATAGCCAGGAAACACTGTGGAAACCTATCTGCTGCTAAAAACAAGTTGATTTCCTGGAACAGAACAGCACAGGTAATGTGTTCCAGATCCTTGGTAATAGATAATTTCAACAGCTTCAACAAAGATATGACTTTCTGGCTTGCTTGTTTTTTTTTTATTTCTTCCAAATAAGCGTTGACTGACAGGAATTGCATTCCAGATTTTGGCTCTGAATCACACAGCTCTGACTGATGTCCATCACTCCCCCTCTGCCACACCTTCCTGTTTGTATCACCCATCCACATTTCTAATTTGGACAACAGAGCAGGTCTAGGTTGAGCTGAGGTGAGACGAGCAAACACCAACAATCAGAGCAGAGCCTCTAAAGCAAACATAATTCTCTCCAAAGCTGCAATAATCAATATTTTAATATTATGGGTCAAATCTCTATTGGGAAGTATTGACAGAACCACTGAGAGTTATTACTTAGGCCGCTGTTGCTCTCAGCTCTTTGTAGCATTTTAGTGTTAGCTTTTGGTTTTATGGCTCACAACTAAAATTTTTTTGGTTCACTCCCATCAAACACGTCTCCACTGGAAAAAAAAACTCAGACCAGAGCAGACAGACATGCAGTTAGCACAATGAAGCATTTAAGAGTTAAGGAAACTAAGAGTTGATCTCCACTAACCCCTGAGGTAATGAACACTGGATGTATATTTATCACTGAGACTGAACTACAAATGCAGATTGAAGCTTTAATGCTGTTTCAACAATAATTTTCAAAACCAACAAAATGAGACACAAAAAGAATGAAAGTAAAGACAAAAACAACAGTTACACATTATCACTTCATAAAATTGTACTGAACAGAGCTTTTTCACTAAAAACAGCTGCCTGTTGCTGCTTAAAACAAGCCTGGAGAGAACCCAAAGCAATGAGCTAAAAAAGGCTGAAAAGCTCTGATAGGATCCCCACATGAGAGGGAAAATTCTCTGTGGGTTTCTGACTATCACCAACTCCTTTTAAAGCTCACATTTTTGATCCACTGTTAATCTTAGAATATTAGTGCTTGCAGCTTTAAATTATTTCACTATTTTGGCTTCAGCACTGAGCGGTGGTTGCCACTTGGATGAACCTGCCCAGTCTTTCACTCAAAGTTATTTTCAAATGATTTTCTCCTCTCAGTTGGGCACTGGATCTGAGCATCTCCCGCAGCGACTGCATCCCTACACACTATATGTTCCTATACATGCTGAGCTCCTTCACCACTTATCAAGTTTACAGCAAAAGAACATTTAGTGCACTGGAAAATGTTACAAAGTCTGTTATGAGGTATGTTTCCTCAAGTGGTGTCTGTTCGATTGAGTGTGTGAGCAGACAGAGGGAATTTTCCGACATTTTGCTTTTACACATTGTTTTCATCTGAGGCCAAGTCAACACTGATATGTTAAAACAGCTAAATTAAGACAGCTCAGCAACAGAAGTACAGTATGTGCCTGTTTGTTAGTTTTCTGAAACCTCGACAGTGTTTGTTGCCCTTAGTTTATCCCCCAGGAGATGCAGCCCTGCGTGTGGCTGTTGTTTCGTCTGCGTCTGCATGTGTTCAGTGACAAAACTGCCTTCCCTTGTGGTTCTGTTGTTCAGTGTTGGCCAAGTGGCTGAACAACCAGCAGACGAATGGGCTGTGAAGTCTTCATGTCAGCACATACAACCACCTACATTCTCCAGAGGGACTCCTTGCATGATTGCCACCAGCGTTACTGTGTTCCCTTTGATGAAAAAGCTTTGTTGCCTGAAAGCAGTTTGCTACTTGCCTCTTCTCCTACTTTTAAATTTTTTTTTAGGAATATCTTGATTTAAACAAGGAAGCAGATTTGGTTGGAGCACATGTGTGGCTTTTGTAGAGCTGGATTATTTTGGAAAAGCTGATTTTTTTTTTTTTGGGAAGTGGTAATTCATGAATTAAAGATGAAGCCTGGGTTTTGCAATCGCAGTGCAGTGCTTGAGCTGAATAACAAAAAGCTGGATCACTTCAGATTTCTACACATGCCATTCACAACACATCACTGCTGCATTTTACGAAAGCAAAACTTATTTTAGTCCTTTTTTATATTGTTGAGCACCCAGTTCCTTCAAAATCCCTCATCTGGTGTAAATAGAACAATAGGTCCAATTTATATATGAAAAACAAACTTCCCACCAGTTGCCAGTGTCCCTGCTGTTGTCATGGCAACCACAACTAGCGGTACACCAATCTCCTCTAAGGATGGAGAGAGACACAGACGAAAAAACACCCAATAAACAATTTGCCATCACCTGGCTAATTAAAGACACAAACAAGACTAAAAAGAAAAAGGGGCTTCTCGTACATGGCCACTTCCACAGTGTTCCCCACATCTCCAGATCTTCATGCATGTCTGAAAAGCACAACCAGAGAGTCATCTTAACATAATGCGTCATCAGAGGACGCATGTGGAAGAATATTTCATGGATAATTGAGCTGGTGTGATGCTGGGCATCGCACCATTGTCTGGGGAGGGATAGGCGAAGGGCTCTGGAGGAGAACAATCACAGAGGCTTAACAAGCTCTCACTGGCTTCTCACATCAGTATAATTAAACTAAGTTGGTGGAACAGGCAGCTCCTCTGATGCATCCAGAAAAATACAACAGCATCTTTTCACAGGGCAGCAATTAGATTTCCAAATTCTGGGGCATGCCCATTTTCAAATGCTATTAAGATTGATCAGAGTTGGTAAGACACCTGTTAAATACCAATGTGAAAACTTTGTTCTTTCATCTATTCAAAAACACACATCAGATTCAAAAAATAATTTGGGTCATTTCCTGCATTTTGTATATCAACATAGCAAATTATTTCCAATAAAAGAAGTAATTATTACTTTTCATTATAATGAGGATCTTTTAACAGAATTAGACCTTTTATGTAAATTGCTGCTTTATTAAAGCCACTTATAAAAAGATTGATAGAAACACAGGACTTCATAATAAATATTGCATTGTATTTGACTCAGTGTTCAATTATTATTTTAAGGAGATTATTAACTGATATAAATATTAACAGATTCTTTTCATTTTATCCAGTAAATATGTAAAATAGGTGGAACTAGTAATAGTTTTTCACCCCTGATTAATGTCTGCAGGTCTTCCTCTCAGGCTACACAGAGCTCTGAAATCTACAATTAAAATATAGAGCACTCTGCATGTAAGTGCATTTTGTGGCATAAGAAGTCATCATGCTTTACTGACCCTACATCATCACAGTCTCTACCCTCTGCTTTTTTACCTCTGCCTCCAGTCTTACTTGTACATTCAACAGATGTCCTAAAATGTTCTATCTTTTCCTAGTCACTTTACCTTCCCCACCTTCAGTTCTCTGTCAGATTATTCAGTCAGGTTTCTCATGTCGCTGTTGAGCTGTATCTTACACACCCACCTGTTAGCTCTTTTGCCTCCATTGTTTTAGACTTCATGCTGTTTTTGGACCTTTTTGTTTGCCTGTCGGCATCACCTGTTTCTGCCTTTGTGCCTGTCTGCTCACCTGGTCTTCATTAACAGACTTGTTCTAGATAAACTGTGCCTCACTTTCTACAACCTCGTACAGAAAGTCACAGAAACACTCACCATTAGGTCAATGTTTCAGCTTGCTGTGTGCTGTATACTCAGACTTCTTTGCTTGACTTGCCCCTCTCAAACATAAGACAAGTAAAGACAATAAGTAGATGAAACTGTTTTCACTGTTAGACATTTGGGCTGTTAGTCTGATATCACAGGTTCACTTATGCAGTGTAATTTATGTTTTGGGGACCACTTAGAAAAAAAAGAATCAGGCTTGACATTTTCTTTCAATTATAGAGTGATTATATCGGCTTCATCAGATGTACAGGATGAGCCTACACAATGTGTGACAAAGTAAACAATTAAAGACAATATACTATTGTTGGGCATTTGAAATGTGGGACAGACAGCTGACAAAGCAGAATGAATGACAATAAAATATAGAGCAAACAAGAAAGGCACTAGGAAATGAAGACAAAAAGACATGTCAGCGGACTGATTTTGACAAAGCCAAAAAATACGTCTTTGAATACATGAGAAGAACAATAATCACATTCATGAATTATAAAATTCTAAGAAAATCTGTTGGTTTATTTTATTTAGTCCTTTGAGGAAGAAGAAAGTCAGACGTTACAGCAACATGGAAGTTGCTGATAGGCTGTGCTAACTTGTGTTACAGGGCTGATACACTGACATTGACAGATCTTCTGACTTTCGAGTCTGTGGAGTCCAGGTCAAAGTGATGAATGATAAGAGGAGAAATGCTTGTTTTTAATGTCTCTTTAATATCTCTGAGCTTTGGGAGGGAATCACTGCCAATCCCCTGATTTGCAACAAACAGCTACTACAAAGATACGCTGAGTCCTCCAGCTCTATCCCTTAGGATTTGTAATTTTTGTAATGTATAATTTGTGATTTCTTTTTGGACTAGATTATTTATTTCCTACAGCCTGAGTGCCGACTGAGACCAAGAGTTGGCTCTGGCTGAAATCTTCATGCTCTTTGTCCATCAACAGCCAGTCATATTTATGTAACTCTGTGTTTCCCTTGCGGCGTGACTTTCATGGACAATTCTTTTGCCTGGCAGGTGTAAAAATAAATGGAAGGCTGATTAGAATCGTTCAAAGCATTCCAGTTTTCCACTGCTCTTAATGAAAGACTGCAGGATTTAACCTGCGACTGCACAAATAATACGGACAACTGCATTCGTCAGTGGGGTCAGTGGTGCTCTCTGCTGCAGTGTTAAACATTTCTCTTCACTTCGCTGACTACTACCTACTGTGATTAATGCTTGCTGGTAGCCATGGTTAAAATAACAATATATCATTCTGAAGAAAAATGATCTGACTGTGATGACGTTGTTGAAATACTCCTGCTCATAATCAACATTGGGTAAAAGGTCAGGTCACTGAAAATACAGTAAAAATACTTTTTAATTTTAATGTTACTGTAAAAAAAATTCCAAATATCACACATCCATTGGATAGATTAAAAAAAACATAGAAAAACCTGGTTATTTGTGCTAAGTATTGACAGTCATACTCATTCCCATGAATGTTTATTAGTTAAACAAGAAGATAAAGCCAAGAGACAGTTAGCGTAGCTTAGCATAAGGACAAGAAACGGGGCAAATAGCCTGGCTTTGTACAAAGGTAAAATATATAACATCACAACACGAGCCAGTAACACAATCAATCTTGTTTTGCTCAGAGTAGTAAATTTCTGTAGTCCTGTCTTAAATATGAGGTTGCCTGGCAGGCAGGGGAGATTCCAGGAAGCCACTCGCCCCCAGCCAAGAATTATGATCTCTATGAAATTACTCCCTGCTTATAATATACTTTGGTGGACTACGTTTACATTTTATTTGAGTGTGTACATCCACTATTTAGTGCTCTCAATGTGCTCCCCAAGTGAAATGAATAAATATTCACATACAGTATGGTGTGTCCCACAGGGCAATGTGCTGTATTTTATATACCCCCATAAAACTACAACTCGACTACTGTAGGTGCTTTCATGCTAGCTGTTAAATTGTGGACTCCAGCTTTATATTTACCATAATGTAAGGGTGTGAGAATGGTATCAATCTTCTCATGTAACTCTTTGTAATCTAGGAAGTGAATAAAGGTCTAGAGATGTTTTCCAAAATGGTGAACCCTTTCTTTAAACATTCCTTTAAATGTGACATACTAAGAGATGATGGCTGCTCAACCACTTGGCCAAACTATTTGCCAATCTTTTATTTTAAATTTCATAGATTTCTGCACACCTCACTCTCAGTCTCGCTGAGACTAACATGACATCACTTTAACCTCTAATCTAAAACAGGTCCAAATATTTTCCAATTTATGAACAGTTGGAATGAATAGTTCCAAACTTGCAACTGATCTGCACATGTTGCAAATCCTCCAGAATAAGTCAGCGAAAGCTCAGTGAACTCCGCTCACTTTTTAGTCCGTCAGTCAATAATAAGGTACTGGATTGAGGATAGGACCAGAAGGGTGACTTTCTCCTTTTCTGGATTCAAAAGGAAAGGTCTTGGTCCCTCACTACCTGAGGAGCTCCCCTTCAAAGAAACTCAATTTTCACCTTAAAAGGCAGACTGATCTGCCACCCTCTCGCATCGCCCTTCTCTCTCTGGTTCCTTTTCTTCTCTGCTCTCCTTCTGTGTCCACTGAGTTGTTCCCCCAGCCTGGAAGGCTGAAGGACGATTACACAAATCTGTCACCCAGGAAATCCCGACACTTTATTTCCTCTCAGACAAAGAGCCAGTGATGGGTGATGAGTTTGTAGCTGCTGGGGGATTTGACAGACTCTGGGGGAATAATAAAGCAATTTCAGCCTGCCAGAAAAGTCGGGGGAAGGAGAAGGAAAAACTCACACGAGGAAGATATAAATCACTCGTTTGATGGCTAAAGCTTTTTGTTGGAGAAATGAGACAGTTAAATTGTACAGTGAGATGAGTGGCTTGACCAGACCATAGCAGTGGTGTAAAAATTACACCAAATAAAGATGAATCGTAAAGGACGAGACCTCAGATATTAAGGATTTATGAGAGGAGTTGGTTAGAGGTACGTCTTTAACAACCTGTACTGGCATCATTTTTATGTCCACCTACTAATACACTAGACAGAATATAAATATAATTACGCTAATATAAAGGATTTGGTTGTTTCTGTAATATGCAAAACATTTATTTTCTATATATTGTATGTACACACACACACATACACATAAACCGATACCCACATATGCAGGGTCCCCCCTCATAAAAAATCGATACGTAACTAACATCATATATCTCCTATCATGCATACTTAAACTTAAACTTAAACATTATTGCAAGGTGTGCCAAACAATATCGGTAGGCCAATAATATCCCTAGTAAATATATTAGTATAGTCATGGTCGTGCATACATATGCATACTGCAAATCCAACATTAATGAAGCTTTATAAGAAGATTATAAATCTTTTTAACAATACATAATAATATGACAAGTTACTGCTCTCACATATAGTTCAGATACACTATATTGCCATAGGTTTTGGGATACCCCTTGACGTCAGTGAATCCAGTGGATAACGGAAGGTATATGGACATGGATGGGCCGGTACATGCATGGAGGAACCTGACTGGCCTGCTCAGAACTCTGATCTCAACCTGACTGAAAACCTTTGGGATGAATCAGAGCAGAGACTGTGATCCAGGTCTTCTCATCCAACATTATGTGAGGGCATGACCTCACAAATGCTCTCCTGGAAGAATGATCAAATATTCCCATAAACGCACATCTAAACCTTGTGGACAGACTTCCCAGAAGAGTTGAAGCCATTAAAGTTAATGTGTGTAGAAAGGCAAGCGCCCCAGTACTTTTGGCAATATATGGTATGTTGCGCATTGCTTAGATGAATAAAACAACTGGATCATTATGTATTTTTGCAGTTGGGACACTGAACAAACATTTCTATCTACATAACAAAATTTGGGGTGATTATTATATATCACTGTAAACCAAACAAAACAAGATATCTCATTACAGTGCAGCTGTCACCACAGTACAGCTCTCTGCTTTAGCGAGCATCCAGCAACTTTCTCACTTATTGTAAATCCATAGATACAGAGGTTTTTCGAAGACTCAGTCTCGCAACGATATTTCACAATGACAGCAACAACAACTATCCACCGCCCCTAAACTGTTCATGGCTTCTTTGTCTGACAAGCCGTCCATCATTAACTGTCATGTCATGAAGTTCCAACATAAGAAAAGAAGTTTTTTGTTCTCGCTCATCAATCGACATTACAGAAATTTCAAATTCATCTTAAAGTGCCCAAATTACCTCCTGTATGTGGGGTCATGTGGTGACAGCAGGCTTGTTTGATTACAGAATTTGCCTGCTCTTTATTATGGTAATGGGCGGCTTTCAAAAATAGCACCTTGTAACCTTTGCATTGCAAGTGCATTAAATTCTTTGAAGATGTTACTTTAATGGCAAAGCAGACTGCATAATCAACTGCAGCTTGACATTTAAAACATGAAAATTGCAAATTGGAGTGTTGTGTGTGTATGTGTCCACTGGGTAAGTGATGGAAGTGGTGTTTTTTTGGCGGAGGATGGAGTCAGCATCTGCTGAGAAATGATCTTAAGCTGCATCCCAGAGGCAGGATGCTTAAAGTGGCTGTCCCTTTTTTTTTAGACAGGGGCACTTTGAATTTATTTGACAGTTCACAGGAGTGAGAGACAGGAAGTGGAGAGAGAATACAGACAGTTCAACCTCTTCTCATAACAATTTCAAGTGATGCAGCTTCATGGATTAAGAATGGACTGTGTCCAGATTTCTATGCAACGCAGGTTTGTACTTACAAATTGGAGGACTTAAGGGGATAGATTTGGTTTGATTAACAGTGGTGCAGTGAGTTATACACACACACATACACACATAAACAAACCCAACCTACAATCCCCTTCACACACATAGTCTCGCTCTTAAGATTCCACTCTGCTGCACATCACCACACAGTGCTGTGCGCTGGTTCAACATCTCCCTCTGTGGGGAACGAGGGAGGCTGCTTCAGCCCAGCCAATCATTGGAAACTCATTATTACAGTACTAAGTGATGGATCATTTCCAAATGATCTCCATGTACACCTCAACAATTAAGCCACCAGCAAGGCAATTACAGATCGGCAATATAGCAGTGGGACACTGATATATTGCCGGGCTTTAACCTTTGGGCTGGCGGACAGATTACACTTATTAAGCCACAGCATTATTGGACCAATAAAAATCGTGCAGCCATATCAGTCCACATAACTGCAGAGTGGACATTCTTCATGCTGGAGAACTGTGCCTGTAAAGATGCTGGTATTTGAGAGGAGAGGAGAGAAAAGAAAAGGAGAAGCCAGGCAGATCCGTGCTCACTGAAAACAGTGAATTCATCGTTTTTATTCCGGTAGCATTATGTTCTCATCATGTGTTATGATCTTAGGTGCATATATTCACCGTGATAATTTTCACTACTGTTACATTTTAGTTGCTCTCCACCACTTTGGTTGAGAATGAAAAATCTCCCATGAAACAATGCTGGATAACAATGTTGACATGACAAGACATTTATTGTCCAAAAGGACAAATCCTTTTGACTTTGCTTGACATTGGTGGTTTTGCAATCACAGTACCCAGAGGATAAATCTCAGTGTCCTTTCTGGTCAAAGTTTCCATGTATCAAAAATGAACTCAGTGTCTAATTGATATGATGATTTCTCCCAGAAGAATCTGACTCTTAAACTCTGACTTTTCATCAAACGCCACTACTCCAGGTTGTCTCAAAAAATATTTGATGAACTGCCATCAGGATGAACTTTCTTTCTTTCCTTTCATCTAACGCATTGATTGGGTCAAATGGTAAATACCAAACACTATGATTTATCATCAAATACCTGTAAAACTATGACATTTCCTCCAGTCACAACTGTACTTTGTGTTTTGTTTGTGTTACCAAATGTTAGCATGAAAACATGACAAACTACCTGGTAATTATTGCCATATTACCTGGTAAACCACACATCAGCATGTCAGATCTGTGCTAGTTGCAGAGTAGGAACAGCTATTTTGGGAGCAAGTCACATTCATTTTCCCACAGATACACAGATACTCACAGAGTACTGACATGAAACTCTCCTGGTCTAATAGAGACAAATAAGTTAGTTCTTTGATCAAAAGTCAAAGGTATCATCTTGGCTACATGAAAACGTCCGATAGAACTGTACCTTGATTCCCAAAGTGTACTGTATTTGGACAAAAAAACTATTAATATCTAAAGTTTAAATCAATTACTTTATAGATTATGGTTCAGCAAGGAACAAAAACTTTAAATTTACATGCAGTTGTTTTGCAGGAACTGTTAACTGAAGCAACTTACATATATTTACCACACTCAGGCACACGTGCACAAACACAGCAGAAACAACGTCGGGTTCTGTGTCTTGTCCAAGGATTCTCCAACATGTGGACCAGGTCACTGAGAACCTAGACTCATGGGTATCTTAGACCCAGGCTGACAAACAAAATCAAATTTCTCAGAGATAAATGTT
The DNA here is from genome assembly GCA_034779795.1 of Ctenopoma multispine. Lineage (NCBI taxonomy): Eukaryota > Metazoa > Chordata > Actinopteri > Anabantiformes > Anabantidae > Ctenopoma > Ctenopoma multispine. The sequence continues at coordinate 3,888,438 of JAUYWH010000016.1, forward strand.
GATGGAGGTAACATAAAATATAGGGTTGTTACATTCTGACTGACGTTACTGTGTTTCCTCATTACGTAGGAGGCAATCATTAAAAAAATGAAGCAGGAACACAGAATGGAGGAAAAACAGATCTCAGTGTCCATCTGACAACTCTATTGTGAGCTTTAGCACTACGCCTCATTACAGCCCCACAGAGCTGCTAATGCAACTGTAGATGTGCTGTAACAAATAAGTCACCGTAAGTGAGAAACAAACTCTGAGAAAACTGTTAACTTCTTCTTTCTTTCCTGAGCATGATCATCAAATACAAACTGTCAAACCGTAACTTACAGTATATCTACTGTGACACTCACTTGTAGGCTAACTCACATAAAGTTATCATCTGAAACTCGAGGTGACAAGACGGTGAGAGAGAAAGCAGTTTAAATTGGATGGATGAGCAATGTATCCACGCACACAATGTAAAAAAAAACCTACAAGAACAGCGAATGAGGGAAGTTACTTGTTGATTAAAATATGAAGAGAAATAGATTGAAAGAGAAAAGATGGAAATAAACTGACACGTTTTTTTCACAGTAACAAGGACAAATTAATTCAAAGCCATGTGCTGCTGCTAAAGGTCTTTAATTAACTGCCTCTATGAAGAGACAAAGTTAGAAGTTTGACAGCAGCTTCTTTCTCCTTCTTCCCTGTGGCCCTCCTCCTCTTTTTCTTCCCACTGGTATTTCATTAAAACACCCACATATGCTCTATTACTCGATACACGTTGAAATATACAAAGAATGTAATATTAGAAATATGTAGGGAACGGGTGGGAGTGTCAGTTGTTTACACTGAAAAACAAATACTTCTTGTTGTCTTCTTATTTGCATCATTGTGCAAAGTGTCTTTTTAAAAAAAGGTATGTAGCAGACTGATAAGTCAGTTTTCATAGCCAAGAAAAAGGTAAATAAATTTTTAATTTTAATCCGCAGATCAATTTTTATTGTACCAATATTTATTCTATTGTATGGCCTGGAATTCAAGGACATGAACAGACATAAAAACAGATACATTGAAATATGCTGTAAAATAAAAAATGCCTTTTTCTAAGTAAAAGACACCAGAAATTACTGATATTATTACCTATTAGATTCATCAGGTACAGTGAGCATTCACACAGGTTTGCGAAGACTAAATATTTCAGTTTTTAGTCATCACAGCAGGTCGCAGGAAAGTGCTGTAGGCTGTGAAAGAATTGTATTGTTGTAATATTTGTACAACATTACTCTAGACATTTAATGGAACAGACGATTCTTTAAAACACAAAAATCCATTAAAATTACTAAATAATCAAATTTGCAAAATATAATTTGGAAAGTGCAACATTTTATCTCATTCATATGTGCAGGGGAGTCAGCAGGAGAACATCCAGGTTATTTCTATGGCTGGAATCCAAAAGCATGAAGAAGTGGTATGCACCACTGAGCAACTTTGAGAGAATCAAACTGGGGACCATTTCTGTAGAGCTGGGAAAGGAAGGACGCACCAGAGGAGAGAAGAGTGAGAAGTAGAGAACCACCGGTTAAGGACCATGACAGTGAAATTACTAAGAAAGGATTTTAACTGCTTTATTTTAGCCTGTACAGATCCTTTCAAAAAATGCCTGGATTGGCCCTGATACCAAGGCTTAGGATGGGCATGGAACTCCTAATGATCATTTCATAAACTGGATATTTTAATAAAGATAATCTGAATTTGGCAGCTGATTGTTTGGTTCCTCTTCTGTATGAAGAAGAGAATAAGTAGAAGCAGTTAGCTAGAAGCTGAATCAGATTTTCATTACAAACTAGATGATACTAGACCACTCAAAATACGCAAGTGACACTGCAAGTGAAATGTTTTAATGATATTTTAAAACTCAGAAAATAAAACACTTGGAGCACATAGTTCCTGCTACAATATGATGATTGTGAAAAAACTTTTATACTCATCAGGATCTCATGGCAGTTTTTTTTGTGGTAGACTTAACAAACGAAAGTACAGCCACATGGCCTCACCTGCGATGTGAAAAGCACTGAGAAGACTCTATTAAATTTTTCTTGCCATTTCCATTACATCCTGTGCATCTCATATAAGACTGCAGCACTGACAAAACAACAGCTGGAAAAAGATCTTCTAGCTGATCGCCCAGTTCCGGCTGCAGATGGGCTACGTCAGGGTGATGCTGCTGCCGTAATATAAACCATGTTTATATTACGTAACTTTTTACTTTTTGTTGGGATTTGGTGCTATGCAAATTAACTGAATTGAATTGAACTGTCTCACTTTTTATCAAAATGTTTTATGTTTTGCAGTTTTAAACTTTATACTTAAACTTATTCACTGTAGGATAGCCAAGCTGTGGCAAAAAAGTGATGATTTTCATATCTTAAATAAACCGATTCTTTACATTTTTTGTACTCATGCTGCTTTTGTTTTCTGTTGGCATCCTTTCAGTGTGGAAGTAAAGAAAGTAACAGCTAAACCTAAAAATATCTCTAGTTCGAAAACGAGTAACTACCACTACTTAGTGCCATTTGACTACTAGCACTTTTTCTCTGCTTTACTTTGTAAATATGAGAACCAGTGCTTCAAAACAAAACCGGATTATCTCCTTATTTAACACCCTGGTTGAGTTGGAAATTATGGTAATAGTTTTGGTCAAAGAAGATGTACAACCACCCCAGAAAAAGAACTGTCACAAACAGAGATAATGAGAGGGCTCCCTGTGGCCCTCTCTGGCACTGTAGTGGAAGCCAGGCTATTGATTACAACTCTGTGGGAGAGCATTGATTTTTATCTCAGACTGAGTGAGTGAGAGGACCGAATCCACTCAGAGGGAGGGTTCAGCTTTAACAGCAAAGGGACAGTGGATGGAAATAGGGTCAGGCTTGAGTGAGTGAGTAAGCCACTTGATTTTCCTGAATGATGTTAAACCACACAACCACACCTATACTATTTAGGCTCCAATTTACTGATTCGTGTCTAATTCATTATGTAACGATAATGGCAGCTTAAATTTTCTTTAAACATTAATTGGCATCAATTCAAGTTGATTGATCTACAAGTTTTAGGATTATGCTACATACTGTACTTATTGTAGTGCAAATGTGTGAAGTAAACTTGACTTCACCCATATAAAAAATCCATGTGCTCATATATGGACCAATATTTCACGACACAATGGAAATATCGGCACATGTGCTTTTCACAGCCATGTTCAGTCTCAGTGTAGCATGTTAGCATTATAACACCCATGCTAACATGGAGGATGGTCTTGTGTGTCTGTGCCAAAATAAGAGACTTTAAACATTATTCAAGATGGAGGAGAAGAATGACTTCTAGGTCCCAACAAGGATGATGGAGCGAGTAATGATGATACAGTTTAAGAGATGCAGTTTTCAATGAGCTAAGACTCATTTAAATTACTGTAGTTTTCCAGGTATTTATAATAAAATATACAATTATTGGGCACATTTTGACCTGCTGATGGCTTTAGATGAACCAAAATCAAATGTATACCTTCATACAGTTTATATACATACAGTATATGTACTATGCTCTACTATGCTCTAAATATATAAATGTTTATACTGTTTGTATCTACAGGAGGGCTAGAGGCCATAGATGTCAGAGGTCAGGGTTAGTTTCAACTGAAAAACCTCTAGATTTGTGGCTGTTTTTCGGTATGATGCAAAGTTTATGATGGAGCTGTTTTTCTCGGCTATGTGCACCTGTGACTACTACTTTGTACACCTCACACAACCATTTCTACACTACTTACATTTGCATTTACAACCTTGAGATCGGAGCCTCGCTCAAGGACATTAAAAAAATGTAGATACTTGCTGACATGCAAGCTGTCTCTCTACGTAGCCTTGGCCTCCTGCTCTCAACCAACACAAATAAGACAGAAATGTAATACACAATGCATCAAAAAAGGTGCATTGTTTAGTTCCAAAAGCACTTTTCCCCTTTAACACATCACCTCTTTCCAATGTATCATTCAAAGTGAGTGAGTGAGCTGATGGATGGATGGACTGATGGAGGGGGTGAAGATAACTGAAAGAAATATTGTCTGATGACCCTGGAGTAGATAAGCACAGCCCAGTGGCTATCAAATGATGACTTTCTGAGCTCCGAACCCACGGCCTGCATACAGAAGTGGAGAGCGAGACAGAGAGAGAGACAGAAAGAGAGAGGAAGTAAATCAGGAACAAAATGAGAGGGCGGATGTCGATGGTAGGCAGCTAACTGGATTAGCATGTGTAATAATACCAGCAAAGGTTAATGTTTACAGATGCAGAGAGGCTAATGCAGGGCAGCGGTCTTTAATAGAAAGGATAGGTCAACGGTACTGGTTAATAGTCAAACTAAATGGCTTTTGATTATAGCCTGAGATATTCTATAGTGGATGTGACTGTCTCTCAAAGTCTATGACTAATGGATATAAACATTAGTTGGGGACAAATTAGTAAAATAAACCCGAAACTTTCAGATAAACAGTAATCAGACATTTTCAAAGATGGGTTAATATTTTCATCACCACTGCTATTTTTTAGTTACTATTGTAAATATTGTGTTGTCGTATCGACATCCTTCAGTTCAAGGTGATTTTCATTGCCATTGTGTTTGTAAAGTCATTGGTCCTCACACAGTCATTTTCTGACAACAATGTTTAACAAAAACTTTCTAATCATGAAGTTTAAACTAACAAAACTGAAGTAACAAAATTCAAATTAGCAAAGACTCTGAATGCTTATTTTTCTGTGGCAGAAATGGATGTTGTGACTAAAGATTATTTCACTGGGGCTATTACAAGCTACCTATATTCACCCTGCTGTGGCTGAAATTGTCAAATTGCCCACCTCCTTTTATTGCTCCTTGGTTCAGTTCTGACGCTCACTAAAGCCCACTGCAGGTGCAGTTTAAATTGTCCCAAATTCGTGGCTGACTGGTGTATATACAGAATTGAAAATAACCATTTAAAGATTACATAGTGTGATTTTTAGCCCCTAATATATAAATTGGTCACACTGGGTAATGGTTCAGACTGTTCAAGCTGTCATATGTCTGATTCAAGTGTTAGATGTACTTGTCGCAAATGCCAGCATAAAAAAAAAAATCCTTTTTATGTTTTTTATGTCCCTAACAGCCTTAGGGAGTAAGACCTCACTGGATTGTCGCATCATTTATCTGGGCCTGGATATGGGTCCATTTCGTTCAAAATGTGGGTGTTTCAAATGTCTACAGCCTTGGTAGCATCTCTGTGAGGCTGTAATGTTTGTAGGATGGTGTGACTGCTGAAAACAGTTCACTATTATGTCACTATTATGTGAGATGAGTGAATGTAGCATCTCAATTGTGGCTTACAAGCTTTTGTTTTTTGTTCCTCTATCTCTATCCACTGGCTATATTTTGGAGCTGGAGCAGCTAATTTCAGTGAAGTTGACATTTACTTGTAAATGTGTTTTATTTACATGTCTATTTCCTTACAATTGGCATTTAATTCATATTTGCAAATGCATTTAATTTATAACTAATAGACAACAGACAAACTATCTCTAGCATCTAAAAATGACAAACAAATGGTCTCGGAAATATGTTGTTGTCTTGTACTTGACTGAGACATGATCAGAGTCGACTGCCCTGGACTTAAACCTGTCTAGGACTTGACAAAAGTGGAGTTTACTACAGCCTTGTACATCATGAACATAAGAGGACATGTTGGATACAGTCATATCTGTTACCTGTTTCATTACATCAAATACAGTTATTCATGAGAAAACATTTCACTTGTTAGCTTAGCTTGGTTGTTAGTGGTTCAAAATGCTTTATTGAAAAGCCAATGTTTTTACTTCTATTTTATGTTTGTTACATAAAGCACTTTATAGGCAGACTAAGGAAGTTTAATTAAAGAAGCTGGTGCATCAAACTGTAACTTATCAGCAGTGTTGGGCAGGTTAAACCTCCCCCCAGGTTCTCCCTGCACCACGCTAATCTATTGACTGAATGCAGAGAGGGACAATTAACTAACTTCACCACATCCTAACTTGTGGTAAAAACAAGGTAACAAAAAGCAAACAAAATGTCAACACGGTTGGGCATAAATAATGAAAATAGCAAGTGTAATATTATTACTGACACTGAAATTGTAGTCTCTTACACTATTTGTTACTGAAAAAAGTAATCATGTTATTTTAAGGTGTTACTAATGAATGCGTTACTGCCCAACACTTCCTCTGTTTTGGTTCTTTTGACCTTTCTGGTCCCCTCACATGTCAAGACACCCTGCTATTGGTCAATTTATCAAACTTTAACTCTATAAAGATAAAGATATCATAGATAAAGATAGATATCAAACCAATCCAAGCTGTACCTCTGGAATGAACTAACTTTAAATGCTTTTGACCATGTCCTAAGGATTCATTTTCTACTGACCACACATTACTGAATTTAATGGTAACACTGCCACAACTAATAACACAAACCTTGTACAATAACAATGTTAAAAAACAATCCACCCCCTCATGTCAGTTACATTACCATTATGCCCACTGATTCTGTAAGGAGCCACTAAGGATAAAGCAAGGGTATTTTTTATTATCATCTTTGAACATACACTATGTAATTAGTTTGGATCTAAGGCAGTCCTTCCATGATGAATAGTCTGACATCAGCAAGTCGTAAGTATTAGGCAGGGTGACTCTCATTTCAGGGCAGAGAGTCTTCTCATATCCCACTTGTTCATTAGGCTTTTCTGGATCATTTATCCTAAATCTGTTTTGCATAGTTAATGATATTAGGTCTTGTAGCACATTAAATCTTCTAATTGACTTAGCTTCATTTTTTTTCTATAATGTGCTTCTGCGTTTTTAATTTGCTTTTCTTGGACTGTTTCTTTTTTCAGTGAACTCTCACTTGTTTGTGAGAAACAACATCCAGCGAAACACCCAGATGCCTGTTTTATATCTTTCCACTTGGTCATTGATTTATTGCTCAGTGAAGCATTAGAGTCTAATACTGAGCTCTTCTTGTTTACCGGGTGACTATCTCCTCACTAAAGACTCTTTAACAGCTATCAAAGATAAAATATCTGCTCACTGCTAAATGCTATATGAAGGTCAGATGTTCACAGGTTAGCTTTGGTGAGAGTTTATGAGATTACTTTGGACCCTAGTGGATAAAGAAGTAACAATCTTTATGACTATGGGGGGAAAACGTGTTTCTGTCTCACAAAGGTCAGGCATTGTTTAGAAAAGCAGTAACATATGCACCTCAGTTTAATTGATTTCCATGGTTGTCCAAATAACACTCAGCTAAACATGACCCCAGGTACTTACAAAGAGACAAACAGCGTAAAAACAAACCGAACAATAATTGAGAAGCTAAAATGTGCTTCCCGACTAACTCTGAATCAAAATTTACATAGTAGATAAAATAAAATACTGTGTTAAAACACAACGCAATCTACATAAAGAGATGATAATTAATCAGTGTCCAGTGATGGGGAAGTTACTTTGACCAAGATATTCATTACTTCCTGAAAAAGGCACCTTGTATCTTATCAGAATTAAAGCCTAACTGCAGCTGGCAAACAGTTGTCGACACAACCAGCAGATATGACGCACACTTGACATCCATTTGGAGAAGCAGAGCCGGCTCTAGGCACAGGCAAACTAGGCGGTCGCCCAGGGCGCCACTTGCTGGAGGGGGCGCAGCTTAAAGACCTTAAAAAAAAATTTGCTTGCAAATATCGTCACTTGTGGGTTTTTAACAGTGTTTTCTAAAGCATAGTTACTCATTTGGGCTTTGCTTGCTGTATGTATCCTCATGATTCTCTCCACAATAAAGTGAAACGCCATAGTTTATCCTTTTCCAGCTGTGATCCGTCCACAGCACCCGTTTCCTCAGTTACTACGCCCACCTGAGCCGGCACGCGCTCCCCCTCCGCCCGCCTCCAAAGACTGAGAAAGAAAGATTTATTAAAGATTGGGAAAAAGAGAGAAAGAGAGCGCGGGGAAAGACTGAATCTGACATCAAAGACATGCTGCAGAGTTATCAAGCGTTAAATATGAGCTCATCATGTAGATTTAATACAGCAGATAAACAGACCTGATGATGAACAGTTATTCAAAGTTTATATGTCTATCGGGAGATCTGAAAACACTGATTATAGGCTACTGATTACGGGCCGCCAAGTTGTAATCTTGCCTTGGGCGCCAAAATGGGTCGAGTCGACTCTGGTTGTTGGTATATTGCAAACAAAATATTCACTGAGTCTTTATCTGTTTATCTGGTTGATTTGCACTATGTCACTGGTTTATCAGAGCTGCTGTGCTTAAAGACAATGCTGAGAACCATGAGAGCAAATCAAAACAGTAAAATTATGGACCGTACTTTAACAAAAAGCACAAGTTAAAAGACTCAGATTCAGGTGATGCAGTTGTGGTTGCAGCTCAAATGGCCAAATTCTGCTCTAAAGTAGCTGTTTGCACAGGGGAATTTTATTTTCTTCACAGCACTGAAGCTTCTTTTGTAAGACTGGACCTTCACAGTTATTCCCTCTACAGCATTTTTTCCTTGTGCGTGGAGAAACACAATCCAGGTCGTTCTGTATTATCATCACCTGAAAACATTCATATTTGTCTTAGCTAGGTTTACGTAGTTATGCTTTGCCACTATGGAAGCTGAAGCTTATGGTGGTAGCTAAAGAAAAGGCAGGTGTGGTGTGTGAACATTAATGTCAGGCTCACAAGTTGTGTTTGTGTGTATGAGTGTGAGGACCTGCTATTTTATATATGACAGAGCATCAACATCATGCTAGGCACTGACAGAAACAATCCTCATAATGCTATTAAAGAGAAATACAAACGTGTGAATGTAAAGGTTGTTGTTCTACCTTCTACTTTCATTCAATGCCTCTTAATAAACAATCCTCAGTTGCTAGTGCTTGTCACATTTAGTTTCAAGGCTATTTTTATGAGGTACATATTAAATACAGCACGCGCTGTATATTTCCAATATATTCGGTATATATTGAAAATTTAGAAATCACACTGGAAACCAAACAATGGGAAATTGTGTACACAGAGCGTGACAGCACAGAAAGGATGAAATTGCTTTTAGGGGGCCTGGCAGGGAGACTTAGACTGAGGAAGGAAAGAAAGGGAGGAAAAGAGAACGACAAGTGAAGAATGTGAAAAAGAAATAAGATAAATATAGGGAAAAAATATGACAGTAAATTGGTGAGTGAGCGAGTGTGTGTGTGTATGTGTTTTCCCCACTGAGGCTCGGCATCAGGCAGCCGGAGCCGCTTGACGGATGGAGCTTTTAATTGACTCCATCGACGTGGGACGAACGTCGGCCAATCATCAGAAGAGCTGATGCAAAACAACGGAGGGCTTTTGTTTCTAACAGAAGGGCCTCCATTAGACCAGATAATAGACCAAGCTGTTGATATTTCTCTGCCCTCTATCGTGTCTGCTGAACGTAGACACAGCATTGCTCACACCCATCCAGATGTTTTTAAATTGGCTCGCCTATCATTCCTCTTGATATATCTCCTGCCAGAGTGCCTTATTTAAGTTTGTGCCATTTTTCTCGTGCATTTATCCAGCGAGCATCAACATCAATACAGTCAATCCAACACCAAACAAAATACTTCAAAATCCTCTCCTCTTTTAAAGCCCATAATTCACTTAAAAGAGAAGAAGAAGAAGAATACTATTTATAGTAATATATCTTTCTCTTTGAAAAATCAAAGCAACACTACGATCCTGCACATTCTTTATTTCCTGTACCTGAAGAAAGACCTTTATTTGAAAGAGGTTGTTGACAGAGATGAGCTATTATATAGATTTTTACCTTTACTGTAGTAAGTCTTGATGATTTGATCCCATTGGCTGTGTCAATTTGTTACTTAACCCAACAGCACTCATAAAGCTGTACTAATGCATATATTTAAAGAATATTTTAGAAGACTATGAATAATGTGAACGAAATTGCTAGTATTGACCACATTATCATTTAGATCATCAGCTTTACTGAGCTCATTTCAGCATCTTTCAGCTCATTGTTTTGGTTTTATGGCCCACATCACTGTTTTCATTTATTTTTGCTCTCATTTCCAGACAGAGCAGAAAACTTTCAGCAAACGTAGGTAAACATCAGTCACCACACCTGCTTTTTAAAGTGAAACTAATAAAGGCTGATTATTTTAAATTCAAGTCTATTTCCCATCGTACAGGATGCAGATTTTCATTCAGTCAAGTACAAGAACCGTCGGTTCACAGGACATATAACCATGTAATTTCCCACTGGGTTTACAAAACAGAGGACTGGAACCCTGGCTAGGGGTCTTGGTGGTCTAGTTTGACTTATTTTTCTTTTTATTACCTGTAGCCCATTTTCAAAGTACCTAGGCCTTTAACAATCCTATTTTCAGTCATTGGTAATGTTGGCTGAGGTCAGAGGAAAACTAGCTGCAATTTACATTTTTTGCAGAGGTCTGAACATTGAGTTTTAAAGTGTCACATCACAGTAATGCACTGATATTTTTTTTATTATATCTAGTGGCTCCAAGTACACCTGGCTTCACATCGATAGACCTCTCTGGTTGCACCACCTGACTTCCATACTGTACCACATGCAGTTACAGGATTTTTCAATGTTAATGTCAGGCTACACAATTTTTCCAATACAATGTCAAAATGAAGTCACATTACACATATTGCAATAAAATAAAACAAAATGCAGTGAATAACCTACCGAGGGGCTTATAGTTGTTATGGTACTGCCTGGAGAGGACTGCGTATGATTACATTGTATTAATCATAAACACTGCATTATTAGACAACAAAAAATCTATAGTACTTTGCTGTTTCTTTACCCAACCAAAATGTGCATAGAGTCTCTTAAACTACGTCTAACACAGTGGAATAGAGTAAGTTAGTCATATTGACAGGTTCTGCTTCAATGTTTCCCGGTGCTCGTATATTATTATTTTACACACACTTTGTAATGAATAATGAATTCATAGAGCAGAGTTTTAGCATGATTGAAATCACATGAGGTTTCTTCCTGGGGCATTTCAGTACTAATTTTCATATTACTGTATGATTACAAGAATTTCAAAGTCCCCCTTACTACCCTGATCAATCACTGCAACATACCACTGGTATGCTCCAAGTCAAGACACATTTAGGAAAGAATGAGAAACACTGTGTGTGACATTTAAATCCGTGTTAGAAGAAAAAAACACAAGGCTGATTTGAAAAAAAAAAATTACCTAAGGAATAAAAAAAAATATTCTGTCAACTATATGCAGAGTGAATCATAGGATCCAGAAAAAAAATATGTTCAGCGTCAATTAAGAGGGGGCTACTGCCAAGTGACAGAGCATTGAAGCGAGGCTGTACAGAAACATCCAGAGCTCGTCTTCCTTGACACAGACTGGATTTCTGAAACTCACTGCCTTTATTATTCCCCGGTAAGATGTGTTCAGTTATTGTTAGCTACAAAAAGGATGAATAAGGACATCATTTATGCAATAACAATGCCTGTGAAAATTAAAGACACGACTGTTTGCTTACTGTACAGTTTGTGCAGAAATTGGACAAATAAAAAAGCGTAGTGCATGTCAAAGCAAAAGCTCAGACTGACTGACACTGCCTCTTCATTATTCTTACGTATCATCTGAATTAAATGAAATGGTTACTGCTCTAAATGTCTTATTGGAAATAATGGTAAACTGCAGTAAACCTAAGTCTGACATGTTAAGCTGAGGACATCAGCTACACAGGCTAGTTAGCCTGCACTGAATGCACTGGCTGTGTTAAGTCTTCTGTTTAGACACAATGTACTGTACGTCTTGCATGTCCAAACACACTGAGGTAAGCCATTTAGATACTTATGATGTTAACATAGATATAGTAAAGGGTTTCTGATTTGTACAGTATAGTATCTCCTAGTGATAACTGTCAGCCAGTCCTAACTAGGAATGTGAGGAGCGATTCTTCAGTACCAAATTGATACCAAAATTCGGAAAACATGAAGGTTGTTGTTTTCTGTGGTACTCAGAGCACCCCAGTAGCTGTCATAGCTTCTTCAGGCACTGATAAGGTTAGCATAATAATAATAATAATAATAATGATAAGTGCAATCTAACACGTAATCTGTTAAAAAGGAACGTAATAACAACAACATGTGGGGTGGTGCAGGTGCAGCAACAGTTTCATTTTACATTGGAATACTATTAGCATGATGATGGCAACTTGAAAAGCAACTGCTGATGTTTGGGAATAATGACACAGCTGATTGCCAATAAGATGCTGCTCTTGAGGTTAGTTGCCTTGTTGAATGTTTGCAGTGTGCAGTTCCTGGCCCTACCAATCTGTCCTGTGTTTTTGTCTGCTGTTCTTTTCTCTCTCCTCTTTCTTTTACATTGAACTGTTTTTTCATATTTTAGCTGGCTGGACACTGCAATAGAATCATTATGCCACCAAAAAATATTTTTGTGTTTTAAATAACGGTGATGGTAATTTTGTTACTCTTGTTGCTGGAATGGGATAAAACAGTTCATGTCAGAATACATTAATTTCATTTTAGTAGTTTCAGTGGCACTGGTACCAGTTACCACACCCTTAATCCTGTCCATTTTTAGAGGACAAATGGGCGTAGGAAGACTGTAGTGACAGGAAGTTTGATGTTTGATGGGGTTACTGTTCCATGAATGGTGCACTCAGAGTCAAATCCTGCACACAATTTTTTTAATTTTACATGACCTGTTATTTGTTTTGTGCACAGAAAATTACTTCTTAAAAAATTTATTTTATGTGTGCTAATAAATTTTAGTAAACAAATGCACTTGAAGTGTTTTGACATTGCCTGGTCATGGGAAATGTAATTTTAGAATTAACACAGCAGAGAACAGAGGAGACCAAAGGGAACATTTAAGCCGGCATTATGTAATCACACTCACACAAGAGATGGTGCACAGTCAAGGAATTAGTCCCTCAAATTTATTTATTCATTTCCTTCAAAGAGGCAATTTAATGCATGACTTAATCCATCTTTGTGATGTCGCTGAAATGCTCGCTGCTCTGCGTGACACGAGTTCCATATTTGGGCCACAGATAAATACCCAGAGCCAGAAATATTGGATAGCTGCAAAGCAGACAAGAGGAGTAGCAGCGGGAGGGGCAGGAGGAGGGTCGCAGATGCTAAGCCTGGCAATCTCGCTTTCAATCTGTGGTCGTATATTGGCCACTTTGAAGAAAGACACATTTTACTCGCACATGACCCATGTGTGAGTGAAAATATAAGTGAGTTTGAAACTTGGCGGAGAAGGGGAGAGAGATTTTCTTGTGGGTGCTCATGCTGCACTGATCCACTGAAGGGGTCTGATAGGCCAGACGGGCCAATCAGACTGCCAAAATCAGAGGAATGTTCATAGCTTATCAGGCCCTGTTGTCGTCGGGCCCAGTGGCATGGCCTGCTGTGAGCTGACTGTAATAGGCTACTATAGGACAACTTAGCTGGAAGGAGATTAGCTTGTTGTGGCGCCTGCTGAGAGGAAAAAGAAACTCGGTTCACACAGATTGTAATGTGCACTGGTGAGTCAAGCATCTGTGGGGTATTACATGAAGGTTAAATAAAAAACAGCATATACACAGAAGCCATCCTCCTCAGTTCAGTGGCAGAAATCTTGTTGTATTTGTTGTATTTCTGCATGCATGCAAATAGGATTACATAAATCTGATAACAAAAATGTAGCTAATAATCGCAGTTGGACCAGCATTAGGAAAATTACAGCACACAATAATAGAAAAAAAAAACTTCATCTCACTATTTCTCATAATCATCATAAATACATTTTTACAATTACTATGTTCATACAGATGATGATGATGAGGCGATGATGACGATAATGATGATGACTGTGATTGCAGTGACAAAATATTTCAGTCTCACGCTGGCTCATCAGCAAGATCATTTAATCGTCGTCGTCCTCCTTCAGTATATGTGGGCCAAGCAAAAAAAACAAAACAGGATCTGATGGAGAAACAGTAGCAGCAGCAGCTGCAGCATTAAGTAAACATTGGTAGATGCACGTCGTGTTTATGAGCCTGCCCAAATTAAAACTCCCCACTGCCTCTCTAATCTCCCCACCTCTCTTCACTAACCACTGACAAGAGGGAGAGTGTTGTTTAGTAAAAGTTTTGTCTGAACATCCTCCCTGTTAATGGGCAAATAAAATGTTTGTGCACTTCAGGCTCCATGGGACTGCTTGTCTGCTAAAACCCTTATCAAGACACTGTTCGTCTGTTTAGGTGACCCAATTATGCACAGAGAACGTCTTGTGAATTAACTCCGGCACCATCTGTGGTGACAGAACCGGTTTTATGAGCATGTGTAGGGAAAAACCTTTATACTTTGAGCTTCATTATGTTTTCCCTGACGTCCCTTCACTTGCAGGAATGAGCTGTAAAGTTTTCATTGCTCTTCATTAGGAGATTTTCCTAAGGAATGAATGTTTTCTTCGATGAGACAAAGCTATCAAAAGTGGTTACTCTGCACTTCAGATCCATGCAGATTTTCCTTTCCTCACTTCAATGAGGTGGGATAGATTTGATCAAAGTGGTTTAGAGAAGAATAAAATCCTATCAAATCACAGATAGACATAGACATCCATCACTTGTTTGAGCTGCAACTGCAATTTAAACATAGAATAATCATTAAGTTCCCTCCAAAAGTAATGTCATATAAAGACTAGTTGTTCAGATTCAGATTTTCAACTGATATTTACAGATAAAGAATATATCAACATTAAACTAGATCTCTGTCTATGGAACAAAAGTAAGAGGGAAAGGCACTCCATAAAATACTGGGCCAGTACAACAAGTCTTAAAAAAGCAAGAAAAAAGTGGGGTGCTGAGCAACATACCGTGTCAGACAAGTGAAACAACAACAGCCTCCACAGAGCAAAAGCGAAGGTATCAATCCACCATTAGACGAAGACTTCACAAGAAGTACTGAGGCCACACACAAGCTGTAAAGCTTTCATCAGCTTTAATAATTGGAAAACTATGTTGGTATTCACCAAAAAGTACAGAGATAAGCCACAAACATTCTGGAACAAAGTTTTATGAACTGTTGAGACCAGGATTTAACTCAGCCAACATGATGAAAAGGCCAAAGTGTAGAGGAAGAAAGGATCTGCTTATGATCCAAACCATACAAGACTTCAACCCAACTGAAACCTTCAGTGTACAGCCAGAAATACTGAATGGGCCTTGTCATTCAAATACCTTTTGGAGGGGACTGTATATTCATGTTTGCTCTGTCACAGAAAATGTCCTCTGTCAAAATTATGCAAATTATAAAAATCATATAAAATCTGGAATGTCTCTCTTATGAAAATGTTATTAGTTATGCCTTTGCCCTAGAAATCCTTAAATCCTTTGGGATTTGGCATGGTTTTCAAATATTATATAATGTCCTAATAATAATAATGCTAATGCCCTCATTATGTTCTTATCATCTGCTTGTGATGTGTTATAATCCCTTATCACCTCAAGCCAAGTGTTACTGATGTGTTCATTAGTTCATTGCTTAATTCGACCTCGAAGACCAGACAGAATGAGGATGATCCATGAACTAAATGACTGCATTAATAAATGATTGATCTGCTGCAGTCTTTTTCCTCAGAACTCAAGGACAGTAGCAGTTTCTTTACTGTTCTTTTAGATCTCTAATGAATTCTTGAGCTCTTTGTCATTGTTCCCCAGCAGACCAGTAAAGTCAGCGATGAGGAATGCGCGCGACAGCCAGTTTGCTTTCCTTCCTCCCTGCACAGTAAAATTTTAATGCAGCCAAACATGCCATCCATCCATTTCTGCGACTGAGGAGCAAGCAAAGTGCAATCAACCTCTCTGTACCTGCCCGCCGAAGAAAATGGAAGCTAAAACTCACTTTCATTTCAGTGTCATGACGCACAAAGCAGCACACAGACTTCATAAAACCTGTGACCTCTTTACAACAGATAACTTTAACCTGATTTAATGTAGCTTGTGGCACATCGCCACCTGTCTCCTGTGCAAATGCTCCACACACTGGACTGGATCACTTTGTATTTCCATTGAAAAGTAGGAGGGAAAATCACACAACAGCGAGTCTAAATGCTTTTCATCTACTGTGAGCTGTGAAAAAAACGCTCAGAGTCAAAACAGAAAAGAACACATATTTCGATTTAGAGCATTTTCTTGTAGCTGGTAGTACACATGACTCATGGGTCTGCAGTCACTTGTTAATATCTTAGCTCGCTCTGCATCCCATCTGCTGGTGCCTGCCTATTCCAGTGGAAAGACAGTCTGATGTTCATTTTAGATCACAGATTTACAGTGGATCCATTTGGCTGTATGCAGGGAGGATGTCACAGGATTCACTACGCACTGGCTCCACAAACTTTTATAGCTTGTGGTCGAGTGGATTGATGTATTCTTCCGAAGCAACATCGCACTCATGGCTCTCCGAAGACTGATGGAAGTTTGTAATATATATTTCCTTCCCCTAATGTCTCCCCTGACTGACTAAACGCCACAGGAGGAAAAGAGAGAATGAGGCAAGAAGTACATTGAAGCACTGCTAAAGGCACTCTGTCTCCAAATCCCTTCCAGCCGCATTAACAACAGCACAGTTCAGTAACAGTGATGGGCTAAGTAAGCAGTTCTTAGAGTCGACTGATTGCTTGTCGATCTGCCTCCATGGAAGACTGGGTTCTCACCTAGGAGAAATATGGTGTTTATGGAAATGCATGTAGAGCCTCTCCTTTGTTAGGATGTGCATTTACTTGTCAAACTGCTAAAAGGGGAACTTTCAAAACCCATTAAAATGCAAAATATAGACATACGCTGTTGTGAGACTGGGTCAAGGGGAAAGCATTAGCTATGAATGTAAAGTATTTTCTACAGTCCTCATCCATCATGTTCCACAAAGAGGGGATTCTCTAATTGTATTCATTGCAAAATCTGTCCAGCAGACGAGTGAGCTGCACCTGGCAGGGTCGAACAAAGGCAGGGGGTAATACAGAAATAGAAGAATTAAAAAAAAAGAAAGAGTAGAGTCATACACCACCTGAGTATTCAACCAACCAGCAGGCTGCCTGCTAAGTCACATCATCTCGCTGATGCCTTTTCAATGTCACACTTCATGCTTTCACATTTCTTGGCTTCTAAAGCCACTGTTATATCTGTCAAATATGCACAAACCGGCCGTTCAGCCTCTGTACGACTTGCTCACTTGCTTCACTTTGTGAATCACAGGTGACATGAATACTCCCAGCACCCTACCAGCGGGTGACTGGCCTCCTGGCCCTTGTATGACTGTCTGTTTTCTTCTTTTTCCATCCTAGTTAGATTTTAGTATTTTTAATAATCTGTTGTGGCCTCTTCATTGAAGTCCCTGCAGTAATTAATGTATTGATAATTGTGGGGTGTATTGACCCCCCCCCACAAAGGTTAAATTTGGCGTAGTTGGCAGGGTGGAAAAACAGTGTGGTTACTTTTAGTTGAGCATTCTTTGTGTTTTAGAATATACAAAGCCAGAAGAAGCAGCAACTTTTTAATTAACCATTTTAAAGTAACTGCAGCCTAGGTCAAATGCAGGAATCATTGGGAGCCCTGTGTGAGCAGCGAAGGGCTGAAAATGAACAGTTAAAGCAAGCTTCCATTAGCCCCCTTATGTTTAATCCCTTTGCCAGAGCCCCGGGGTTGAAATATCCAGAGAGAAAGGAGATGTCCAAAATGTTATGGTGACTCACTTAATGGCAACAGCCTGGATGTGGGTGTGGAGCGGGTGGTGTTTGGGGTTCACCCACCTTTACAGTAGCATAGTTTGTGTTTGCATGATTGTGTAACCAAAGGTTCCAAATGTTTAGCATCACGAGGTAGCTTAAAGCTAAATAACTGAATTGAAGAAAATCTCAATTTGTTTACTTCTGATTGCAGAAGTATAACTGATACTTTATTGATCCCCTAGAGGAAATTCTTGTTTTGCACAGCTGCCCCCTGTGAGGTGCCAATGGTCACGGTATTGGTGTCTTTTCCAAGGACACCTCGACATGTGGCAGGACCAGGAATCGAACAGCTCTTCTTCGTCGCCCATCACAACTAAACACTTCTTATGTGGTTTGAAAAGTCACAAAGCTAGCAACATTATACATGTACGAGTTTTGCACATTGTGCAGCTAAAACTTTTCAGAATGACGTCCTTAGTGTAAAACTGTAGCTGGGCTGTTATGGAAGTGTGATGTTGAGAGTGCTATACTCAAAGTAGCTGACAAAACACCAAAATGTATGATTGTGTCACCCGTGAAACAGAGTTGACCATGGCCCGCTGTTGCTGTTCATTTGAAGGGAAAAGCTGTTTGTACTGTACGTCTTCACATCTGCTGCTGTCGCATATCTAGCAGACTCCGAGACTCACTGTCTGCTCCATCACTTTCCCTCACTGTTTGTCGGCCTCTCTCTCCTCCTCAAACCTCAAAGGACTCAGTTGTTCCAATCAGAGAACGAAAGAATTCTGGAGTCTAAAGCCCCAAAACTGATGGGATTTACAGTCTCAACACAATCACACTGAATGGGGCTGCTGCACTAATAACTCACTTTTTTCTTTTCTTTTATGCCGTTGCTCCCTCCCTGTAACATCTGCCAATTCCAATCACGGGTGATGTTCAGTCAGGGATGTAGTGTAGTTTTTGAGAACAACCGCAGAAGAATAACCCTTCAGGTATTGAGTTTAAAGACAACATCAGAAAAGTCAAACAAGCACACAACTGGTTCCAAAGACTCGAAATTCACACAAAGACACACACACACACACACACACACACACACACACACACACACACACACACACACACACACACACACAC
>JAUYWH010000016.1:3907483-3923411 GCA_034779795.1 Ctenopoma multispine
CACACACACACACACACACACACACACACACACACACACACACACACACACACACACACACACACACACACACGCCTCCAATTCTCTTGAGCCACACAGCTGTGTGGTTTGATAAAATACTTTACAGGACCCTGTGGCTGACCTTTCCATCCGCGCTTAACACGGCTGCTCTATGAGCAACCTAGCACACGTAACCAGGCAACGCCACCTCTGACGAGAGCTGGGATCTGGCCCTTGAGCTCTGAACAAAGTTAAAAGTGAGGGTTTGTGTGTGTCTGTTGGGAATTGTAGACGGTTCTGCTGGGGAATGAGGCCATATGAGACTCCAGAAAACGTCTGAATGATCCTATCTGCTGTCTGTCAATTAGATGCAGATGAGACTTTTTCACAGCTAATTCAAGTTTTGTAGAACCAGAGAGGTGATGTTGCTGCAGCTTTAACTGAATCCATGTGTATGATATTGTTCTTTTGATTCTTTATCTTTGAAATTGCAAAAGCAGCCTGATTGGCCAAATTAATTCAGGGGCCAAAGGTTTCCTTTTTTCCAGCTGTCGTCCTATGATGCTCTTGCCATGGAGGACCATGAACAAACTGTTGCCATCTCTATGTTTCAAGAGCTTTACAGTTTTCTCAACTTGGTAAAGAAACCAAGGATTGAAGAGGATGGCAAGAGGGAAAATGCGGAAGTGAAAGATAGAGATTCAGTTAGAATGGCTCATTCAAATTCCCCCTTCAGTTTTAATACCTTTAAGCAAAACACATCCACTGACTGATGCGGCCAGTGTTTTTTATTTTTAAAACTCTTAAAATGAATTCAGCTAGATGGCAATGCGGTGCCAGCTGGAGGCACTAATCTTCTTTAGGAGTAGGATATTACTTACATATTAAAACACAGGGACATTTGAAGCTGCAGCCTGTGGGGATTTTGTTACACTTAGAAATTCTTGCTTCCATAAATTATTTAGTTGTTTCATACAAACAGTCAGAAGCCGTAACTGACAATCCCTAAAGGAGATGATAAGACAAATCAACACGGCCGTCTACAGCAGGCCTTCACCCGAGACAATTACAGTATGTGACAAGTGTGTGGGTGGACGATCAGGTCGTGATAGGCTGTCTGCAGTGTGGGATGTGCTGTTATGACACCAAGGCATTAAGGGGAGACACAAAATGTGAGTGACAAAATCTGCTCTCGCCCTGATGATGACTATGACTGCGATGTCTCATGCAGGGGACACATTCGCAGACTGTGGATGTGAGTATGTGTTTGTGTGTGGGAGCTGGTGTGTAGACATGCGCACGATCCACAGCCTTTAGGTAAGAAAGTCTAAAAACTCCAGAAATATTAAGCACGCTTTGTTTTACTACCACGGTTCCCTTGGGAGTTTTTTTGATAATACCCAGGAGGCTTATTCAGTCAAAAGCAAAAGCAATCAAACACTCACATTTTTTAAAATAACCTTGATTGCAAACAGTCACGAAACAGCAGTTACACCTGAATACACACATCAAAATAGTCAGAAAAAGCACCATCACCTCTGCAGTGGTTGGACTGTCTTGGTAGCAACCATTCTGACATTTTGCTTCTAACAGTTTTGAAAAGACAAGTCTTATTTTATTTTTAACACCTTATAATTCAGGCATCAGTTAACACGTTGCCATATTTTCTGTTTACACTCACAGACTGGCTGTTGGTTGTGGGAGATATCAGAGCCATAAAAATCCCCCCAGATTGCGTTTGTGATTGGCACCGAAGCACATATTTACAGCTAATTTAATATTCAGTGAATGCAGCACACAGCAGGTAGAACAGCAGCCTCTTCCACATGCCCTCATACACCAGTTCATCTGACCCATTTAATTCATTGAATGTGCTTTGGCACTACTGTTGAATGACTTGAGGATTATCACTGCAACTCAGCATGACCTTAGTGCTGTAATTTGGTTTTTTAGGTTTCAGGTTTTTCACCATTTCATCATTTAGTTGGCGCATAAAACACGGAAGCCAGATTATTCTTGTCAGAGTTTATCCACTAAACAAAAAATGCAAATAACAAAATGTCCAAATTAGAAAGTTAAACTTGGATGCACTGATCATTTTGGCCACATGGGGCAGCGCAAAACGCTATAAAAACAATGCCGTCTGTCTGACAAATGACATAATATCAAATCATAAAGTTCTTATACTCAACACAGCCACACTTTCAGCAGACAGTATTACTAGTAGTAGGACTTTTTCTCTCACTGTGATTATGTCTCCTCAAACTAAGTTAGTAGCTACATAAATGCTTCACTGCATTAATTTATTAGTAACAAAACTATATCTGTGTGTAGTTTGGTGCTTAGCAGATGATGCGCAAAGAGGTTATAGAGACAGCAGCAAACATGAAAGTAACGGACCCTAAGACCAAAGCAAAGAGATAAAAGGTGCTACTGAAGTGCTCTGAAGCACACAGACGAACTGCATAATTGGAATCTCTTCAGGTATCACTATGACTGACCTATTGTACATTACACATTGTTTTTATGATAAAAATATTAATATTAATTAGTGCAGCTGTAATGTAAATGTAAAACATTCCTGCTCTAGCTGGAGACCTCCGTCTTGCACAACACGACTGTGCACAGGGAGCTCATTCATTAACTTCTTTTCTGGCTGATACTCGACTTTGGAAACAAAGCCAACTTATTGCAATTTCAGCTGCTCAAACATAGAAGAATTATTGTCTGAAAAAAGGGCCTTAATTAACGCCTATTTAAATATTGCCAGGTTATAACAGCAGTTTGCAAAGTAACAGTATCACATGCACACACTTCATTTGTGGTAATATGGTAATGTGTATTTTATGAAGCCAGAAAAAATGACAAAAATGTTATTCATTATGCATTCATTCATAGGTTTGCCCAACAAATTGACTCTGAATGCAAATGGCCTTGCCCAGTCTGGTTTTCAAATGCCAACCAAGAATAGATCGGTATCATGCCGTGCAACTGTTGCTGCAGGAAAGCCAGTCTTTGTGCTTCTGACAGTTTCAGATTTGTTGCTGCTTTCCTTGATAAGCATTTTCCTGATTCTCTTCTAATTGTGTTATAGTTCGCTGAGTGGTTAGAATGTAATGGTTATGGTTTCACACTGTACCATGACTTGTAACCAGCAGGACTGCTTTTCAATACAATAGTCAGTTCTTTTTTTCGGTAGAGGTAACAATGTTTATGTTCATTTAATCAATTTGAATGTTGTGAACAGGTTTTTTTTAATGAATCCAATAATATCTATGTGTACATTTATTATACATAAAGTACAATATTTCAAGCTTTTCAAGATTTTTCTTTTAATTAAACTATCATAATCTTACAGCTTATAAACATCAAAAATCCAGTATCTCAAAATATACAAACTATTTCCTAAGATCAATTAAAAAATAATTTATAATACAGTGCTTAAAACCTGGGGAAGTTTTGGTTGGCCTGTTATGTTCTTGGATAATCGATATGTAATAAACAACTCTGCTGGTGTTGATTCTCATAGAAAATTGATGGTATAAATAAGCCATATCTCACATTTAGGCCATGTTTGAGTCTCTGAGGAATCCCTGGATTCCCTCAACGTCAAGATGAATTTACAAGGTCAAGGTTTATCAAAGTTTAAATCTATACTGCTCTACTCTATGAGTTAAAGATGTTAAAAATGCTGCTGTGATCAATGCCAAGGTTAAACAGTGGCATGACCAAGAGCAGCATTACCCTAAAAAACATGTTCAAATGTTTCATACAGTAGATACACCAGCTACTGTGTGAACAAAAAGACAGCTTAGCTTTTTTTTAACAAATATATTTTCTACTTACTAAAGCATGAAGGCATGGTCACGGCTCGTTAAGTCTTCCTGTGGACTAAAACGATGCCCAGTCAGTACAGCACTGTCCATCAGCAACATCCCAGCCAAAGATCCTGCTTTGTGCCTTAACAAGATAAAAACAATAAAAAAAACTAATTGTATCCATTGTGGTTTTCACATATTTCAGACAAGTACTGGAACATTTGTTCCAAATGTATCTGTAAAATCTAATTAAGCCAGATTTAAGAGGAAATATCTTTCTTCATTGCCTGTGACATGCCACAGTTCTCAACCTCATCAACCTGCACTCAACCGGAATTTAACACAGTTTTCATTTTTCTGGTTGCACATGTCCTCTGGGTGTATTATAAAACCAAATCAGGGCCAGAGGTGCACTCATCTAAATTCTCTCCTCTTGACTGCAGCAGCCTGATGCATAAGCAGAGTGAAATGAGTGAGACTGAACCATGTGATGAACCATGTGTTTGGTTACAGAACTACCTCTTTCTCCCCCTTTGAAGACTCCCACTTCATCGTGTTCAAGGATTTGCTGACCTCTCTTTACACTTAGAAGTATTATCAGGGTATTTGACACTAAAAATGTAAAGTTTTCCAGCAAACCTTTTGCCCCAGTTGCCTCTTTAAAATGGTCTTGCAGCAGGGTTTTGCTCCTGACTAGGTAGAGAGCCACTGCAGGGCACTGGTTTACAGGAGGGAGTGACACAATCAATTTGGCAGAGCAACTGACACAATCAGCGCCTACATAAATCATATCAGCACAGCCAGGCCCCCAGGCGCCTGCTGAGGTGACAGTTTCATGGCTCACCTCCAGAATGCAACCTGCCAATCAGCGGAGAGTGACAGACACCAGAGAGCAGGTACTCAGCACTGTCACACGGATAGCTCAGGCTGTGGGGATTATTTTCAGAGTGAGAACTGTAATGATTTTCAGATTACCTTCTTAAACCTGCAGTAAGAGCAATGGATTACACGTGTATGATCGGAATGACTACTTGATGTCTTACAGTCGGTGGTGCATCTTTCAAGAGATGTTTCAGCTGGTGTTCATGGTCTATATTTCAGTAATTCCCTTTCTGTAGAGTAGTTATTATTTGATTGTGTGGTATCCGTCTTTTCTGGAATTTCCTATCTTTACAAGAGGGATTCATAAGAAATCCCACGTGAATTAACTTGGATCAAAATGTGTTATAAAGCAAAAAAATAAATACAATAGAGAACACCTCTGATATGAAATAGTTCTAACTTTGTCAGTATGTGTGTCATAGTTAAATGCTGATCGATGAAATAGGCTTTCAATGTTATGTTAGTTGACATTAAAATCATTCAAGTGTGACAACTCATAAAATCAGTTACCGTGTGTTCTTTCATGCATTCACATTATGATGGATATAATTCAATTCTGACCAGTTTAATTTCTTTTTCTGTTTACTTCCAGGCATACTCGGTATTTTCACTTGATTGAGGAAGTAATACACTTTGCCTCCTGTGCATATCCACAACCATGTGCGCTCTGCCTGCTGCTCTGTGTGACTAAGTGACACAAGCACCCACTGAAACGACACTCATGGTTCACTTTCAGGCCACTAGCTCAGTGCCTTCAGTTGTAAGGAAAACTTTTAAGAGGTTCAGATTAATTGAATCTGAAGCAGATGCTCTCAGGCAGGAATTGTGTTTTTTGTTTTAGCTAAAGCTGTTTCACATGCAGATTTTATTTTATGATTTCTATTCTCTTTATCTACCCAGGTCATAATAAGCAGCCCAACCCTACTTTACAGTGCTGGTCACTTCTCACCTCCTAGTTTATTTATACATATTTGAATGTCTTTTCTTTTTTAGTACTTTCCACATTAAACAAAGATTTAAACTCTGTGCAAAGTTTAATATAAGATATATATGGTATTAGTATCTACAGTAACTACAACAGTAAACGACTAAAAAGCTGTATTTCCATCTGAATTGTTGTAGTTTAAGGCAGCATAACATTAAAACAGCGATAGAGCAGGTATAAATACATCTGTTAAGTATTAATGCAGTGATAATACAGTATTTAATTGTTAAGATATCTAGTATTATGATTACAATTATTAAGGAATAAGTTCACATCCTCAATGTTATACCAACCAACACAAGCCGGCACATCAACCAAGGTGACAGTTTTGTGGCATTCCTTCGAGACACTAAGCTGCCAATCAACCTGCTCACACAGGTAATGTATCTGTACTCGCACACACACACACACACACACACACACACACAATCAGACACCTTCGCCTGCCAATCCATCTTGATAGACAGAGCGCTGAGGCAACAGCACGGATAGATAGCAGCGGGAGTGAGAAACAATTGGGACAATTTTGTCCTCAGTAGCACCCCGTGATGATTACGATGTTTTACAAAATGGCTGAGGACCAGACAGAAACAGTGAGGTCCGTCGTGTCGGTTTCATCTCGGCTCTGCCTCGCTGCTTGTTGCCGCTGTAGGACATCACTCACAGATACCCTATGGAGACTGTTGTAAGCATAAACACAATGCATTATTAATGTTCAAGCCATGGAGACATGTTCTCATAAACAATAGCTGACTTTCCATCCAAGCAGTTTATGCAAATGATGATATAACAAATTAGAAAGGTAGAAGGCAAACTGGTTATTTCAGTATTATTATTAATTAGGTTTTCATGTTGTTCGAGGTGGCACATTTCATGGAAATGCCTTTCCTGGTCAAGAGTTTACTGTGAAAATGTCTGACCACTAGTGCTACTTCTACTGACAATTATTAAGTTTCATTTTCACACAGCTTAGTATTAGGTCTTATATTGTCTTGGGAAGCTTGTGTACTTATTTTTAATACATAAAGCGTGTGCACTGAATATTTAATAGATGCATATAAAGACAAAGAAAAAGTAATGTAATGTAAAATTAATTCACAACTGACTTATAATATGTGCCTGGTAACTTAATGTTATCACTCTGAATACATTACTGTCATTTAAAATTATTTTAAAAGCATTAAAATTGTATATTTTGTAATATATTTACTAATTTGTTCATTTAATTTGTCTGCTCATCTATTGTTCACTTTATAAATGAGCTGTCATTTAGTAAACAGCCTGATGCCCTCTCTCACTAATGCAGCAGTCAATAAACCCACTCTATGAGACTTTTAACTTTTGACATTAGTAAATAAAGCCTCTGACTAACTTATTTTCAATCTATTAAGCTACAACCATCTGGTTGTACAGAAATCCAGCGGATATATCAGTTAAGCTGCTGTATGTCTGCAGGATGTCATCATGTTATTTTGGGCCTGCAGAACTGTCTTTAATCAAGCAAAAAAACAAAACAAAAAAAACACTTTGTGAGCTTACTATGGTAAAGGCACCATATGACGTCATACTAGCATGAACAAATCAGTTGTCTAGACAGACGTAATGAAATGAAGTTTTAAAACATGGAGTAGAAATTATGACATAATGACAGAAGTCACTGTAACTCTGGCAACAGACTTCTACTTAAGTCTAACAGGAAATGAACGGATGAAAAATCATTTTTCCATCCATCCAGTTTCCATCTACTTTATATTATAAAAATAGCAAAAAAAAACTCTGATCATGTACTCAAGGAAAAGTAGCAACACTACAGTGTCTAAATACTCTGAATACTTTACAAGTAAAATGCTGCTGATGTAAAAGTACAAAGTACATAAGTACTTTAATAAGTGCTTCTTTTCACAGCACTGAATATGATATAATTTGGTTAACTGATGCATTCATGAGCTTATTTAACACATGTATACACTGTTATGAGTTTTTAGAGTAATAATCATAACGTTCATTTTATTTCTCTGCATACTGCTGTGAAGCTTGGTCATTTTACAGCATGGATTTATAAAGTCTAATGATTGTGCTGTATTTAGTGTTATTGATCAGTTTTTAATGCACATACGCAGGATACTGAACTGTGACCATAATCTTTCAGAAAACCTTCTGAGTTCATTTCTCCGGTCGAATCTTTCATTGCGTACAGATGGAACATCCGTGCTTACTTGCTCTCTTTGTGATGTACACTTTATGACACACTATCTTAAATTGGATTAAGTATTTTGTGGCTAACTGTAAAGCCAACAGAGTCATTTGTGATTCATGTAACAAGTCTGATGTGATTAGTGCATTATAAAAGGAGACGTCTGCTTGGAACACACTTACAATGCGACTGCAATGCCTTACAATGCATCTTAACTTGTGTTAGAGAAAAGTCTAAGTACTGTACACATTAATGCTGCACTCTCCCTATGTCGAACCATCCCCCAGAGAATAAATTCCATTAGCATAATAAATGTGCTGATGACAAAAGCTGAATGCTCATTTAGATAATGTAAATATCCACCTCTGACCTTGCAGCCGGACATAGAGCTCGTCTGCCACTCCTCATCAACGCATTTCCTCATTCCTTCCTTTGCATCTCATCACCCTGTCTCTCTGGCCTGAGAGGCACCGTGACTGAGGTTAATAACTATTAATTGCTTTGCAGATACACTCTGGGGGGACATGGCTCTGTAATTAAAGATGGTCCTGCATTGGATGGAGATATAAAAATATCATTATTACTTCAGATGAAGAGATATGAAAAAAAACAAAAAAAAGAAAACAGCAGCTACTTGCTGGAGCTTGTTTGCACCCAGCACATCTAAACATTATATAACTGGATATAGCATTAAGTTATGTTTTCTTGCAGCATGTGATCCATGTTAATGCTAACATTAACATCTAGCCCTCCTACCTGGAAAGTCGTCAGATACTGTTAGTCTGCTTGTGTAAATTGTATGAAATGTACCCACATGTTAATTATTGTCCTAAAAGGTCAACCGTACACTTTCTTAATGAGGTGTCTCAAAGACTGTGAGCCAGATAACAAATAAACAATATTTGCTCCCAGAGGGGAATAATCTACTGTCACTGTGCCAGCTAATGAATGTCAGCAACTATTTTTTTAATCAGTTGGTAAACATACAACATAACATAACAAATATATACTGTATGTATGTTAACATAAAATAATAACCTGCAAAAAGTAAAAAAAAAAGTAAGTATGTTAAATTGCGAGTGTTGTCATGGGTAAAGATTGAATAAATGACGGCTGGTAGCAGGTGAAAGACAGATAAGGATGAAAACAGACGTGAAAATAAAGAGGCACATTTTCTTTAACCAGTGCACGATTCTTACATCAAGGCATTTCATTTTAGAGTGTGCAGAGTCTGGTACCAAGCTTTGTGCATGTGGGGTGGGTGGTTTGAGTTGGAGCTGTCCAGGACAGCCTCAAAGTTTGTGTGCATTCTACAATAATACAGTATGTATAAGTTAGAGTATGTCTTGTGGTTCTTTCTGATGTGCACAAGCAGCCAAAAATGTTATGTTCATAACAGGCGCTTTCCTACAGTTTTTTCTTACTTACCAACTATTCCAGACATCCATTTGTTTCCATTCATAAGCACAAAGGAAAATCAATAAATACTCATTAATCTTTCTTGCACTGTGTAAGCCACCAAACAAGTTTGAACTTTCTGAGTTACAGCATTACTTAAGGCTTTATTACCTAAACTAACAGCATGCAGATATAATGTGATACTGATAAACATTAATGCACGCAAGTTATTTTTCTGCTCGCAAATTTCAAGGGTCTGACAGCAGACTTTCAATCTTCACAATTAGCATGGAAATCAATGGACGTCTGAAACTAGAAGAGAAATACACAAAGTAAACTGAAATGAAGCAACGGTCTGCAAAAATATCATTATCATGTAGATGTTGTTAAAATACTACAGTATGAACGACGGCCCAATCTGAATCCATCAGAAAATAAGAAACAAGTGTACATCAGAAATCATACATCCTTTAAAATCTGAATATCTTTGATTTATGTGTCTTTGCTCAAATGATTAATTTGACTACAGTTATTAAACTTGCAGGATAATGAGATATGGAAATTCTCACTCATGAAAGCTTCAGCTGACTGCCTGTTAAACATCATTCATCATTAGCTCCTCAGTATACAGATAGGATAGATTTGTACCCCCACATACTGGCACAGCAGATGGTTAATATTTGGCATGCGGCGACAGGGTGACAGGAGGTAAATTACAGCATTGACATGTTGACATTAATATTGGCATGAAAACCTGCGAGGAAACCTATGGCTTAAAAGGATTATCAGAACAATGATGCACAAGGCATATGTTAAACATATCCTTTTATTTTCTGAGGCTGATATTATATGATCCACACCAGTTGGAGAAAGAAAAACCCATTACTGAAAGTGTCACTCATTCAACAAAACCCTGAAATGCATTTGTTAAGTATGACTAAATATCAGACACTTAAATGACACATACAACCATCAAACATGTGCTAGAGAAGGTAGCAGATTTCAAGCTGCGGTGTAATCATGGATACCAAACTTTCTGCTCATGACATTAAACTTCTGTAATTTACTGACAGATTCAGAGAGCACAGGCTACATGTCCTGACCTTTTCGCATTTTATAAAATATGTTTTAATTTTCGCATAGATAACCTTGTGACAATATTTCATTACTTGTAAAGAGTAGAATGTCATGTCCACGTTGAGTTGAAATTATGAATCATGACTATTTTCTAGTATTTACCTGCTTCCTGATTTTTTTGTGTGCATATTTTTCACATTTAAATGATTCAGATCTTCAAACAAATTTTTACATTACACAAAGATAACCCTAATAAATAGAAAGTGCAGTTCTGATTATTTTATTTATTAAGGTAAAGAAGCTGTCCACTCATTTCTGGTTCACAGCATTGTGGTTCTCTGATATGAATGAATGTGTTCAGATATGAATAACTATAAATAAATAAATTGTAATATCTTTGTTGATACTTTTCATCAAGTGGGATCATTAAATTTAAATGGACATTTGTTCACTGTTTAGTGTATATGAGCAAACTAACTAAGATGGTGGACCTGATAATGATCATAGCTACAGTTCTGCTGTACTGCAGCAACATCCCTGTTCCCTGGATTGATTTATGATCATGCACTGTAACTAAAACATTTTCACAGTTCAAGTATTTCCTTCTGTTTCACACCTGTAGCTACACGGATGGCACAGCCGGAATGATCTACAACATGACTCAATTATACCTTTTTAAACATTTACAGTAGCATTTCCACTAATGTTAATCAAATACATAAAATAATGAAATCTTAACTATTTGAAGTATAGGGCCAGTCTTTTTCCACATGAATAGTATTATCAGTAATCCCACAAATACTGAAACTAGTTAATGTTTATCAAACTCCAAACTTGATTATTTTATTCATATCTGTTGTAGACCTCCACTGTTGTCCAACAAATACACACGTGTGTGCATGCAGACAAAGACTCATCATCCTTGTGTATGTTGTAAAAAGTTATGGACAGAGCCTTTGTGACAAAATGAAAGCGTGATGTGTTTTAAATAATATATAATTATGTAACTAATTATGTAATAATTTAAATATGTACAACTTGTGACTAAACTTATACCGGACATACGAGTAGTGGAAACCAACAGAACACTGATACATATACTGACATGCAGTATAGATGATTCCTTCAAATTCCAGTGTGAATCCAAACACAGCTATAAACTGAGCTTAATGTTACATTACAGCAGAATTAAAGCTGTAAATTTCCTAACAATCCGTGTTTTCTTTATGAACCTTTAAAGGATACACACATTTATACCGTCATTGGAAAGCTGATATTTCTTTGTTACATTTCTGTTTGCTCATCTCTGCAGAGAAAGAACATTTTATTACTTTTTTACACGACGTGCACAGAAATAGATATGTTCTTGAAGGCAAAATAATCATTTACAGCCGTGTAGAAAGTGTCTCCGTGTGGTGTCAGCCTGTATGCAAATACAACTTCATTAGTTTTGGAGATCAGGAGATGGAGGTGAGGGTACAATGTGTTTTTTTAGAATGGAAGGCAGATGACAGTCTTGTTTCCCTTTGAGACTTTCCTGTTCACTGTCTTCTGTTGTATTAAACCAAATCAATTATCCCAAAGGCAGCATGCTGTAATAGTAGGCTGGGTGGGCATTTTTAAACAGAGTGGGCTGGCTGCTCAAATCCAAACACGCCGTGTGCGATTACAGTGAGGAGGACATTGAAGTCCTGTAATTGAGACATGCAGCGTTATGGTTGCAAACTGATTGATTATAATTAGCTGTGGCTTTTACTTTGTTTGCTTGCTTCCTTTAATTAAAACATTTTTCTTTTCTCTTTGTGGGAGTAGATTCATATTATGCAGGGACGTTTGATTAGTGATTAGCCTGGTAAGGCCCCCTAAGATAATTAATCGCCCAATTGTCCAAAAGTGTTCCGCAGTTGCCAAGTGGCCTTCCCCTCTTACACTACATCAGTGACAACACTGTAAATAACTCAGTATTGTCCATGTTTAATCCATAGCCAGTCATGAACAGCGTTGTAGTGTTAGCTTGAATGAAAATGAGGTATTTTAATTGTCTTTCATTCATTTCAGGCTAATTTACGTCTCTGATAAACAGCTGTGAAATCAGCTTATACATGTTAATGATTCTATGACAGGTTCATAATGAGCTAACTACAGACACACGCTGTACATTCGCCCTCCTTCCTTCTAAACTCGGCTGCAGAGCTTCTTGCATTTCCACTGCTAGTCTCCAAACGCGCTGCCTGCTTGCCTGCAGTGAATATTAAGTCCATTCTCCTCTAGTGTCTCTGTGGGTGTGAGGCCCTGTCCTTGCAGAGCAGAGCACACTCCATCCCTGACAAGGGCTCAGCTTTTATCACCTGATGCTGTGAGAGCCAAATGAGGGTTCGGCCATGTTCAGCCATTTATCATCCGCGATCAGTGAGCAGCCACAGGGGCAGAAAGGACCTTGGCTGCATGTTCGCACTCTCCTCCTGCCATTTGTTCTTAAAGTCGACCAGGTTTAGTGTCACTGTGGTCTACTGCGTTCTCTGCTGGGAAAACAAACATCAACATGGTGGCTTTGTTTATACACGGCAGGGTATCGTGTCTGGGGTTTCTTTATCTGCACACACTGTATCTCGCACAAAACACTTTGCTTCAAGGTAAAATAGGGGATGATGATGAATGTGGCAAATATGGTTGGAGAAGCGTTAAATGGGGTGCTTATTTATTCTGTTCCCACATACATTCTGTTTGCCAGTAGTACAATGCGTGCAGCGGAGAAATGTCTGCAGTTTGTAATGAATCAAGGAATTGTGCACGGCATAAAAAGTTAGTAGTATCATTTGATAAACAGCACTGCTGTTCTTTTTTTATTTTTTCAGCAATCGGCAATGTAACTAGTTGGATAACTACATAAGCAACAGAGCTCCAGTAGTATTATTTTTCTTTGGAATTACACAAAAAGGCAGTGGCTGGTTTATTCAGCTGCTACCAAGAGGAGAGTGGGAAGGTAATTTGGTTGCTCTCCAATTTTCCTAAAAATAGGGGGTGTGTATCTAATTGTGTTAACAAGAAGGCTGGAATTCTCTTTCTTTCAACTCGTTTTGCGTTACAACCCTCAGTAATAGCTCGTTTGAACTCCGTCTCTGACATTCACTTAAACCATATATTTGCTGTATCCTGGTTGGTTGAGTGAGGAGCGCAGGAGTCATTTTTATTTACTGTAGACATGGGCAAACTTTACTCCCACTTTTGCTGGTCTCCACTGCTCTCTAGAGAATATGCTGCTATAAGTAAACAAAAAGTCATATTTTTGGGCGTGCTAGTGGGATAGCTCAATGGATGGCAAACCAAACTAAGATCCACCAATTTCTACTACCGACCATAGTGCCCGCATCAAGTTTATATGGTTAATTATCATGTGAAATATCTCAGTATCTACTTTTCTGATTGGCACTACATTCGCTGCAGACTTTCACAGTCGCCATATGAATAGACATTTTGTGCACAGCTTTGTAGTGACCAGAGGGTTAAATCGAATGACTTATGATTAACCTTTCCTGAAATCTATGATTTAGAGTGAATGATTTCCATGAACTTTGTTACAGGTATTCAGCGTTCCCTGAGGAACGATTCCTTAACTTCTACTGTGGCACCATAATCAGGTCAGTGTTTTTACTTATCACGTGATCATGGGTTTTCTGAGGTTTTTGGGTAAGTGTCTTGACAAATTTCGAATGGAAAGATGGTGGATTGATAAACATTATATGCTACATCAGCATGTTGAGCAGTTAGCACGGCTGCGTAGTCTGTCCTGCTCGCTGGTTTTCCTCTCGTTTGTACAGATGAAATGGGTGATGTATTATGTATTTGCACCTCGCTTAATTTAACTGATTTTACATATTAGCAAATGCATAGTAAAGAGCAAAAGGAAAAAGGCTATGGCACATGAGATTATCCATTTGTAAATTTCATTTTCCATCTGTCTAATTAATTTTCAGACAATAATCCTTGTGAAACTTGTTTTCCTGACTTTTCAATTGAATGCGTACATCAGTGTCAACATGATAACATTTATAATCATGTTTTGCTAATGTACTCTATATTTTTAGCAGCCAGCCCCTCTCTCTCTCTTTCCTTTTGAATTTCAATAACAAAAGCCAGATGATTTATTCCTGTTCCTTTTGTAGTGCCTTCTTTTCTCCTACCTGTCTCCAGGAGAAAGACGTGATGCAATAGCCTGATATCAACATCTGTGCCTGTGCGAGGACAGTGCTGCCCAGATAAGATGCTCACAAGTGTACAGAGGAGGGCTGTGCTGTGGGGGAAGATACGCATGCAGACGGATAAAGACAATAACGAGTCAAATTGTTTGCTGCAAGAAATAGCAGCTAGTAACTTCACAATGACGTCCACAGATTATCCACTTCCTATCACAACACAGCACTGCTGCATAAATTAGACACAACAGACCTCGCAGGAAGCGCTGGTTGTTAGAAAGTGACCTTTGACTTACGTCTGTTTGCTTACACCATGCCACACTCTGTATCCCTATATATTACTATTATGGCAAAGCTTGGGAAAACACAGCATTGGCCAATTTCTGGCTTTTTAAGAAATAGTGTTGGGTGCATAAAGCCAAAATAAACACTATAATCTCATAGATAAATCCTCTATGAGAGAATTTATGAATCTAAGAGAGGCTTTTCCAAGACAAAATAACTAAATAGTTTGTTTTTTTGTGTGCAAAAGATGTCGCAATGTGAAAAAATGTGAAGAAGTGAATGTGTGGTCAGTTGGCCGTAATTATGTACTTGCAGGTGTTCAAAGAGAAACTCGGTATCCTATGCACACTGACAAAAATGCAGCGTTTGAGACTGTATCAGACTAGAGAAGTAAATGTAACTTAACTTTTCTTCCGGCAGTTAGTTTTCTCTTCCCTTATGCTACATCCACCTATACATAAATGTGTAAATGTTCAAATCTGTTACTCTCTCTCATGCCTCATTAGCTGTTTGTTCTGCGAACCTGCAGCCAATCTTAAACCATCTCAGGGTTTACAAGGAGACTGTATAAAAAGAGTTGGTATCATTCTACCATTCAGAGGAAATTAGACAAAGCAAAACCCACAAAAGTGCAGCTTTTATTCATTCTCAGTTTTCTGCCTATGGTAACTGAACAACAAAGAAGTTTGTTTCACAGTCTGATCTCAGGAGGGGCCCCGAAATCTTTGCAAGGTTTCTTGTTTTACCCATGATTCTCATACAGGAGGGGAGCTGCGACACAAGGCTTACTTGTCAAAGCTCACGGCAGCTCAACAATAAGGTCACGGTGCAGCAACACAGATGCTGGCTGAGGTCTCTGTCCTGGAGAGACTAGCTAATCACAGTCTCTATGGGGAACAGCAGGGGCACAGTTTGTCTTTTAATACTCGATCTGCATACTGACACACAAACACAGACACAGGCATGCACAGCAAACAGGAGGCAGACCCCCCACCACAGACACACACATAAACATGTCATGAAGGACAGGATGGAATGCAGGAAACATGTGTGTTGGGGGGGGGGGGGGGGGGGGGGGGGGGGGGGGGGGGGGGGG
>JAUYWH010000016.1:3924889-3935619 GCA_034779795.1 Ctenopoma multispine
GTGCCCTGAGATGACCTGTGTTGTGAATTGGCGCTATATAAATAAAGTTGAATTGAATTGAATTGAATTGAATTGAACTATCACATGCACGCGAGAGCTGGTTTGCCTCCGTCTCATAAGTCTCCTCACTGTCGTCACTCATCAAAATATTTCATAATGCACAGTGAGGGGGTTTTATTTAGAGCAAAGAGGCCAAGAAATGTTCATACAATTTTTAGGAAATGAAATTGAGCTAGGAAAAAAAAATGAAAGATTCATTTTGAGGAATTTATATTAACCTTGGATATACAGAATGAGTCATTCCCTAAGCGTACGATTCATCAAATTCATAGCTATATTTGAACCTGAACCTGAACCAGCAAATCTCATATTTCATCCCTGACTCATGGGAAAATCATAGTTGTTCATTAGTTTTACCTTATGATAAATGTCTGGCCACAAAGCCACATTTAGTTACTGAGTACTTTACCTGCTCTCTATGATCAATACTTAATTACACTAGCTTTTCCTGGTTTGCTGGATTATTGGTTTGTAAAAAAAAAGGCTTGTTTGAGAGTTGAGAGCAACAGAGCAAGCTTATAAAGACAGAAACGGCTGGTGTGATCAGTGACCATGCATCATTACGCTGCAGTCGATGGTAACAAAGTGTCTTGAATCACACTTAATGTCATTAGAGACAGAGAAAAGGGAGGGAAGGCAGATGCTTAGTTTGTTAGCCAGGCTGCTAATGCAACTATGTTAGCCAGGCCACCGTGGTGCCGTAATGTGCTTGGCAACTAGTGGCAATTAATAACCCTGATTCAAAACATGTGCTTCTGTTTACAGCTTGAAAGTTGTTTTTAGGAGCGTGTGATTGCTAAAAAGAGGGCAGAGCACTGATATCTTAACTTAATGACCTAATGATGTTTGATGAAAAAACACTGACCTAATGTTTCATCACAGTTTAAAATGAACTGTGGATATTTGAGCAGTTTCTTCTAATTACATGATACTGCATTAAAATGTATTTGTAGACTGTAAGGTCTTACGTGAGCTCTCAAAGCACCTGGTATTCTGATCCCTAAAATGTTAGTCTTATGAAGCCTTCAGAGTGGAAGGTGAAACATCTTTAAGAACTAACACAACCAGTCCAGTTCTTGAAGTTCTTCGAGGGCCTTCAAGAACTAAAACAAGTCCAGCTGCCACGAAATAACATTTTTTGGGATAAGATAAGATGAGATAAGATAAGATAGAACTTTAGATAGAAGATATATAAAGATAGAAGCTCAGGACATAAAGTACAGAAAAGGTATACAACAAGACTATAAAAGAAGAGTACAAAAAATTTGAATAAAAAATAGAATTAAAATAAAATAAAATAGAATATACAATAAACACACAATATATACACCGGTACACTATGTACACACATACGCAGTATGCAATATGGGTAGGGGTTGTCCAGGTCATAACCATGACCTGACCTGGACAACTGAGAATCTTCACAGAAAGGTTTTCTAAAGACTTTGGTGATCTAAGTCATCTAGCTGTACCATGAAACTGACGTTATCGTTTTAGTTAAGATGTCTCTCCAAATTGAATTTGGTGTGGACATTCACATAAAGACTAAGTTCGGTGATCCCTTAATCTAGCACTACCACATTTTATAATATATATACCATATTTTAGATGATTACTTTGGACCCATGAATAACATCCTTGTTAAATCTGAACAAATCACCTTAACGAAAAAGCTACAGAGAAGATATCCCCTCCCATCAACCCATTCTTTCTTCCTCTTGTTTCTCAAGGACAGAGCTGAGTGTTAATAAGACCCATTTAGCACAATGCGGCAAATGAAGGCTCACCAGAATGGAAAGATAATGAGATAATGAGATAATAAGATTGCATTGAAGTAGATAAACATCCAGTAAATATCGCTGGCTGTCACAGGTGTTTTTTTTTTTTTTTTGCATGGAGCGTGTTTAGTCAGAGCTCATCAGCATTCACAACGCAACGGGGTCGTCCTTTGGAATTTAAACAAGGGTAAACGATACGGCTGATGGTTCAAAATGCTGTACTTCACTGCATATGCTAAAAAGCATTACGGAAAATGAAGCGAGAAAATCTACATTCATCCACAAAATCATATTAGCAACAATAAGCGCTGGACAGGAAGCTAATTTTTCATTTTTTTATCATGTGTTTTGCTGTATAAGTTTATGAGACGTGATGTTAGCAAGACTGACTGTGATATATATTCATCAAAGGGAATCAATAAAGATCTTTTTTGTACTTGGCAAATGGATAAGCTGAGTACACGACATCAGAAACACGACATCGTCGCCATTAGCCAAGATCCGAACATCTCTGCCCACATCAGATTAATTATAGATTAGTAGTCTGTTTTTTATTGTTTTCTCGATGTGACTGATGCGTTTGTGCTGGTGTTAACATTTGTGTGGCCTTGCAGCAGCGTGTTGGCAGGTGAAGATACTGTATATGTAACAGTGTTTGGAAACCAGGGTCATAAGACTGTAGATGTGACTGTCAACTGAGGTTTACATTTTATGCTTATATTGAAATTGAGATTCATCACTCAACACCGGACAGGTGCAACCCCACCTCACCGGGCATTCCTGGAGAAACCTATAAAGCAGTCAGCTCTTACTGAGTCAATAGATTTTTAGCAACTATGCCTATATGCTTGTCAGCTTTAGCTCATTACTTGACATATTTACTACGTGTCTCTTGGCTCATCTACAGTTGTCAGTTCTCCAGACGTGGCTGTTGAAGCCATGCCCCTGGCCCTTTAGTTAATTCCCCATACAGCCTGTCTTGTTTTTTTTTTCTTACCTGGACTCTGGCCAGCTCTGTCAGTCCTGATGTCTCCATTGCCTCCAGTGGTTCTGTCTATCTGGCTCTGGTCTTGGTGCATTAGATTTTCTGTCTTTCTGTCTCTGTCCGGCTCTCACTCCCTATCTCCCCTCCGTTCAATATTTTTCTCGTTTATCCCAATTTTTTGCTGCACGACGACCTTCCTTCGTTTCTTTGAATTTTTTGCAGCACACCCAGAGGTGTTGTAGCTGAACGGCCGCCAGTGCCATGTCAGGCTGTCAGACATGTGGAGGCACGCACACCTCAAAGTTGGGCGACTTCACCTCAGGGAAAGATGCATAAGTGATAAAGACATAATGTAGCTTAGATAAATGTGCTGCAAGTGGCGTCAAACACTCAATATGGCAGCTTGGACAGAAGAGGTTGTTTTATATAAACATCAGACTCAGTCAAATTTGGCCTCAGCCTCTCTGCATTCGCTCTCACAGTAGCTGGCCTGATGCGAATCGATAAAGTAATTTTCCCCCAGACCTTGTCGTAATTAACAATCTGCCATGTGTGCTCTGGGGAACTGCGGCATTTGAATAGAAGCGACTTCCAGCTGCTACTGAAATGCCTGTGATTTAAGAAGTTGGAGACAGGAAGGCGAGCGTGGCTCTATATGAGTAAGCATTTAACACAGCCCACACACTCCTTAGCAATACTTGTTATAAGGCCTGTATCCATAACAGATTCCATCTGACATAAAGTGCTGCATCTGTATTTATGTGTTTAAAGATATTCTTTTAACTAAATTAATAAAAACTCATTACCAGAAATCCATCTGTCTTATAAAATATTAGATTACTTTTGTTAGACTCACGATCAACTATGCAATAAGAAGGGATTGATAATTTTAATTCTGTTGTTTATAGAGTTTTTAAATTAATATACCATTAGTAAGCCCCAGTTTAGGCTTTTGAGTATTTCACAGAATCTGAGATATCATGTCATTTGAGGACAAATAAATCATTTTTACTTTTAGAATCAACACGAAGAACTCAATCTCTCATTATTTATTTAATGAATTTGACAAATCTGTTCATATGTTGTCATCCAATATATTGTAAGCAATCACTTTTTGCATTTTAATACAGGCCCGGGCTATGAATCAACACTGTTAATTAACTTTCTGGGGAATCGTGTCATGATGATCCATGTTGGAGTTTAATAGAGGGCTGACAGCAGTTTCTTCAGTGTTCTCTGCATTCAGGGGACAGTCTGCTGAAAGCATGTTAGCTTATCACGAGGGC
This sequence comes from Ctenopoma multispine, assembly GCA_034779795.1. Classification (NCBI taxonomy): domain Eukaryota; kingdom Metazoa; phylum Chordata; class Actinopteri; order Anabantiformes; family Anabantidae; genus Ctenopoma; species Ctenopoma multispine. The sequence continues at coordinate 3,928,999 of JAUYWH010000016.1, forward strand.
ACGAGCGGAAGTGATTAGCACTTTGCGATTGTTCCATTGTGTCAGTGTCCAAATATTAGGACCTGACTGAATATGAACCTTACATTTGCAGCATCAGTGATACATTTACTGCTGTTTTTATGATTTTTGTAAGAATGTGCTTCTTGTATGGAGTCTCTGTTTGAACCCCTGCTCTCTTAAGAACTCTTCAGTAGTATTCCAAGGAGAAACTCTCTCCACAGTCAAAACTAGTCTTCGGTGTACACGTTTTGGAATTAATGAAGGGAACATTTATTGACATGTAATCAACGTAATTATCCAGAAGAAGGCAGAGCGCATTCTAATCACTTCCAGCATAGCTCTTCCAAACGATCACCTTCATTTGCTCACACATTTCTCTCCCTACAGTCTCATCATTCCAGAAAGACAGCTCTCCATTGATGAGGAATAAGTAGCCTGCAAACACAGCAGCGGTATTAGCCAAGTGCCAAATATATACAGCACACTTAACGTGCATTAAATATGCTCTTCACTTGAAATACACTGATGAGGTGAATCCAGGTAAAAGCCATTATCCCCTCACTGATTTGCCTTATTAAATCCATGTCAATCACTGAGGTGCAGTGGGACATTAAGAGAAGAAAGAGGAGGGATTGTGGAGCTTTTAGGTGAGTTGTGCAATATATGAGCTTCAATACAATAACAAGAATATTATGTACATTCAGTGCAGGCCCTTTAAATAACTGGATATGCGCTCAGTTGAGCATTTATGGGAGATTTTCAGATGATGTGTGAAATAGAGTTTTCATTGCCGCCATAAATGTGAAGAATCCAGGTGATCAGTCACATTTATGTTGTTTTGAATTGCATAAGTCTTTCCCTGTGTGAAATGAAATGACCACAACAACACCAAACGCAAGCACATAAAGAAATACGGCCACTACCTCAAAGAGGGGTGATGCTGCTAAAACTGTCGTCTCCTAAGAAGAAACTGGGTTTAATTTGATTCTAGGTTTGGAACTAACTGTATGTTGAAGTTTTTCACTAGTAAGTCTATGAAATCATTAGAGAAGCACAAGTAAAAGTAAAAGTAGATTTGGTCCCACTGGGATTTATGTGGCTTTGAAATCTGAAATGTTGACTGAGGCTGACAGAAGCATGAGGCTTTATATTGACTCCTTTGTTGTAGGATTACCTTTTGAGGGATGGTGGGATCTGGAGAAGATCTTGACATAACAACTACTTCCAGCATGGCAGAAAAGAAAAAGCTGTACCCCTTCAATCTTGATCTCACCTTAGTGTACGAACACTGAAGGGCATTTTCTTTTTTCCCCTCACGCCCTCTTCTGTCTTTGGGTTTTTGTTTGTGAGGCTGATTGACAGTTTGATGGAGAGAAATGCAGCAGCGAGAAGAAACGAGATCTCCTTGCGCCGACATGCGAAGCTTCACTGTCCGTGACTTTTGCCAGGGGAGGTAGCAAACAACAAGCAGTTTCACAGAGACCAGGCAACTGGGCCAATATATAAACAAGATAAACAATGTCTCTGGGGGTAAAGAGGAGGCCGGGAAGTGCTGTGTTTGTTCTCTGATCGATGCCATACATAGTGCATGAGTTCCCTATGAACTATGGGTAGCAGTTCTTCACTTTTCTACGAGAAAGTTCAGGCAAAGACAGATACGTTATTGAGAGGAGTAAAGGTAAAATATAAGGAGCACCGTGTGTGTGAGTATCCAATTTCAGATGAAAAAATGTGATGTTGGCTCATGTTGATCAGGTTCAGTCGAACAAAGGCCAGAGACAGGCCTGCTTTAAGTAGGGAAATAGAGTGAAAACCAAAACATTTGGATTACACTGTGATATCCTTCCACAGAGGTCTGATTCCTTCCCACAGACACCTATAAACCCAGGCTGTCGCTAAGCTCTCATAGAAAATTAAAAGACAAAATTGCCTTCATAAATATTAATCTGTGTAAGGCAGAGGTTGTGCCCTTCACAATTATTCATGCTCTCTCGAGCGCATTTGTCAAGAGTAAACAGTATCCTCCTGTTTACCTAATGCAGAACATTCAGTAGGTGAGTGGGCATAATTGATGCCTTAATATTCTATTCTTGAGGATGTAATTAAACACAGCCTGCTATGGAACACATCTCTATCTCTTTCCTTCCACTTCCTTACCACTCACACACACGAGTACACTTCCTCACAACGACACTCTCATCCGTTCCTTCAACTGCACTGCCTTGGTTCACTTGGAATTAAAGGTGGAAAGCAAGTTAATTTCACAGCATTTTGGCATGTCATCAACACTTTGGTGCTGCCTATAAGTATCCTCTACTTGGCCTCTGCCTTATTTTTTATTTTGTGAATGGGTAATATATTATTAGCTGCTTGCTCAAGTGTGACAGAGTCATTACTGGCCAGAAAATAAACCAATTACGTTTTTCTCTATGCTGTTATTTGCTGTCATTGTCCATGAATTATGATTTTACATTTGTTTGATCAATATATTTTCTATTTTTAATCAGCAGCTACATCAATGTAATAGCCTTTGTCATTTTATATTGTGATAATTCTATATGGGCATATAATGGCAGCCTTAAAGTATCAATTATTATTATTATTATTATTATTATTTGATAAGACCATCAGAAATGTCTGAACGAAGAAATAATTTTTAACAATTCCGTCAAATGTGCAGTCACGAGGCCGATTTTATCAGCTTGTAGTAGTTAGTAGTATTTCGGTAGGTAACTAACTGATGCTAGTTCCACGAGTATCTGGCAACTTTCTATCAATGATGTTTTAGCTCAGGTGCAGAAAGTTAAGGCTGATATAAATGGTGTTCCAATATAACAACAAATTATTATTCTCTTACATCATGTACACAATTTCTATTTCTGCTGGTGTCATTGAGGATACAAGACACCTTTTAAAACACTAGAGCATTATGAAAATTAAGTCCTGACCTTGTCCAGATGTGATTTTATGGCTGTATATGTCAGAATGTGTGTTTGTGGATGACTGAATCCAAATATTGGACATTTGTGCTTTATATTTATCTCTTTGCCCAACAGTCAGTATTTCTCATATATGAATTCCAGACCAACACAAATCAAACAAGTACACACACCCCTTGCCCCTCTCCTCTTCCTGTCCATCCGATGTAAGGAATCGGGGCTAAGCTCTGCTCCGGTGGCAGGACTCTGGGGAGCTGCTGGTCTACCTGTAGACAGCCACATCAGATCTTATTCCCTGCACAGGAACACAATCATACAGCGAGTGGGCGAGCAGGCTCCACATGTGGAATACTGATGCAGGAGCAGGGCATCTGCAAGACAAGCTCAGAGAGGCTTGAGGAACATGGAGGCCAGGGGATGAATTCTTAAAGATACAGTCTGTAAGACTTAATGTTCTTAGAGGGATCAGAAGAAAGGCAGAAGTACTGGAGGGTGGTTTGAATATAAGGGAGGCTGCACAAGGAGAGGTTAAAGGGGAAAAGCATTGAGAATGACCTTTAGCTTGCTGTTTGTTTGTAAAAAGTTTTCCCTAGTTTCCCAAAAGAAAAGTTTAGAGCTGAGAGCTCTGAAAGTGAAAATTCAGTGACACTGAAATGTACCTTGCATAGCACATGAAAGAGTCTGAAGATATTTTAGTTTCTCAGGATACTGGATGGATTACATCTGTGGCCTCAAATGATGCCTTCTAATGACTATGATGATGCTCTGACTTTTCATCTAAGTGAAATATCTCTACACCCACAACATGGTCTGGCAAAAAATTTGTATATTATCAATGTTGATGGTTCTTACTCACTTGGTGACCTGACCTTTCTTGTATATCAGTATGTCAGTTCAACCATTTCTCCTAAAAACATAAAGTACATGTTTGTACAGAATGTATATACAACAAAAATGTGTTAGAATTATTTTAGGACATTTGGTTAAGGTTAGAGAAAGACTGTGAAAGACGGTTAATAGAGGATTAAAACTTACCTTAACTTCAGACTAATCTAATCTTAATGAAAAAGCATTTCTAGCCTAAACCTAACCACAGATGGAGATGAACTTGAATCTCTGGTGCAGTTGTGCTCTTTGGATGCCTGTCGACCACCTTGTTACTGTGTTTCTGCTTATGTTCTGATACAAATAATGTATTAGAACATAAGCACGGTTTACATTTACAGTAACGCAAAGCACTGCTATGCTTCACAGAAATACTACCGTTAATTTCTTTTAGTATGTATATGTATGTATGTATAGTATGTATACTATACATATATGTGAAGATATTAGTGGAAACATCATCAAACCCATCTATAAAGTAAAAAAGTCTAAAACATGAACCTTTCCTTTATTCACTCTAAATAGTTTCTGTATGGTGGGAGCATAGAGGAAGACTCGTGGCCGGAAAGAAGCCAGTTCAGATTCAGACCATCTGGTAGCCTGAGAAGAGAAACTGAATGAGAAGCACTCTCTCCTCTTTCTACAGCTGACATTAATATGCCCCATTTGCTCCTGAGGAGCTGTTCACCAGCCAAGAGAAGAAGCCTAGTTATAATGAGCGGCACCAAAAATTTAACATGTATAACTGTGCAAGTGAGAATCAGGTTACCACGGAAAAGAGGTAAGTCAAGCTGGAAATCTTCCCTGAGAAAATAAACATTTTAAAATACTATAGTTCATTTTTGAATGAACTACTCCTCTAGGATTTTTCCTCGATCCTGTTTATGTCAGTGTTTCAGGTTATTGAAATAATTCATGCACATCATGGAGCAGTCACAACACGGAAAGCCATTTTAGGTGAATTACAGTATTATTCTCATCTAATAGCTGTCTTAAAACGCTAATCATGCATGCTAATTCTTGGCTTAGTGTGCCTATGGATTAGAAGCCCATGTAATGTACAGTTAATCCCATATACAGTGAAAATCCACCAAAAAGCATTCCTCATCATCACAGATTTTCCCTCTAATTAAACCTCCTGAGAAGAGCCCAGCTCCCACTTGAGATGAATTCCTATTTACAGTATTCTCAGTGTCACATGCATGTGGAATACAGAAAACACGCTCTCATAGCTTCATTGATTTGTAAGGGATGGCTGCCCTATTGCATATTGCGCAGCTGGAAATCAAATGTAATCCTACCAGAAGGCTGAATATTTCTGTCTTCTTATTCCCTCACATCTTTAATAATCAGTTCTGCTTTCTGCCTCTATACAGTCACATACAATAACAACTCTCTCCAGTCCAGTGGAGATACTCAAGAGCAATTTCCCAAAGTGTGCCACCACTGAGGATAAAAACAATAGCTGAAATTAAATTTGTCTTTTAGTGGGTGTGTTCTTCTGTGATTTGCTGAAATATTTAGAACCTATTAATTATCAGAAAATGGGAGAAATAACGGGGAGTTAGACACATAGGGATTGAGGCCACACAGATCTGAGAGAATACAAAGAGAAGTGGAAACACAAGGATGGAATTGGCTTCATCCTCTCCAGGCCTGCAGATTTTCCTCAGAAACGCCTGATTGTTCTTCCCCTTTCAAATCCGCCTGTGGTCTTATTTCTCACTTTCTCTCATATTTTGATCAAATCTAGAAATAGTCCCACAATATTACTGCCTCTGCTAATAGCAGGCTGTGTTATGACATTGTAGACTCAAAGTGACGGTTCTCATTTCGGAATACTTTCACTTTTCATAGAGAGATTTACTAGCAGTGTGGCTCCAGGCGTTGCAATATCAGTGTGAATACAAGTTAATTAGAAAAGGTGAACATGCTAAACAAACATGGTGAACATTGAAAAAATCCAAAAGCCCAGTTGTACAGCCTCTCAGAGCCACTAGCATGGCTGTTACCTACATGCTTACTGCAGCTACAGTATGATAAAGAATTAGGGAAAGCACATTGTGGTAAGCGAAGGAGATTCTACACAATTTTATGATGACAGACGGAACTTTTTATGAGCATTTATGGATATAGTGGATATAGTATGCAGATTTGTTATAGGGGTGTTTTGGTAGCGACTTTTTTCTCATGCAGATCATGTAGCGACTTGACAAGACTTGAGTTTTGTCTTGCAAATTCATGATGGCATTGAGAGCGCCTATGCAAATCTGTGGTGACAGGCACATAGTTTGGGAAGAAATTATTGATTTGGCCTTTAAATCTGTGAGAACAATTTTTGCCAAGCTGCACATAATATAAAATAGAGATAATGTTATATGAAATGAAATAATTCCTACTGTTTAATAAGCTTTGTCAGTCAGTGGAAACTGAAGTCAAATATCTAAACAATATACTTATTATAGGTTTAATATTACATATTCAGTGTAAAGGTGATCTTGTTAGATCTTACTACTATAAATTGTCACATATTTACATATGTCCTGTATTCAGATTTGACTTTACACCTGTGGATCTCCTCAGTGTCATGACTTGTGTTCCCTCAGGTCAATATTTGAGAGTCAGAGAAGAATATATTGCTTTCATTAGAAAGACATAAGAAAAGATAAGATAAGATCAAAAGAACTAAAACAAGTCCAGCTGCCACGAAATAACATTTTTTGGGATAAGATAAGATAAGATAAGATAAGATAAGATAAGATAAGATAAGATAAGATAAGATAAGATAAGATAAGAT
>JAUYWH010000016.1:3935719-3974601 GCA_034779795.1 Ctenopoma multispine
TGTACATGTCCATACCTATATAAGGTGCATTATGCTCTACGTGGTGACCGTAGATGTAAAGTGTCTGAGTGACTCATACATACCTATTATCTGGACATTTTACAGGAAACTTTCACTGGCACATAGAAGTAGTCCCACAAGCACATGCAAAGACGTGTTCTATTTCTCACCCAAGTTTCTTATCTCATCTTAAGCTGAGTCTCTGATCTACAGAAGACTGATGATAAGCACAGGAACATTTCTATGTAAGATAATTTTCCTCATGAAAGTATTCCATTTGATAACCATTATACCCACTATAGCTTCAAAGTAGCATGTATATGATAAGACGTCCCCATCAAAGACCTTGTTCTTAATCTCCTGGTTTGCTTCTTGTCTGTGAAGCCGCTAATGGGTAGAACAAAACACTAGGTCTTCTCCTCAGGATATTGCTGCTTGTATAGCTAATCAGGGTGGAAATTATGGCTGTGTGTGTGTGTGTGTGTATGTGTGTGTGTATGTGCACGTGTGCTGGAAACCCACACAAGGACATGCCCGTTGGAACAGCCCTTATCTTCTGTCCTCATTCAACCTCATCCATGCAGCACATCAATCTTTGTCGTTCTCTAAGGTGTACATACAACCTATTTAAAATTCCCTGTATCAAAAATGCAACGTGTGTGCACATCTTATCTATAAGAGGAGCATGCCTCATTTGAACGCAGACGAGTGAAGCATAATGTATGTGCACATCCACAGCTTTCCTTAGACGTTTGTTGGGTTCTGTGAGTCTAACGAGCATCATAAGTTAGTCCCTGTTGACCACATTGCCTCGGGTTATAGACATTAGAAAGGCATCAGCGCCTATCATGAAGGTCAGTGAACAGTGTAGACTCGGCATGAATCCACATCAAAAGGCAGAATGCATGAAAGGCATCTCATTGTACAGGAGCCGCTGCAGAGAATCTCCTATATCTCTTATTTGAATGAATATGTTCAATTATATAGGTTTTAATTAGGGCTGCACCAACTGACCTTTCTTATTTCAATTCATTCAGGGTATCAGCCAATACTGATCAAATACCAGTGCTCTTTTTTTCTCAACATGTGGCTTTAACTACAGATCACTTCTCAGCTGTAAGTGGAAATGTTGCTTCAGCTGCATGTTTCCTAGGCTTGTGAAATGTTTATCTATTCCTCTACGACAGTGCATGAAAGTGCACCCTTACAAACCATAAACCTCATAATGATGGACATGTTCACCCTCAGCTTGTCTAATAAAGGCACAGAGATTGTGCTGTGAGACTGGTGCTGTCTGCTCCCATTGATTTGTGTTTGCTCTTACTAAAACCTGATGCACCTTTAATCCCTCCCAATTGTTTCTGCAATTCTTAACTCCAACAACACTATGATACAACCATAACGTAACAAAACTTCTAACCCACCGCACAGAAGGCAACACTACGGGAAGCACTATGTGAAAGTCTGTTTCACCCTCAGACATTTGTTTGAGGGTGAAACAGACTTCGGCACAGCTAGGATCTGTGCTGCACTCACTGTCTGTCGGTGGCCACATAAAATAGGTTTCCCTTAAGCAATTTTCTCATATGAACTCCAGACAGTGTCTGGAGAATTGGGTCTGGGCATTGACTGAAGTTGCCCTCTCACACAGGAGATTGTCTGTGTCAGACGTGTTCTCACTTACATGAGGAGTGATGCCTATGGAACATGCAGGAGGCGATTTTTGTGTTGTTGTTTTGTTTACTGGGCAGCGTCAGTCACGTAACAGAAACATCATTAAAGCAGCTACTCACTGTGTGCAGGGACTGATCTGGATAGCTACCTGCTGTATTTACACATGGGCTCAATCAAACATTACACAGACTTTGTGCTAGGGATCAAGCTGGATGAAGTCTGTTTAATGTCCAGGCAAAGTGCTTAGCACATTTGCTCCTCCTGGTAATGTCTATAGGTTCAGGGTTCCAGTGCATATTTGGAAATGGGTTTATTGTAATCACATGCTAAACAACATACTGTAGCTTCTTTTTACATACAGCTGCTAAAGGTTCGCTGCTATTAAGATGTAGTGTAGTCCACATTTCCTGAGTCTCTTTCATAGACATTAACTTGTACATCAAACATATCTTAGTCACCAGACGTATGTTTGGTGTATGTCAGATGGGCGCAAATATAATTGAACAGTTCAAAGAAATAATTAAAAACCCTGCATTGCTATGACATTCGTGGCCATGATGAACCTCTGACTCCACAGGGTGGTCATCAAATATTGGTAATAAACAAGGCACGATCTCATCGTCTATATTTATTTTAATCCTTGAGTCTGACATTGTTAAAGTGTTAAGCTAAATCATCTTTTTAGAAGTTTTGCAGGTTCCTAACACAAGGCTCGAAGCTTAAAAAAGGCTGTGGCTTAACACCATGGGAATAAACCTCACGTCTCTGTGGTCTCTGTGGTCTCTGTGGTGGTGTTTTTGCTTCATTATCTCTTTCAGCCACCAGTCACTCTTCAAAAGAATCTTAAAACATCCCCTGCCTATAGTGATACTATTTTAAAGCTAATGTTGTCACTGGGGAATGAACATGCTGATAGATATTTATAGCTTTTCCTCTGGGCGTCTGTCTGTGTGATGAGACTGACCAGGGACATCTCTCAGTATAATAACTTGCCGAGCTGATGCGGGTCATTTCCCAGCCTCTGAGTCAGAGATACAGTGTGTTCTCTTGTCTACTTACGAATGTGCCAGAACGAAAACAGCGGTGCAGATCTGTGATCAGAGACTTACGAAGAAGCGGGGGGTGACGGGGGGTGGGGGGCAGGAAGTATTGAGTACACATTATTCACAAAAGGTGATGAGTGCTTTGTTTTAGAAGTTGTTAATCCTAAAGATACGCTGTAAGTAATTGAGCCTTATAAAGAAGGTGATGGATCAGGCAGATAAGAGTCTCATTCAGACTACTTTTATAGCTGTTGGGCATGCTTACATTTATAATGAAACATAATTCTGACTATATATTTCCCAAGATTGTGGTAAAATGAACTGAGACATGAAATACTGTAAGAAGGAGAGCAAGGGGATAGCAGAGCAAAAAAGGCAGTAAATGAATGGTAAATTGTTAATAAGGTTTATGTGTGGCGCTGAAAAAGTAATGGCAGTTTGCGATTTCCTGGTTTTCTGCAGAAATTGGTCATAAAATGTGATCTGATCTTCACCAAAGTCAAAAATATAATTAAACAAAGTTGGATGATGCAGCAAAGCAATGAAGTAAACCTACTTTAACAAAATCAACTTTTTTTATTTATTTTGAATCACCTGAAGAGAGTGGCTCACACCAGCGTCCACCAGCGTCCACTAGCCACCAGCGTCCTAAGAATAAGGCCGAGTTGAAGCAGTTCTGTGAGAAAGAACTGGTCAAAGCTCCTCCTGAACATTGTGCTAATTCACAGCAACAGAAAGCACTTGCAAGAGGTGGTTCAACCAGATGTTAAAACATTGTTCCCATTCCTGATTTGATCATCTGCATGTTTTATCAACTTAGAAATATTGTTGCTTGCTCACATTTGACACTTTGATGAAGATGGAATCACATTTCATCTCGCCACGGTATGTTTGGGCATAGTGTCAGACAGTAACTGTGTAAGGTAAAGCATTGAAAACATAATTTGACTTATGCGATGGTAACAGCAGTTGCTAGAAGTGTGAAATGACAGGGACAGGATTGTGAAGGCAGTCGCAGGCTCATTGAAAAGGTGTTGCCTTCATGGAACATGATTTCTCAGTCAATGTGGTTATTAGCACATCAGCAAGAATTGCATTATTTCCAAGGTGCTACTCAAAAAGGCATAAGTCAGTCATACTTGGCTACAGTTACAGTGCATTTCACACAATTCACGTAACACTTGGTCCTACATATACCGTATGTGTAAGACACAATACATCACCGTCAAAGAAATTATGTATTTTTTTGTAAATAATACACAACTCAAATATTTTATTGTATTTGTGTGTAACAAAACTAGTGTATAATATCTTCAACCTAGGAGTAAAAGCTACCTGTCTCGACATTCTGCAGATATTTTGGAGCGTTTTAGAGGTGACCTGCCCTGTTAGCAGTTGCCATGAGATAGGAATGAGGCAGAGGTTTGCCCATGGTGGGGGTAAATATTTGAGAGACATGGTCAAATATTATTGTATTTTCCAAAATGGGATGACATTGGAGAAATCATTTCCCCAACCTGTATAGGACACAAGTTAACACAGGGTGAAGAAGAAAAGGAGAATTTAACAGTGACAGAGGAGATTGCTTGTTCTCCAGACATGCTCCAAGGTGCACACAGAGCTTCCAACATGGTTGCTGCGTGTGTCACATTAAAGGCTGTGTTTTACCTGGTTTGTGCTAAATGAATTAAAATTTAGATGGCAATGTGTAATTAGATGTATTACAGTAGTTAGTGCATCACTAAATGAAAATATTAACATAGTAAAGGACGTATCTTCATCTACTACATAATCAAAACAGTGATAAACAGTAAACCTGGGTCCACATAACATACAAAAACTTTAGTAGTTTGCAGAGAGAGTGAAGAAGATCCGTGGAGATAACAGGCAGCCATTTGTTCATCTTTGCCCCAGGAAACCCTGACAGATGAGTCCGGTCACTGTGACATTACAGGACAGTGTATATCCAGAATGTGAGGCACTAGACATTGCTAAATGATATCACTTCAACAGAGCCGACTGGGATTATTACAGCAATGATCGTGATGATTGTCTGCTATATCAAGTTTTTCATAGTTTTTGTTGTAACAAAGTAATGTTTAATAATCTAATATGTTTTAATATGTATCAATTACAATATATCACATTTATGCATATACTTTAGAATAATCCAGATAAGTTATTTTAAAGTATTTTAATATACACTTTATAAATTAACAGACTGTAATATGAGGAAAACTTAGATTAGGATTACACAGAGTATATTTACTTCTTGATGTTATGTGGGTCAGTGTGAGACTCATAAACTGCAGAGAAGAGGCTTCATATCCTGCATGATTCTTTTTTGAATAATCAGTGATGTAATTCCCAGTGTGCCTTTACACAGCACACGATGCTGTATGTTATGTCACATACAATATTTTTCGCTGTTTTATTACAACCACTGGGGGTGTTGCATCACTTTTGATGTCAAGTACATGCCGTTGTAGAAGAGGTTGAATAAGGAGGAATAAATTATCTGAAGGTGTGCTGTGGGCTGGCGCCAGTCGTGGCCAATCACATCAGCTCCCTTTAAAAGCAGCGGCCTCGTCTCCACAGGGCACTCGACAGTTGTGTAATGGATGAGGAGCCCGGCTGTGTCACCGCAATCAGAAATGGATGTCTCATCCAGGAGGTGCAGAGTTGAAAGGTGGTAATGTTTTGCCGCATCACGTCAGCTTTCAGCGTCAGTTAATAATATAATAACGCACAATCAATAGTTACATTAAATGTCCATGTTCCCACACAGTTCGGAGAGCACTGGCCTTAGTTTTGTGACACTCTGCTGTCTCTCATCACGGATAACACATCCAGACCCTCAAATCCTTTTAGTCCATGGAAAATCTGCCTCGTTTGTTTACCTCTAGGGCTGAGTTATATCTAACGATCGCTCGTCACAGGACGCGGCGCCCCATCTTTCCCCTTTCATCTTGCTCCAGTTTGGCCTTGAAGTTCGACCTGAATATGGCACACGCTCGCTCCAATCCTCCGTAGACAAAATGCACAACGAACAGGCTTTTATTTTAACTCGTTCTACCTTAGAGACACAAAGCATAAACATTTGGCTGTTGTGCTTTTTGTGGGTTTAATATGCATGAGGTGATGGGGCTCGGCTAACCGCGCTCCAAGAGCAGAGAACTAATCAGGGGAGGATGATTGTTCCCACTTACCTTTCGGCTGTGCAATTTTAGGGACATTAAATCAAGTGCCAATGCAGAATTCAGACACGATAATATGAAATTTTGAAAGCACGCTGCTTTTATTTTATTTATTTATTTATTTTTATGCACCCCCCCCCTCCCTCCCCCTTCCGCTTCGTTAAGTGCAGCCAGAGGACAGTTTGGCTAATGTGTGATGTACCTAATGCAGACATAATAGGAGAGCAGTGCTAATGTTGCTACGCCAACAGTGGAAATGTCACAGTTGACACACTCGAGCTTAGTTGAACTGCAATTAGACTAAACACAAAAGGACTACACAACAGAGGGAGAGATATAAGGCCTGAAAGAGAGGGAGAGTGTTGCTATGTAAAAAATAAAATAGTGACAGAATGATAGATTTACACCAAGACCCCTTCCAGCTCCTCTAACACTCACGCTGTCCAGCACTTTTGTCAATCAGAGGCTCTGAACAAAAGATGACTCATTAATTTGCCACACCAAATTACCCCTGCTTTTTTCTAACCTCTCCCCTCTTCCTCATTCCACATTAACCCAAATTGCATGAACCAAATGACAAGCAGCACATGCAGCGCTTTGCCTCTTTTTCCGACTCATTTCACATTCAGCCATGGAAATTAAATCAGGACAGTGTTTTTTTGACATTATTGTACCCTGGTAATGAACATGGCAATTAGGCGGTGAAAATTAATTTAGAGGAAAAAAAGACCTCTATTCAGATTTAAGACCCTTGAGCAGACTGTGGTTGTGATGTACCCTAAGCGGGCCAGCTGTTATAAGGCATGTTACCACTTGGGGGAGCTCTTTCACACGCTCTTCCTCACACATACACAGTTGTGGTGGAGTAATGCTGATTGATGTGCAGAGGCTTGGCCCTCTCTCAGCTGCTGGCACTTGTAATTGCTTCCATCCTCCTCCCAATACGAAGTAGCACGGTGAGAGAAAGAGAACATTTTTCCATGCTCAGCCCTTCCTGCAGGACGGCACACTTCCCTGAATTCCCCCAAAGAAACACTCACCAAAATATTCATCAGACATCCAGGCTGGAGCTTGACATTTACTCCAGAGTCTGACAGGTCCTGTCAGGAACTGATGAGCAGAGTCAGGCTGGGCTAAATTTCCCACTTTTCTTGTTTGGGTTTGGTTCAGGACCCAGTGTGTTCACTGGCCTCAGGTGCAGTGTCTCAAGAAAGCAGAGGTCCCTGTCAGGACTTCATCTCTCAGAACTAAACATCTAATCAATAAATATTTTAGTTGTCATGTGTCTCATTGGTCATGTTGAGGGTCAGTCCTATCGTGCAGAGATGAATAAACTGTGTGATAAAATAAAATAAAAAAAATAAAATAAACTGAGCATCTGTGTGATGATGACGCTTTGGTCATTTGGAGATCTCATACAAACACACACACACACACACACACACACACACACACACACACACACACACACACACACACACACACACACACACACTTACTAGTAACAGATGGGAGAATTTTCTGATCTGGTCTGTTTTAACTACAATAAATTCCATCAGCAAAAAAAAATGTAGATTTCTTTAGATTACTGTTGTGACTTTTGATGTAAGTGATGTCACCACTTTTTACTCTGTACACTGTATTTATGTTGCAGCTGTGGCTAATTATGCATAATTAATACTCAATATATTTACATAATAGTATACTATATACCCTATATAGTAGAATCTATTTAATATGAGATACACACAAAACGAGAAGAAATCACATTACTGCTGTACATTGACTCAGGTAAATAAGTGTTGAACCTTGGTACAGTGTAGAAGGGATTTTAGCTGCTGCACTGTGGTTTGATGATGTGTTTGTGGATGAAGCACAGAAAGGGGAAGGAGGACTGGATTGGAAATGTTGAGCATTTTAAGCTGTTAGCTGAACAGTAAGAAGAGGACTGTAGGAGTGAAACCAAACTGTAGAGCAGAGCAAGTTCCTTTTGTTTTGCAGGAGATATCAAACACTGATAACTGCAAACACTCTCACTGAATCTATATCTGACTGGCAGTGAAAACAATGTCAGAAGATGGTTTAAATAAACTCTGCAGACCATTTGAGACTATGTTTCATTTTCACACCCGAATACCCATGGATATCTAATTTAAAAAGTTGGTGCAGACTTTCAGAGTGTTGGTTTTGGATATTTACAAAACTGTTGAGACATTTTACTTCAGTCTGACCACTGGAAAACAGCTTTCTAACACTGTGTTATGCTCCAAACAGCAAGTCATTTGAATCATGTAGCAGCTTTAAATCAGGAGTGTGGCACCACCAGTCACCTGGCACTCAGCTTGATTTACAGATGACGGTTTTACTACCCAGCACTCATTGTCATTATACAGGCATGGGTGCAGACACGTGCAGAATTCTTACAGACAGACAGACAGACACACACACACGCATAAAACATGTCCTCGGGAGTCTACAAGGCCCGTGACCAATCACAGAAGAGACCAGTCGAGCTCCAAAGCAAAGGAAGAATGCACCAGATATCAGACAGAGGAAGAGGGCATAGATGGAGACAGAGGTAGGAGTACACAGCATGCAACATGCTCCCTTCTGTTTCACAATGTGGCAGGATGGCTTTTTCATATTGAAAACTGATAACAAACAAACACGCAATTCCCTACTTTACCGTGGATCAGTCCACCCCACATTTTTACAACAAGCATAATTCTAATCTGTCCTTCTGGTTACAATTCAACGTGATTCTACAAAATGTGGAACCATGTTGCACTAAATGGCTATGAGGTGACCTCTGACATCATGAGACAGGGTTACTTGATTAGTGTGATTGCTCTGCATTGATAATCACACGCATATTGTCTAGCATACTCCTTGCTTTTTTACTACTTCCAAACTACTTGCTTTGCCTTTTTTTTTGCTCACGTGTAACTTGAGAACTATTTATGCTACACATACTGTTGATGTATTGAAATGTGAATAACTTAATGTCGTCATTCCATAGAAATAGTGATTCTAGATTTATGACTGCCGTTTTAGTGCTACTCTACGGTGGCCAGTGGGTGCAAAACACATAACAACATGTTTCATATGTGAAACTGTGAACTCAACAGAATGGCATTGTGATCACCTATCAGCTATTATGAGTTATATTGCATGTTGCATTATCTACAGTATATAGAAACCTAGTCACTTTCACTGTATTTCTTATCCAGCTCTTACACACACAAACACCTGTATACAGTATAAACTCTGCTACATATATCAGATCCATCAGGCTGGTTAACTTTCATGATGACACAAACCATAACTTAGCATTACAGCTAAGTGTTTTATAGCCTCAATTCACTCCCGTTGCAATATATTTTCGCATAAATACAAAGTCAGCCAAAAATTGCCAATCAGCCTCCACATGCATTTCCTTGGGGAAATGCTTCTCTGGTATTTGCAAACTTCTCTCCAATCTGTTTGCTTTTTGCACTAAAAAACATTTTCAATTGTCACTGAATTGAGTGACATTTGAAACACAAGTAGTTTAGAGTTTTAAAATGAAAACCCTAAGTGTTTGTGGCAGTGCGACATTTTCTATCACCTTGGCCCTGATTATGGAAATGGTTTATTATTCATTGTCCATTTACCGACACAAATGTGTGTGCACAGAATTGCTATTGAAATGCTAATCTTCCTATTAAATCCAGTTGACTCATACATTACAGCCTTCTGAGAGATGTGTGATGCTTTTATCTGAGAAAATAGGGAGAAAATAGGGAGAAAATAGGGAGAAAGGATTCGTGAAAATCGATATCTTTCTCCCTTATAATGATGCTCTGGTTGGCATTGTCAACTGCAACTTCGTGAACATTCGCCATAATGAGTGTACTATGGGTTTTTGCATATAACACACACAGAATAGATCACACCACATAAAAACTCGGCAAATGAGTTTACCTGATTTCTCGTGTCGCCGCAGTAAAACAGCATATTATGAGCCAGTGCTGTCAGCCCTTGTCAGCAGCTCACAAAAGGTGATCATTATAATCAGTCCTACTGTTACTCCAAGATGACCTCTGAGCAGTGGCGGTGGACAATATGCCTGCTTATTTCATCTGACAATGCCGTTAATTTACACCACATCACTTCTCATCTAATGGCCCTCTTTTAAACTTCTGTCCAAACTTGTCAGCAGAGAAATGAATAACAACACAAAGAATTCAGAAAATAAAATGAGGGAAGAGAATCTAATTTTAGACACTATTTAAATGTCAGCTATCAGACATTGGTCATATTGAATGCATTATAAGTGTTAGTGTTTACTACTGTCTACAGCTGTACGTTTCAATATTTTATGTAGAGATAAACCTACAGTTAATTATCACCCAACTCTGTAGAACCCCCTTAGCTCTTAAGCGTGTTTTAGCCTCTTTTAGTTTTAGTTGTATGGCATGTTAGCTGCTGGTGCAAGTGGAGCACTTAGCAGGTAATCGTCATCGTAATGGTTCTACTACCACCAAGTGACCAAAAAGTAGCTTGGTGTAGGTAAGACGTGAAAACCAAAAAGGTCATAGTTTGTGTCTTTTTTTCTGCAGTTCGTTGTTTTATACTTATTTTATTTAGCTACTCAGCATGAATGGAAGCTGGTCCACATGGCATCACATGTGTGAAATTAACAATCTTTGCATAATATTACGTAGCTATATTTGGCTAGCTTAATTGCAAGAGGACAAACATTAAACAACAAAAAAATTAACCAAAAGCTTTTCAACATTTTTAACTTTTAAGTAATCATAATAATCAAAATTATTCTTTTAAATGTCTTTCTCTTAAAATTCATCTAACAAAAGTGTATCATTTCTGTTGTCACTCTTGGATATTCCCCCTTCTTGCTCTAAAACTCAGTTCTTCCTTCCTCCTCTTTGTGTTTAACTATGTTGCTGTGTAACAATCTAATCCTGTAACGTGATCAGAGGCTGTTCATTTTTAATTACAACTTATGAGGGTTCTGGTTCGAGCCATGACATCATACTTCAAAGTGCCCACTGCAGACTTTGAAGGGAAAGGGAGCTGGGTCTCCCCTAAATAGCAAAATAATAACCCTCAGAAAGGATTAGATGACACTAAGACACAATCTGGTGCTGATCAAGTGAATTCTGTCATAAGTTTGCAGCCATAGACACACGCGTGTACAGTGACTCTACAAGTGTGCAGCGTGTTCTATTTTAATGCAGCCCCCAGGAGCAAACCCGGCCTTGTGAAAGGTTGTATGACAGGAAACGGTTGATCACAGACCTTTCTTTCATCTTCCTTCTCCTCGTTTCTTTTTTTTCCTCCAAATAAACAATGCTGGTAGGGTAATGAGGCCCCTGGGTGTTCAGAGGACATGAGATGAGAAGGAGACCTGGCCACACAGAAGGTATAAAACAAGGAGACGCTAGGAGAAGCAAGGGCCCAGCCGCCTCATTAAAGAACTATGAAAGATGGTGGCAACTATTCATTTCCTCTGCTAACGACTGCCGTCCACCACACACACACACACACGCACACATGAGCACATAAATACAGACACATTTTTATAGCCTGAGCTAGTGGACACATACAAACATGCCAAAACACAGAGGACACATTCAACACAGCGTGACGCCGTTCAAGATCATAAGTGGTTTTTTTAATGGTTGGCAGAGAGAGAGAGAGAAGGGTAAATTAAGAAAATAAGGGTTGTCTGGGGGCCCAAAGCATACTTTAGATCGTAAATTAATAACATGGTTTTAAAATAGAAAAAACAAATACTTCAAAAGAGCATTTAAACTACTTGTGATATGTAAATAACACTAAATGATGTTTTGTGTCAAAGTACAGGCGTCCTTGGTTAGAGAGATATGTACTTAATAACAATAAATAAAAGCCAAAATACATAATTTAGTCTGGCTTTTTGAGCTCAAACTGAAATTTGGTTCAACATTTACTTACATTGACTTTTATTATAAATTCAATAAATAAAATCTGTATTGTGAATGGTTCTTCTTACAACATGCAGTATTTACTATTTGTAAGACATTCCTACTTAAGTAAATATGTTTCATGTAGCATTTGTGTCATGTAGAAAGGAAGGTTTTGTGTTCTAACAGGAACTAAAGTGATGGTTTTATATGACATGTCATATGTCCTGCAACTTTACTTCCTCTTTTTTTCTGGCAGGAAACAAATTTTCTTCTTTCTTTCCTTTTCATTGTGTTTACTTTTGGTATTCATAATTATCTGACACACGATTACTTCAAACTAATGTAAAGTAGATGTACAGTATTAATAGTGTTTTGTTTTGGTGCCATTAGCAGGAGTTGGCATTGACAGAAGGGAGGCGGCTGTTAGTCGAGTTAGTCATGCCTAAATCCTGATCATCTATTATGAAAGAGGTACTAAAGTGATTTAGTATTACACATACATAAAGTTGCATGATACAGATAGAAATAAACAATAGTCAGAACTAATACAGTACACTCATGCACGTGAACATTTTGAAGACTGGAGAAACTGGTGACACAGATTTTATCCATTTTTAATACTGATACCTTCTAACAGGTTTAATTTATATCAAACTTCATCAAACCAATAATTTATGTATCTACTGTATGTTAAAAGATACGAGTCAACTCAAACTGTGACCATTTACATCTGTGACTGATATTAAACTATTATTAAGTCAATGAGAGCTTGCAACACATTCCCCAACCCTGAGAGCTCTGAGGAGAGGGTCGGGACCGTGTGATCACACTCACAGCCCAGTGGAAATGCATCGGGTAACAGATTCTGAAAGTCTGGTTTCTGGTTTCCTGGCTCTGAATATCCTAATTTCCTTCATTTCAGACACATTAGCACGCTGCTTATGTTTGTGTTTTATAAAGGGTTTTAAGGAATTTGTGTGTAATTGTGCATTCACACAGTTTTATTAGTCTGATTATTCTTGGACTAACAAATGTCTATTGTGCTCACATACATTTTTGGTATGGATGTGTAGATATGGGGTCCTGGTACTGTATTTGCTCATGTCTTTTCAGACTCCACCTTGTTTAAAACTCTTTCTTCTTCTTCTTCTCAGACTTTACAAAGACATTGTACAACAGTTCATACAGACTGTGTAACACAGACACATTGATTTCTATGTATAAAAAAATGCCGATTGAAATGCGAAATAGATCTGATACTCTTTACGTTTAACATCCAAAAGACGTTTCACCATACAGTCATACTGAACCTACTCCACTACAATGAATGGGCTGAAAACACACTGCTGTTTTCACTGGCATTATATCAAAGGTATAAAAAATTAATAATCTAAGGTATTCTGCTACATATCACACACACATTTTACACATTTCGCCTGTAACCTTGCTCGTACAAAAAAAAAAAAACCCTCATTCACCCACTCATTTCTTTATGTTTTTTTTCCTCTAAGACTTGAAAGAGCCATTGACCTTTGCAGTCAAGAGATCAGGACATATTTGCTGCTGTGAATAAAGGACCTGAGAATTATTGAACACATCATTCATAAAAAATGACCAGATTATTCGGAGGAATTCGTGCGAGCCTAGGAGGACATCGCAACCCAGTTTCCTTTCTGTTTGCCTTTGGTGATGCATGGCCGCCTAAAACACTTGCACACACATAACGTCACACACCTTACAGAGAACTGGATGTTTGAACGGATGGCATTAGGCTCAGCAAACAGAAGTGTGCATTCATCAAGGCACCATCCCATTTCATTTCCCGTTAGGGTTTGATGCTCAGCCCAGGTCAGCGTGAGTGACACCGTTTCACCTGATCTCCTGCATGTTTAATACCCTGCTTTCAACCCCGCGGTCTCTACCTTCTTGTATTGTTCGCACTCCTTCCACCCTCTCTTGAAACCTCATGTTTCCTCCATCACCACCCCCTCTTCTTACCTTCACTTCATCGATTCCTCCCTCTCAATCCATTCCTCGGTCCCTCCCTCCCTCTTCCTCCATCAATTCATCCACCCCCTCGCTCTTCTCCTTCTCCCATCTCTCCCAAAGACAAACACTCCACAGGTTGCACTCTCTCCTCCCTCCAACTCTTGCTCCCTCTCCCCACAGACAGTGTGTTTGCTCAGGGATTAGAACAGGCTTTGTGCCATTGACTAAGGAAGGAACTAATCAGACTCTTATTTGTCGTTGCCTTCTCTGTCTTATGGTGAGAAGGGAACGTGACCTGCAAGGCGCGCACACACACGCACATGCACACATGGCAGACGGGCCAAGCAGGAAAGAAAGCTGAGAGCTGGTCAAAAGCACACACACACACACACACACACACACACACACACACACACATATAGTATGTGCACACACGGCAGCCAGACGCAACCTGACACCCAGGCTGACTCAACCAGGGAGTGAGCGTGGGCGTGCATTCGCCCCTGGACTGCTCTGTTCTCTGCTGTTTGCGTGCGCACACGCGTGTTCGACACTGCCTTGCTGCTCTGTTGCCGTCTTTGTTCCCAGGGCAGGTCTGCTTTCCAATTGGCTGGCTGATGTGTGGGATATGGATCTGTGTTTTTCCTCATCAGCGGCGGCTCTGATTTGACAAATTCTGTTTTCCCTGCTGTCGGCCGGAGCACAAGGTCATGGCAGCGACGGGAGGCAGCTGCACAGACGAGCCGCTCACATGATGCCCCCTGTCTGTGCACTTGTGTTTGTCCAATAGTTGCACAGTTTCCAGACATTTGAACAGCGACAAATGTGTATATGCATACAAACTTTCTTTGTACACAGTCTCAGCACTTTATCCTATCAGCAGGCTGATTAGTCAGTGCTCACATCTCCTTCACCACTTGTCTGCTCCATAATTCATGGATGTAACAGATGGGCTTGGCTCATATCAAATTCTCTCTAGCTTCATGTAAGACAGAGAACAGACTCTTTCCAGGTAACTCAGGTACTGAGCACCAAACTAGGTTACAAAAGGTGTCTTGACTTACTATTCTGTTTTTCCACTTATACACAGTGGTAGTGTATTGGAGAGGGTATGAGGAGCAGGTGTCCTTGTCATTGTTAGATTTAATTATTAATGTACTGTTTAAAAGGGATATGATGGCAAATAATGACAAATAATAAAGTCCCACTGATCCAGTCTGAACAAAATGTTTACAAGATGAACTGTGTCAATGGAAAGTCAGACTTTTTTTTTCTGGTCTTCCAGTTTTCCACCTAATTTCAGGATAGGTTGCATATGTGTTTATTTTGTCCTCAAAAAGACACTATAAATTAACCACCTACATCAGGTGTGACATAATGTCCCCTACAAGGCGTACCCCTTCAATTAAGCATATCATTCCCATGTGGAATGAGAGATTTTAAAATAGGTTATTCCAAACTTATAAATGGTAAAAATATAAATTTCCCATAATGCATCACTGTTTTTACTTTTTACTTCCCTGCCATGGTTTTCAAAACTTAAACACTGGACTGGACTATGCAAGATCAAAATACAAGAAACATGTTTATTATTTATCTGGTAAACAATCTAAAACATTTGAACTTTCCTATCTATTTTTTCAGAAAAGTATGTGAGGACGGTCTTAAATTGATGCTGCATGTGCTCCCAGCTGTTAAAACATCCTTAAATAAGATCATGTCCAGTAAATAATATGAGATTAAAGTTGGCTGTTTCTCCCGTTTGTGTTTCCAAACTTTTTCTTGTGAGAGCATTTTATTACACAGCATAGAGTTTAAATAAATATGAAGTTACAGAATTACCAGTGAAGCAGAAACAATTGAAATTCATGACTGATCATTTACAGTGGTGGCTGGTGAAATTATTTTTGGGGGGGCGCACTTTTGCAAGTCAGTTTTCAGATGCACTCTAACCACATATCACTACTAGTATAAACCAAAGCACCATTATCACGCATCACACTGCTTTAAAAGATCAAATAAATGAAAATACACAGACTGTGTCATTTACTTTTTATGGGTAAATTTCAACTGTCTCTGCTTCAGTCGAGAACATGCAGTCAAGCAACTCATTCTGCACTATCTCAGATTTTTCCTTAAACACTGTTACAGTCTGCAGGTACTGCTGCATCCAGAGATCCAACAAAGTCCACCAGCCCTTTGAAAATACCAGGAGATTCTGAGTGTTCACTTTCATCATGACCACACAACACGAGCTCAAATGCACCACAGAATATAATGCAGTCTATCATCTTAAACAAAATGTAATGGTTTGTGTCCCCCTCCTCATTATATCATCTGATTAGACTCTGTAGCTTTCATTAAGCTGCGTAGCCATATTCACATTGCTAATCACTTTAAGATACATAGCAGTTAGCATTTTTCATGTAGCTCCTAGTCTGTTCACACTTTCTCACAAAATGTATTAAATCTTTATTACCTTTCTGAATCCAGACTCGTTCTGTTCCCGACAGCTGACAGAGGAGGCAGGTGAAACAAACCAAAGCTCCAGTCTCAGGACTTTTTCTCAGACCACTTTCTGGAGAAAGACAGAGTGTAATTTCTCCCTCTTTATTTTTATAGGCACACTATGTGACCAAACACATGCAAAGACAGACTACGATCATACCATCATGTGAAAGAAGGAAGGGGGGCAGACAGTGTGGTACAGGTCAAGTAAACAGAGCGACGGAGAGACTTAAATGTAAGTTCTTTGGGGAA
This sequence comes from Ctenopoma multispine, assembly GCA_034779795.1. Lineage (NCBI taxonomy): Eukaryota > Metazoa > Chordata > Actinopteri > Anabantiformes > Anabantidae > Ctenopoma > Ctenopoma multispine. The sequence continues at coordinate 3,952,334 of JAUYWH010000016.1, forward strand.
AAAGTGAATAAATGAGCATACATTTCTGAATCCCAACCTGCAGAAAAGAGGTCATAATGTTAAGACTTTGGCCTTTATATATTTGATTTGTTTGCTGTGGTTCTTTGTTCAGTTGTTCAACTTCTGCAGGTTTGATTAAAATGTTAAAAACTAACTCTGTACTTTTTTTTATAATATATTAAAAAATGCATAAAAAAGAAGGCATTTTATGAAAACACTGAGAACACAGGTTCTGAGTGATGCTACATGAAGAGCCATTTGGGATCTGTAAGAGCCGGTTCTTCTAATGGAGCTGAGCCAAAGGAGCTGAAGCTTTGCAAAGAGCCAGACTTCCCACCTCTACTAAAAACAGCTCTTCATTGTTTGGAGGATATTTACACTAGAAAAATGCAATTAAAAAGTTTAACACTGCAGCTTTAATGCAGCGATTTGTTTTTTCTCTTTACATGGTGTACACCATTATTGATTACAGAGAGAGTAATCAGAGAAGGAGTGTGATGCAGACAGGAAAACGGCAGCATTTTTATTCCAGCTTCTAATGTGACAGACCAGGTCACCAATTTATTCGTTTCAAGTCATCACACTATCATCAACTATTTTTCATTTCTGTACCTGTGAATTTACAAGACTAATAGGAAAGGTAATTATTACAATTGTTAATATAGACACAATACACAAACAGTAATTCACTTTAGACCATGAAAAGTATTTTGGGAAACGATTACTTGGTCAAACACAAAGCTCCCATTTCATGCTTCTAACCCTACACCCTGCTCATGCTGCAGGGAGAGTGTGCAGTTCCCACCAGCTGGCTCTCTCCCATGTGCACACTCGCCATTTCTCATGTAGAATTTCTGTCATGGATGGAGTGATGCTGAGTTGGCCCGTGCCACATGTAATGAGAGCAAAACTCCCTGGGCTGCTGCCACCCAAACAGACCTAGAAAAGCAGCAGGCAGCTTACACACAGATACGCATACACAAAGAGAAGCACACATGACTGCACACACACATTGATTTAGCTCGTACTAACAATCATGTGAGTCATGCTGATACGATCTTACCAGAAATTATTTATTATGGTAAGATCTAATCACAGAGAGCAATGTAACCAGACTGCATCAAGTTGGTTGTCGCCCCACAGGCACCAACTGAAGGAACTCAGACACAGAGTCACTCTCACTGAATAAATGGAGCACATACGTGGGCTTTATTAAATGGAATACATGTTGAATGGTGCATTAGATGCTGGAAATCTGTCAGCAAGCAACTTGAATTAAGAACATTTATGTAGATTTATAAGGACATAATCATTATGAAAAAGCCAACTTTCTAATTTCATACACACACATAAACATTCACTACACACTCATGCCGGGAAAGCTGGCTAACAGAGAGCTAGAGCTTGGTTTTGCCCGTGGACAGAGGGGCATTACTAGTCCTAATAGAAAGTAGCAACAGCATGGTGATGTGGCCGGGTGACTGCAAGGCCAAGATGGAGGCAAAAACTTTCAGCTGTCACGGGGTGACAAATAGGTGTATGCACATGAAGCGGGGTGTTACTGTAGCATTGTTCACACATGATATAGAGCGTATTGTGCCTTTATTAAACACAAGAATAAACATCTTATAAAAGGAGGGGCTAATGTGTCGAGCTTCCCCTCACTGGTCCGTTTCCCGTCATCATTAACGAGCACTTCACTGGAATAATTTTGAGGTTTTCTTGCCAGACTGAACTTACCAGTCTGTTGGAGGTTGAAATATAGCTTTCAAAGCCAAATAAATCAAACGCAACTCGTCTTTGCCAAATATGTCACGCACATACACACATATGTGTCACGCGTTTGATCATTAGCGGAGGGCTACGTGCCGGTGTGGACATGCGGGTACCAAAAATGCTACAGGATCCCGAGCCAGTGAAGGCATGCTGTGACTCTGAGTTCCTACTCCTGACAGCGTTTTCCCCTTGATTTATGACCTTGAGGTGAACCACCTCAGAGTGAAACAACTAATGAACTAGATGCATTATTTATTATTGAAAAGGAAAAAGAGCAGAACAAAAGCTGAGGTTCAGTGTAAAAAATACCGAAACGTTCCAAAAGCAGAGAGAAAGAATGCTCTTTCTTCCTGCTCTCCTTATTTTGCATGTCAACCTGAAGCCTCTGCCAAGTATAATATTAGTTGGATAAAAGATCGTTGCAGCGCACACGGTAATGTGAGCAGCTCTTCTTCCTCTAATTCAGGAATCAAAGTGATTGTTGCTTATCTTGATCAGCGGTGGGCTGAATTGCCAGCTGTGAAAGACAGTGGTACAGATTAGATCTTAATTGTCAGACATTACAGTGCGATGGCAACCACAGAGACATTGAGACACACAACTTTGCCTTGTAATAATCCTTTGTGGTGTTGACAGTGAGATCCAAGTTAAAATCAAACTAACAAGCAATGAGGATTGTGTTGTTCCCTCTCCAGTTATGATAATGAGAGAGGACTTATTCCTGAAATATCAACTTACTTCTAGCAAGATGTTCATCAAGCTGTGGAACAAATATTTGAACTGTTGTGTGTAGTGTAGGCGAGTTAGGATTCTGAGGCTTTTAAGGGAAATCTGAGCACCAATGAGTTGCTGCTACAGCTGTCTCTTTATGACCTATTAGTAAAATGATCTCATTTTAGTCTTGCACAGGTCCAGGTTTGCAAATCTGCACCCATATCAGCAACTGTCCTGACATGACTTGTTTTGGAAGACCTTCCCCCATAACTCCATAGGCTCAGTGCAAGCTACTAGGCAATATGGCTAAAAGCTTTAGTATGAGTATATTGGAAAACAGCAGGGGCTGAAAAAATCTAATCAAATAATAATAATAAAATAAATTGCATCATAAACTATTTTCACAGATTTAATGACCAAGAGTGTGATCTATGCTGCTGTTTAATTATGTTTGTGTTTTCATCCTTACAACCAGCACCATAAAATGAAGCCTGCAAAGATGAACTTAAAATAAATCATATTGTTCCAATTTTAACTTTGCAACTTTTATTTTTTTATATTACTTTCATGGATGCTATGGTTGTCCTGTGTATTGTAAAAACATTTTGGCACAGCTCTGTTTAGTGCAAAACAGTAGACTACAACACCATCGTTCTCTTGAAATAAATGAAACTAGAAATGTCCAAAGAAAATGATTTTGTTCTATTTTTCTGTATCTATGTATATAATATATGATATACAATATTTAATGTTACCATAGATTGCAAACACGAGTAAATTTAGCAGTTTAAGAAGTGCATTACAAAAATGGACACAAAAATAAACCTACATTAAACACAATATTTCTTTTCCATTTCAAGACCATACTGTAGTAAACACAAGGAATCAGTGGTCGCTGCAGCCAAGGAGGGCTCACCCTCGATACTACTGTTTTTCTTTCACGTGATAAGTCCGTCCTCTGGCCTATAAGCTGTTGTTTTTTACCACAGATGTCATCAATCACAGGAGCATTTAGAACTTCCTTCACATTAATAACAGCACTTAGTTTATTTAAACTCTTATTGGTTTGACAGCAGCAATGAAAGATTGTACAAGTGTTTATATGTACATTATGTGTGTGGGTGTGTGAAACTGTGACAGAGAATATGGAAGAAAAAAAGGTTAAAAGCAAACATACTAAATGTACATGAAAATTATGAGCTATTAATAAAAGAGGGAAAATATGATAGAAAATATTGAGTAAATAACAATTTTCCTGCAATTAAATGTCCTTCATCATAATGATGGCCAATGTTGGGCTTGAATGAGCTAAAATAGCACCGTCATTGAGCACGCTCATTTTTTTCAGTGAACTGATCGTTTTGAAACTAAAGAACGTGAACTTGAGCATCATTCACATTCAGCGTGAACGTGAGTTGTAAGACCTGGTTGGCTTGATGTGTATCTCCTTCCTCCTACGTCCCTGCCATCGTTCACAACAAGTATGCGTGGTGTTGAGGGACTGTGCAGAGCTTAGGTTAGTTGCGTTTTGGAGCTGAATGCGCTAATCCTTCCCACCCTGCCAATGAAACAGGTATTTCACAGGAGTAATGCTCTCTAGGGTGTGACTGAAATGAATAGTTCTGTTTTGTGCGACTGTATTCAAATTTGTGAAAAATGAACATGAACTAGTTCAGCTGAACTTTGAGCTAGCTCTTGTCAAGTGTGAACTTGCACAGCGCTGATGGCAGCTGGCAGGTTTCTCTTGAGATAAGGTGAAATATCTCCCCAGTGGCAGCAGGCATCTCTTGAAATAGCACCGTAATCGCGGATGTTCTACTGTTTTTTTTTTTCTTTCTCCATCATGCAAACACTATAGACATCCCGTTATGGTTATGAAACCATGACAGTTCCCAAATTTCATTTAGACACACAGACAACTGATTAGGTTTAGGCACAAAACTACAGAGTTAGTAAAAAGATTCTGGTTTGGGCTCAAATAGGTACTTGCAACAAACACGGCTGCATGTGCAAGCACACATGTTCATAATTACTGTCTGGCAAAATTACACTACATTAAAATTAATATTAAACACCAAACAGCAGGGAAAAGGATACAAATTCTAAGGTCTTTGGCTTTCAATATCCCAGTCCTATTTTTGTCCTTAGACATTTTCCTCTACAGAGACTCACACTCAATATTTGTAGCCTGCAGATGTTTTCCATATTTCTCTGTTTTAATACTGTGAACATATTACCTGTATTTTCTAGTTGTATTAGTAAAAAGTAAATAAATATGTATATATACTGTATGTTCTCAATAGCATTGTCAAAACAACAAATCTAATCCTTTATAATCTACAATGTCTTTTTTAGGAATATTGCATTGGAATTGGATTGTGCATTTTCTATTAGACTCAGGATACTGGATGTATATACGTGAGTTCACACAGCACAATGTCAGAAAAGGAACCAAATGATTAAGGTTTAATGTGAGCGGCTGAGAAAGAAGGATTTACAGCTGCATAAAAAAAATCTGATGGGAGACTTGGGAAACATTTTTCCTGAAAGAAACATGTCAGAACACACTTGGACATTCTCACAACCAGAAGACCAAAACAAGCACGGTGCGAGCAACTCCTCTGCACAAACACTTGAAACATTATCACAAATATTTTTTCTTTCATATTTACCCAGGCAGAGGGCCAGGCCAGTGTTATTCATCATACAAGCAAACAGGAAATACCTCCGGCGTGCTCAAACTTTATCTTAGCATCAGCTTAACATCGATCATTTTGCAGCGATAAGAAACAGAAATGCACACTTGAAGTCACACACGTGGCCTTGAAACGTTGTCAAGAGTGACAGCGAAGCTCCTTGTTGATGATTACAGCAAGCTGATTATGGTGTACATGTATATTATTTTACTTTTCCATTGAAGCCGGATTCAACGTTGAGGGATCACTCTGACTGCAAGCTAGCAACTGTAATCTGATTCGACAGATGCGCGATGACACCAGGAATTAGTCGTTGCTCATGCAAATAGAGTGCATATGCTAATACTGGAGCTAATTGGTGGAAAGAGGAGGGGTGGGTGGGTGCAGGAAGGTTTGTCAGTTGAAAGTTAGCTGGATGGAGCCATGTGCCCACTTTGCTCTCAGCAGTCTGAAAAGCTTCCAGCAGCCCTCATTACACATGTGGAGTAGACTGAACACTGAGATAACACCGTTCAGTTTTGACTAATACAGATGGCAAATTTGTTGAGTCCTTACATCACTGCCACTTTGAGCAGATTTGAATTTTTGCTGCTACACATGCTGGATGTGATGAATACATTGACATTTTTAATGCTAATACACTCAGTGAATGCAGTGATTATGAATAAACCAGTGAGGCAACAGCAGCCATTAGCAACACAACTACCTTTATTATAGTAAGGAGCACTACCCAGAGTATTGTGGCCTTTTTAACAGCAATTGTCATGTTGGTATTATGCGGAAAAGGTGATACACGTACATACAAATAAGCAGAGTAAATAGGATTGCAAATTAGCTTACAGGTCAACACTGGAATAGAGCTGCGAAGCTGAAGGAGATGCTGGTTGTGTAAAGAACTCATTCTATTGTCCTTTTCAATTCAAAAGTTTTATGTATGGTATGTTGAAGGAATATTTAGTGATTCTTCCTGGACAGGAATTATGAAGTAAATGGTATTTATGTATTTCTGTTTTTTATCATACATGTTTATTTTTTCTTAGATCTTAGAAATGGTCTTCAGTAGCACAGTCACAGTGGCTTTATGAACTGCTGAGATTCCAATCAAACTGCATTGGGAAAGTGTATTTTCCCTTAGACTTTTAACTTAGGATACTGGGTGTATATGTGAGTTCACACAACAAAATGTCTGATTAAAGTTTAATGTGAGATGCTGAGAACGAAGTATTTACAGCTGCATAACCCAAGGTTGCATGCAAAAGAATCTGGTGGGAGAAAATTAATCCTGATATAAATCAAAAATTTTCCCCTGAAATAAACATGTCAGAACACACTCGGACAACGAGAACCAACCAGAAGACCAAAAACAAGCAGGGTGCGAGCAGCTTCTCTGCACATACACTTTAAAATGATCACAAATATTTCTTCAGTCCTATTTAATCGTCAGAGGGAAAATTCCACAAATGTTAAAATAAGAAAAACCTTCCGGTGAATTTGAGCTTTTTCTCCTGCATTCTGAGTCACTCTGTCACTTCTTTTAATTCACTGATTCATACTTTAGTTTATCTGCCCAACCATCTCTCTGTCTGCATTCCTTTAACCAATCAGTTGCCGGATACTGCTCTTTGGGATCCTGTCATTCTGTCCTTCACACCTAATATTGTGTATCCCTCCACCTCTCCATCTCCTTCACGATCTTGAGTTAGTTCCAGGAGATTCATGGCTTTGCTATAGACTCTGACCCTGTCCTTCATGGGCCTCGGTTTAATGAACACGTTACATGTTGATGGTCTTACTGCCAATGTCTTTCTTTATTGCTAATTCAATAAAATGTGTTATACATTTCCAATTATTGTCTCCCTTTAAAACTAATTACTTGGGTAAAACCATGACAGTCGAGGGAACTGTTGCCTCACGAACCTGCTGTGCCGCCAGACCACCAGCCGCTCAGCCGGTGAGCTGATCAAAGGACAAACCTTCTTGGCACTGTCTTGCTTCCTGGGTTCACATTTCCAGTTAACCAAACTGGTTGTAATTAGGAAGCCTTCCTGGGGATAAAGAGAACAAAGCAAGAACTGGAATGGGAAAAAAGATATGATCCTGGTTGGAGCTCAGTTTGCATGTGACCGCACATGCATATAAAGACGTAAATATATACGCATACTTGTTTTATTATTTTCTCACTGACGCACTTGAGCGCACACAAACACACACATATATATATATATATAGAGAGAGAGAGAAAATCAGCAAGCCTCGCCTCTACTGAGGTCTCCACCCAGACCACACAGACCTGGATCCTCTGGAGGTTTGGCCTCAGGCACTCTCACTGTCGTCTGACCACAGAGCAGCGTAAAGGGTCAGAGTTGAAGTCGGAGCTGTATTCCTGGCAGCTGAGGCGGTGTTGCCTGGCAGAGAGGAAACACCAATAGGCCAGGCTCCAACCCTCACCCCTTAGGGATTGTTGGGGTCAAGGACGACATCAAGTCTGGCTCCACTGGACATCAATGAATGCACATTATCTGCATGGTGTCTGAGCCTGTGTGTATTTCTCTCTGTGTCACCATTTGAAAAGAGATGACTCAAAGTGGATTACAGGACATCAAAAAGCCTAGATGAAAGCCTTGATTTATTAATTTTACAGCATTTTAACATCAGTAAACACCATATGTTCATGCATTTTCCATATTTTATAAGTAGAGCTGTAAAATAATTCACTTTTCACCCACAGAGAACAAGTGCATCAAATCTGCATCTAGTATCTGCTCCAGTCTTTACATAAATATATCTACAACTGCAATTTAGTTTCAATTAACTGTCACAGTCGTCCACGTAAACTGTCCAGAACCAACAGATAAAAAAGCATTTGAATGGACATGAGGTAAACCTCAGAAGCAACCACAGACTGACCTTTCTTACTCTTGAGTAACGGTACAAATTGTGCTTAGCTTTTCTTCATTCAATCGAGGTAACTCTAATACAGTAAGCACATACCTCTTCTTTGTGTACTACCAGATGCTATTTGAATTATGCCTTTCAGGCCTTAGTATTACTAAAGGTTAGTATTAAAATGCTACACGATTCATGACTAAAATGAGCTGAGCTCTGAGCTTTTTCTACCGAGATCATAAAGGATCAAATGTAGATGATTTCCTTGATTTCTTTTGACATCTGTGTTTATGTGTTTATTAGTCATCTGAATACTTTGCAGTATCATATTAAATGATTAAACCAAAATAAATGTACAAGTATAGTTGATTTACAAATATCACATACTGGTTATTGGACTTAACAACAATGAGCCTTATATACTGTTGGTCGTTTGCAGGGCGCTATAGCTGCTCCAGTCGGCTAAGATGTGGACTCTACAAGACCTGTGAAAATACCTTGTGGTATCTGGCACCAAGACGTTAGCAGCAGATCCATTTAGTCCTTTTAGTTATGAGGTGGAGCTGCTGAGGATCAGACTTGTTCCAGCTAGCAGTCCACAGTTTGAGCTTCTCTGACCACTGTGTTACAACATAATCACCATGATTTGCTTCATGTGTGAGTGGACATAATGTTTCGGCTCATCGGTTTACCTTTAGCTACAGATAGGCCAACTGAAAACTTCTGTTTGCATTAGTTTGTATCTAGAGTTTATAACAGATAACTGCATATATTGTATTTCATATTGAAGTGCATGTGGGAGCAAAACAGGAAACAGATAATCTCTTCTACTGTTTTTAAGTGAGTTTCATATATTATCACTTTCTGGTTAACTGGACACAACAAAAAGCTTTAATCATAATCACTATGACCATCGTATAACTATAATAAAGTGATAGGACAGTGATTGTAAGTGGTGGAGGAGAGAGCAGTCATTGTTTGCTTGAAGGACATACATGATGCTTTACAAGTCACATGTGTAGTTTGTTGCTTTAAAAAAACATTTTATTACCCTGCAGTATCACTATGTGACAATAAATCGTTGTTTTATTCTCCAGCCTCTGCTCCCATGTTGTATTTACTTTCTGCCCGCAGTCATTGGATTTTAGCGGAATATTGAACTGCGGAGGTGTGTGCTGTGTGACTCGTTTTTCATTGCTGAAAAATGCACAACCTATATCAAATGAATCCAATGCATTGAGATTTATTGACGTCCCTGTGACATCGCTGATTTACCACTGTAAAGTAGCCTCAAGCGGAGGCTCATAAAAGTGACAGTTTTCCATCATGACTAACACACTGCACATCTATGCATTTTTAATGGCTCAACCAGGGATAATAATGTCACTGTAAATCCCACTAGGTATTACGTGTCATCACACATCCAGGAACTGACTATGATATGTAAATGTCTCTGTGATTAGTCTGACTGCAGAGGGTCCTTAATGAAAGAAAATAAGGGGAAAAAATATCATACTCGCAAATTCTCTAAGTGAGAACACACATAATTGATTAAAAGAGCGCAATCCATATTCAGATTAGTTCAGTCGAATGGCCTGATTGTGTAAATCGCTGAGTGTTTTTAGTATGTGCATATTTGAACATGTTAATCTATCTGACAGACCAAACATAACGGTGACAAGGGCTTCTCCCCTATATGCTCTGTAGACCAAGCCCGATAGCATGCGCGCTCTGCTCTGTCAAAGACAAACCATAAATAAATCATTTAATTCATTAATATTCAAGACAATTTTACACATTGTCTAAACAGTAACAAATGTGCATTACACCGTCCTTCCCGTTCCAGTTGTCTTCTCCTGTTCTGTCACTGTTCTAGCTGCTGTAGGTGGAAACACTCTCAAGAAAAACTTAGCAAGTTTGTCTTTATTCTGCTTCTCTGATCTCTGTGACGCTCCCCAGGGGGGGAAAAAGTGGTTTATGGCCAAGCAACACTTGTTTTGTTTTGTTTTTTCATTATTGTGTGTGCGTTTTTCCACTTACAGCCTTGGAAAGTGTTCCATCTGCACTGGTTGTCAGGTAACTGTGCCGACACATCTGCGGCTGGTTTGGGAGCAGTGCAGCTGTGACCTCTGGTTTGTTGTGCAAAAAAAAGAAAACGTCTAAAATGGCATCCGCCATCTGCAGACGACTGGTGGTGGTGGGGAGTAGAGGAGGGCAGAAAAAATGGAGGGAGGAGTGGAGGACAGAGCAAGAGAGAAAGAGAGAGAGAGCATTTTGAGAAGCATGTCATTTGTTCTCCCTGTCACTGGCTGCAATGGGAGGGAAAACACTGTATTTGTTTTGCACTCATGCATTGGCTGCCCCCACGCTCTCTTCATTGGAATGGAAGCTTAGACAAGATCAACAAAATCCTGCGGCTGTTTCACTGATATTGAGTGACAGATCTTGTATTTGCTTTTTTTTACTGGGATATGAGAACACTGTCCAATATGTAGCTGTTGCCTATGAATTTTATTTAAAACAATCTGCTGCATCTGTATTAACTTGCCAGAATCTGATTCCAATTCATTATAAACTGAGTGACTACAGATTGTTTCACGCTTTCTTGATAACACAATCGATTGAATTTTTCTTCTTTTTTTTTTTTTGCTTTTCCAGATTAGGTAGACATGTATTATTGCTCACATAACATATGAGATGTTGAGCGAACAGATAAATGACTTGTGTCAGTGGTTTGGAAAGGTGGATTTGAAAGTTAAAACTGCTATCTCCAGTGGAATGTCTCTACAGCATGTGAACCCAGTGCACCGCACCTACATGCGTGTGGAATGTGCACAATTAGTTTGGTTCAGAATGATGCACGGAACAGAGACAGGTTTGCATTTAGCCGCTTGAGAGCTGTTCTGGAGGGGGCTGACAGGTAGGCTGATGAGAGACTCTGCGGTACTGCCTCTTACATAGCAATAGGCTTAACTGGCAGAAACATGTGCAGGAGTGTGTGAGTGTTGTAATGCGGGACGGTGTTTTAGGTTGAGGGAGGATGGAGGGTGGGAATTGGGGGTTGAGCCGAGACCAGACACCCTGTGGTGCTGGCGTCAGACTGGTACTGAGTTTCTAAAACACACACACACACACACACACACACACACACACACACACACACACACACACACACACACACACCTAAACACACACAGACAAGGTGAATGCTAAAATACAAGCCCAAGTCGTTATCTCTCCCCAGTGTTGATCAACAGCAGACAGACTTGTGTTCCGGCTCCACATGTTTCAGTATAAATTAAGTGTAGAACACAAATCCAGATTTAGGGGAATAGAGTAAAAGCTCATTTGTCCAAACCACACTTTTCAACCTGGGAAAGCTAATGACTCGCTAAACTGCTTCTGCAGATGTGCAAAAATAATATTTGATTAACAGCATATGTTTGGAAACTCCTTGTATTTCAGTCCAAAATTAACTGTAATGATTGTTTTATAATGGCTGTGAGTTTTTGGACTAACTCATTTCAGTGGTGGGGTTACAGTCACATCCCCCTGTGATTAATTATATACTTATTTTGCCAAAATTGTAATTAACCAAAACAAAGAATGTAAGTTTTATTTATTTTTATACAGTGACAGCATTATGGGGCATAATAAATTCAATAATTTCGATTGGCAGGTAGAAAAAATAGTTTGCTGTACCATAACCACACTGGCAATTACCCAGCTGGCGGGCTGATGTTGTGAGCTGTGGTTCACTCCCATCTTGAGTGGTGATTGGGGCTCTACCAACATTAAACCAAAACCCCAAGAGGTGTGACACTTTGGGTATTAGTACTGGCACGTGACAGAGACACAGCTAACACTAACTAGACATCTACCGATCTATAGTGTGGGTTGAACACAACACTAAGGCTGGGGATATACTTGCTTACAGGACATGGTGCTCCCGGGTAGTCTGCGTTGATTTCGGAGCATCAGTTGTGCATGTTAAAAATATATCCAACACCATTTGCTCAAGTCATAATTACTTTTGCTACTATAAGTATCTTAACTCTACAAACAATACACCTGTTTGTAGTACATCCAGCCATCCTTGTAGTTCAGACTATTTCCTAACACAGCTGTTCGTTTTTTGCACTGCTGACTTAAATGGTATAGTTTCTTGCCTGTACATCCAGGTGTACATTTCCAGCTTGGACAGGAGGTTGAGATTTGTCCGATGCAAACGGTCTATCTTTTGAAAAATGAAAAAACCATCCACAGTGACTCTGCTATTGATGTAGTTTATATTTCTGAATTCCTGTTTGACCTTAAAACTTTAACTGTTCTGTCCCTCTTTGTAAGTACTGACAAATACATTGAGGCTGAGGCAACATGAAGAAAAACACATCTTAATGGTTTTCTGAACATGAAATATGAACGTGTTATAAGAGGGAGCAACTGTTGAAACCCACTGTTGGGAAACCGCATTTCTCTGCTGGGTATTTGAGTCATGGCAGTGTCCAGACGGAGCAATTGTTCTGACGGTTTGTGTGGGTGTTGACATTAGGAAATGAAACTCTGTGACTCAACATTAATTATTCAGCACAAATAGAAGGAACGAAATGAGATAACCTGGACCTGGGAAATCATTGCACAAATCATATTTACATCTGATGACTCCTTATGTGTCATCTAAGAGGAGGAGACGCTGATGATGACTGTCGAATGTTCCGTTCCTCTCTGACCTCTCCAATCAAGGAGTAATTTTTTATCCGTAGCACTGATGCTAAGTGAATCTGTGCTAAATGAGCTGTCATGTCTGACACCAGTAATCAGAATGTGCTCGCAGGCACTTTGATCACAGGGTTCATTCCTCCTAATAATGAGTTGATCACTACCTGAACCTCCTGACCTCATCTGCAGGCTTAGTATACAAAGTCAACACATGTGACTCACTGTCTGGAGGAGGGAGCCGTTGCGTAAATGGCTATATTTAATGAAATGGGATTTAACTGGGGTGATTTCTGAAGTTGGCACCGGTGCAGTGGTTACATACAGTATAGAGGACTTCTGACTTGTCCGACTTGGACTGGGATTAAAGGTAGCCCATTAAGGCTGTGAGGGCAGTGCAGTGAAGTCTCCACTCTGTGGATAACACAGTTAATTAACAAAGCTAACTGAACTCCAGATTCCCTTTAGCTAGACCACACCACATGCTGCTTCTTTTTCAGGTTTAACACAGAATGACCGTCGAACATCTATCTGAATTTGGGAGGTCACACTGTGAAATGTACAGTGAGAAGGGTGAAGCGTACCTCTTTTCACTGCTTGACAGAGAACAGCTGGAAACTTTGTACACAGCAGAAGCTTCTTTGTCTTGTTACGTGCATGCTCCCAACAGCGGCAACCTTTCAGACGTACCCAATTATTCATTCATTTTCTCTACCCTTTTAATTATTTTCAGGGTCACAACTAGCTCCATCATATCCTGGCAAATATTGAACAAAAGGCAGTGTGATACCATGGAAACAGACAGGGATGGAGAGATGGTCATTCTGATCTAATGTGCTGTGATTGGACTCGTTTCCAGGGAACAGTTACTAGTGTCCAAACAGTATAAGCTGGGGGTGAAGATGGTGAAAACAAAAAGGTGGATAGTTTGTTGCATTTTCCCGAAACAGCCAGTTTGTGAACTGTAGAGCAGTGAGTTTGAATCTCCTGTGTCTGTCATGAATTGTGATAATAAAGGACTCACTGGAAACACAAAGGTTTGGGGATATGCATGGAACTATTTGAAGATTCACGATGGCATCTTTGTCTCATGAATGCCACTCAGGCCACGCAGCCCTAGTACTGCACCTTCCACGTAGACGACTAACAAGGTTTTTATACTCCATATACAGTATAACGTCTTTCACAGTGAATCAACAATAATTTCTGACGGCTTGCGTAAAGGGTTTTGCTTGTCACGAAGGAAATGAATTCCTGACAAGTAAAAATGAGTCAAAGCATCTCCCACTATCATTACTGCAGAACGAGAACAGTGTCCATCAGCCAAGAATTACCACTGACACATAGTTTCACAAAGAAGAGCTCCTGCCAGAGAAAATCATTCTGGTCACTTCTAGTTTGACAGGAGAGCTTGAGACTTAACATTCGCCAGTCTTTAAAACATACTTACATATATATATAACATGCAAATATGAGCCTTACATTCTGCTTATATGGGAGTTTTTTGTGTTTCAGTTTTGCAAGAGAACATGCTTCTGAGTTTTGGAATACATGTAGTCCTCCTATTTTAGCCCTTTATGTTGTTAGTCCACATTTAATCCATTGCAGTTAAACCTTTCAGGCTTTAAGACAGTTGCATTGTCATTTATACTATACGCTTACCTTTTGTTTGTTGTCTAACTGAGCCACAGTAAAAAAAACTGTAGCAACCTTCTCGCTGGATTATGAAACATGTCCACTGCAGCACCAAGGTGAGAATGCTCACCTCTGATAAGGTGCAATGACTTGTGGGATTGCAATACATTGAAGGCAGAAGGAACAGAAAGCAGAGCTGCGGAAGAAGCTATTTGTAGAGAATGGTTTCCATCAACATCAGGGTTAGAAATGAAAGTCTTGCCTTGTCTGGGGCGGCAAGTGCTTTATTGCTACTGTGGCAATAGCCTAAATGACTTTGCAGGTAAAGGTTTTGGGGGTCTCGCAGTCCCTATAGTACAAGGTCGAACAGATCTATCTCACCTTAATGATTTGAATAGCACTGGTGCCCACTGCACACGTTCATACATTATATATTATTGTTCTCTGTATAAAGCACTTGGAAGTAGCACAGTAAATATAACATTTATCTGAATAAAAAGGTAATTGATAGCTTTGGGTTACCACAAGAAATGTAATATAAATGTCAGATTAGGTGAAATTCTTCATGTTTTTTTAAAGGGCCCAGGAAAATGGGAAGGTTAATTTTGATGAATGTTTCGGTGAGATTGGTTTGTCAGCTATAGTTTTTTTAGCTTAGTTTTAATTTGGAAATATATAAACAGTATTTTAATCCTTCAATTTAAGAATCTAATACCAAAACTGTTTATGTACAGTGTTTATGTCTCTCGTGTTCAATGATTAATGGTCAATCAAAGCTGAGCTCAAAAATGTTTCAGCTATCTAAAACAGCAGTAAACGTAATGTAGTGATCCGTTCAGGATAAAAGGCGACGGCTATCTTTAGAGTTCCTTATTTGCACTGACATTACCTTGAAATGCTTCAAATGTTGACGTGAAAAAACATAAAACTTAAATTGGATATTTATAGCACCAACACTCTTTCAAATGCAGCCTGTTCTGGCTGGAAAGAAAAACTTTTTTTTCCAGCTCACAGTGTTTCTACAGTGTCCAGTTTTCACTGCAAGATTTAGTCCCTTAACCACAACATGTTCTCAACCCACAGCGTCACTTTTTGACACTTCCCATTATCCGGTGCATTACAGGGAGGAAACATGGTTTTGTTTGACTTTATGCACAAGAACAACTGAGTTTACACTCACGTTCTCTTAGAATGTTTGCTACTGGAGAGCAAAAGTTAAGGAAGATAGTTGAATCTTTATTTTAAAGTTTCTCATTAGAGAAATTTTTCTCTTTCCTCTCGGTAATGCTTCACAACCCTTGTTCAATAAATGGTAAACATCATTTGTTTCTTCAAGTACTTCGAAATTTCCTATTCACTGACTCAACTTTAAGCTGTGATTGTGGCTATAAAACCTGTAAAGCATTAATGTTTCACCTACAGTTTCACCTACATTCATGATGCCTGTTTAAAAACTTTCAAACCTGTCATCTTTGAATTTATGTAACGGAGCTGTCACCCCTACTGATTGATTAGTCCAATGCCTGAACACTGTTGCGTCGCCCCTCTGAGATTGCTACAGATTTGTGTCATTTTCACAGGAGTGTTTCTTCAGAGAAAATAAAATTATTCACTAGTGTGCTATGCGAAATAAAAAAGGTCCTCTTCTCTTTGCTCTGTCTCAAAACCGTCTTACATCCGGTGAAATAAACTTTAAATGATCTAAGTTTAAGTTCGTCTTCACCTTGAAAAAAAAACAAAAAAAAACGCTTCAAACTGAAGTTATTTTTAGCATCAGTCAACAACATTATGAAAGAAGCAGCAAAGCCTAAAATAGCAAAATAGTGCTGTTTAACTTCTTCAGCTTCTAATCGAAGACTGAATATACAAACACGAATGTCACCTGTTTAAGTTCAGGTTTGTTGCTTTTTTCATGTTGTAGTCAACAAAAAACAAATACATCTTCACTGTACTTGGACGGAGTCTCAAATATGAGTAGCACAAAATAATACAATTGTTTATATAGCTAAACACAAGAGGAAAAAAACATTTTTTTATTTGTGTAAACTGCTCTTCAAAGTTTGGAGAATTATTTGATCACTTTCATATAATCATACAATTGAAACCATATTGACTATATCTCTGCCTATATTGTATTGCCTTCTTTTTAGTTCATCTTATTTCAAGTCCTGCTTCACAAGAGTCCTTACTTACTGCTTGAACATCACACCTGATGCCACATGTGCTGCTTGTACTTATTTTTTTAATGAGCACTTCCTTTACATGCACTGATGCTAATTTTGGAATCTGGTTGATTCCAAACATGTGAGGGGATAACTTAATGTGAAAGGAACATGCAGTAAAGTATCCTTGCAACGGCATGAGAAGCGGCCACCGTGATGAATACAGCCAGGTGAACTTGGGAAAACCATTGTCAACTGTCTGCCACAGCATCCAGAAACTATCACTATCACTATTATTATTATTATTATTACGTCTGCAGCACTGTTTTTGTAACTCATTGTGCTCATTCTATTTCCTTCCTTTCTTTATCTCTTCATGCCTTTTTATTCCTATTGTTATTGCCTCTTCTACATTTCTTGTTTTTTCCGATTTAATATGATCATTATCTTGTTCATTCCTTAAGCCTCTTGTGTCTCCACACATATGCAGAGGCACCTATACATATGTCGCCAGACCAAAACCCTAAAAAGCTGAAAAGGTTGATAAGCATACAATGGGTTACATCAGGTCACTACTTGTTTTAATTAAAAGTCTTTTGCCAGTAATTGACCACTTTTAAACTATGGCTCTGCTCTTCCTTTCTTTGCACAGCACCAGCTGAATCTCCCCTTGTATCTACAGGTAGATGATACATTAAAAGTAAAATCCTGAATACATGATAATTATTTTATACATGGGATCGCTCACTGGGTGATTAAGAAGAAGATCAAAAAGATATGAATCATATTTCAATTTAATGTCATATTTTGAAGCGCTGTGTTAAAAGTGCTGATCATACCGCCTGCACAGTCCCAGAGTGGTCAGTACATGTTAGGTCTATTTGTACAGCAGCAAAACAGACACATTTTTTTCAAAAAAAGTCTTTCAGCAGACAGTGTGACACTGTGATTGTCAAGCAACAGGCTCCTCACTCACAAGCATACATACACATACAATGATTTACCAATGTCAAAGGTAAATCTGCCAGTGCCTTTGACTGCCCTGTGTATTCAAAAGAAGCAAAAGGAAAGGGGTATGAAGTGGGATTGAGAGCATTTGGAGACCATAAAGGCTATGACAGAATAGGGTGTGGGGGGGGAGTGATGTGGATAAAGGAAGACAGACATACAAAAGAAATAAACACCATTTTAATGGGGTATTCCGCCCTTTGCCTTTTACAAGACCTGCGCCCCAGAGGGGCATTCGTCCATCATCTGCAGATCCGCAGCTGCCAATAAATCCCAGACAAGCTTTTCCTGCTGTCTGACACACAGTCAGTGCAGAAAGAGAGATGTTTTACAGTAAAACCACAACTGTGTAAAAGATCCCTCTGACTCCCCTGGGGTGAGGTGCTGGAACAATGCTGTCTCTTTTCTCTATGGACTTGGAAATACAGAAATCCTTACAATGTGGCCATCGTATGCACACATGTGGAGGGTCGCTTTCATGGGTGATAACCTTTGACGGCTCCCATGGGGCCAGCCTGGGGCCAAATGGGAAGGATTTCAGTCAAGATGATGCTGGTATTATTTCACTAGCAGGAGTATATGAAATAATGAAATCTGTTGACAGAAACTACTAAATGATACATGATTAAGTTTGTTCTTCTTGTCATGATTCATCTTGTTCAGAAAGCCACATTAACACAACAATGTATTTTTAAACCAGATGGTCTAAAGTCAAAGCAAACAGCAGGTTCAAAATTTGTCATCTCACAACAAAACAAGATAAAAGAATAATCTACTATCCTCATATGCTGCGAGTTCGGAGTAACAAGAAACAGATATTGTGGTTCAGCAATGTCAGAGTTCATAAAAGCTGACCCCTGTGTGTCTTTAATGTGCTCCACAGGAAGCCCTGCTGTCCCAGCTGGACTCGGCAGGCCTAGTCAACATGGCCACAGGTCACTGATGGATAGGTTTTACAGAAATGCTACAAAGGAGATGACAGAATGAGAAACATAAAAGGAACGATTTGCATCATTCATGCTGTTGGTTTGGGAAATGAGAACGACACTAGAAATGGAAGGACATTTTTGTTATTTGCCAGATAGGCTGGACAACTGGACAGCGAAAGCCACAGTGGGTTGAAAGAAGAGTCAAAAGAGAAGAAAGTGATAGAGGAAGATGCAGTAACATTGTTTCATCTGGGATTAGAGATGGCCTCTGAAGAAAGCAAAGAGGGAAGGAGATGGCAAGGGGAAGCAGAGGTCAGGGTGGGGGAGTGTGTGCTGACTAAACAGTTTGAAAGGTTGTGTTATGAACCCGTCGTTAACCTCTGTATCCTGCGGGGAGGGTGACTGGGGCCTGGGAATTGTGTTACAAACCAAGGAGCAGCTCTTATCCAGCCATAACTCAGCAGAGGACAGCTAAGTGTCATCGCTATCAAATAGCTTCTGGGACAGACACTCCTCTACACTGTTTCCCATGAAGGTCTCTTTTCCTCCCTTGCTGATTACATTACACTATTTAATAGACAACCTCCTTCTTAAACGCTGTTTGTGAGTAATTTCCTCATGCACAGAGGAGTGGTTTGATATAGTGAGGCTTAGTGCTGATGCTGATTGAGCCATAAGGATACAGCATGGCACCAGGTTTAATGTCAGACCCCTTCAGCTGTGGCCACAGCAGCACTTGTCGGGGTTATTACTAGCCAAAATGCTAACAAGCATATCTGAGGACCTGGAGAGATCAGTGACAATCATTTTAATAAGTCTGCAGGGTCATCCAGGCTCTTTATTTTCTGAGCCATATAAGTATTGGCTGGTATTGACACCATCTCTCCATCAAGACTAAATCAGTAACCCATCTACTGCACTGCATGGATTAAAAACAAATCAAATAAGATGTTCGAGGCAGGTAAAATTGTTTGAAAGAGCAGGATGCGACAAGTCCTTTCCTTGTTAAGAGGCGTACACCGTCGCAATATTTGGCTGAAGCAGATGGTGGAGTAAACATCTGCCATCAGCACACTGAAGAGTGCGTCTGATACTTACAACATGAAAGACACCTCTTCAGTGCATTTATTTTCTCCTTTCAACTGGTCATATCTAGAGAGGCATATGCATCACTTCCAATTCTGAGGCGAGTATCAAGTTCAGGCTTTTTTTTTGTGCACTGTTGTGACAAACACAATATGGTGTGCTTTGAATACATCTGTTGTAAAAAAAATAAAAAATTTGAATATCTGACCACACTATGAAGGGGTAATGGTAATATTCATTCTCCGGGAACCGCAAATATGTGCTCACCAACTTTACTCACAGTCCATACAGCATGCATATTTTTGCGTAATTATATCTGGACCAACGCAGCCGCTAATAAAGCTACACTGCAGCACCAAAAAGAGGGTGAAATAGTATCACAGTTGGATCTGACATCATGGCAACTTGCAGGAAATTCAATCACTAATACTATTATGCAGGTTTTGAACAAACCCCCATGCTGGATGGACGTTTATCCAAAAAGAAAAACTGTAGTACAGTAAAATTGCCAAAAAGAATACACCGAATTTGTTGCTGATTTTTTACTGACTTACAGCACAGCTGGCTCCCACTGATTGCTTGCGTGATGTCATTGTTCAAAATAAGTGATGCCTCAAAGCAGGTCAAGTTGTAATAAACGTGAATAATCCTGCAAGTTCAGCCAAGTGGAAAAACTGTTCATTGGCTCTATTAGGCCAATCAAAGAATTTGTGTTACGAAAATTTTCCTATAAGTAGCCTAATTACACTTGGAAAAGTCTTTGATATAATTAAATTCCAGTCTTAAAAGCTGGAATTGTCCACCATCCAATCCCAGGGCATAATCTATTACCATTGTTCTGTTTCAGACTCATGACGACCACCCAGGAAAACCAAACTTTCACTATTCGTGCGTACAGCACGTTTTCATTTTAACTTTATGTATATGTGTTGTCCTCTTCACATCTCTGAGTAATGAATTAAAGATCTGAGTATCTCCGCCAGACGCCCTCTCATATCTTTTCTTCTTTTACTATGAGCCACCACCTCAGTTCCCATCCTCCCTGTATGTCATCGTGGCTTAAAATAAAGGGAGCTGAGAGCGAGTGATAAAAGAAACACACACACACCTCTTGACTTAAAACATGCTCGGTGAAGCCCACGCACCATTACTGTATGGCATTCTGATTTATCTCATCTTTCAGGCTGCCTCCGTAGCTTCCCAAATTCACTGTGTCACATTCACAGCTAAACACACCCACACACACACACACATATATAAACACGTACATACTGTACAAAAACTAATCATTCACCACTGGCTTTGCTCTGGGTATGTTCAACATTATTAACTTAGCCGGAAACCTGTGTCTTTCAGCCTCCTCACTACTGATCTGTCATCATGAGATTTCAGGAAAGGCAAGCGGGGGGTACTGTTACTGAGCATAGTATGTCCTTAATGCTCGGCTTCTGGTGAGAGACAGAAACACACAGATAATGACACTGACCAAAAAATGCTGGTTCTTCCAATCTCAACACAGTTCAGTCTTTTAATATAGTCAACACTCATGTACTTGAAACATATGTTTGTTTAGTTTTGAAATCTGGTCTCAAGGTCTCAAATGGTAATTTTTCCAAACCCCTTTCAGACATGCACCTACTACTAAATAAATGCAGTAGGCATTAGACTTGGGTAGCTAATGTAGTAATGGCAGTTTAATCTGAATAAGTGCCAGTCACTTTTACGTAAGTCATGACAATTGATAGGTCAGACCTAGTTACATTTTCATAACACTTTCAGCATAAGTTTAAACTAACTAAAAAAGCATCTGCCAAATGAACTAAAGTAAAGTTTACAAAGTTATTCGATTAACATTGAAGCACAGGGTTGATGCAGATTACATGTATCTGTTCTGCCCAATAAACCTGCAAAAACTGATTGGCCACTATTAAGTACTTATTTTCACCTTTATATTTGACATTTGAATGTGTGTTATTTACAAACTATGCAGATATGGGATTCATTATGGATTTTTTGTTGCAGTTTTGTGAGAGGTCAAAGGGATGAGAAGTGGCACCACATCCAACTTTCTTTATAAATCCATGACCAGACCTCAGTGTAGTGTTTACTGCACTTTTATTGGTGCAGCAAATTATTTTTCCAGAATTAAGTGACCTACGCTATTTGCATTTAGCACTCCTTAAATGTTTTAATTAAAATATTTACTTGTTTGTATTACTTGCAGTACATTTAAAATGCTGCTGAAAATGTTGATGCTATTCTAGTAATTCATGTTAGTACTAAGGTTCGTGGCATTCATAATTAGAAAATGTAAGCAAGTATGTTAGCTCATTTGCCAGCTTGTTTGTTACAACTATGCTAAGCTGGCTAAATCTGTATAATGCTATATGTTTTTGTGTCATATCTTCACCACGGTGCAAGACCAATCAGTCAAACAAATGGCTAAAACATTTTTTGTTGCTGTCTTTTTTAACAAATAAATTATCACATTGCGGTTGTATGTGTCAGAGTATGGTTATGAAAATGGTGGACCCAAACCAGACCAGGACAAGAGAGGGTTCAAACCAAAGAATCTTTAATTTGACAGAACATAACATACAAACAAAAGGTAAAACTGAACACAAAATCACTCCAGGTGGAGGCAAAACTACAACATTAAA
>JAUYWH010000016.1:3974701-4057829 GCA_034779795.1 Ctenopoma multispine
TGGCTAAGGTGAGGGAGGAGCAGAAAGACATGGAAAAAGAGACAAAGCAAGGCAAGGGGAAGACATGACACTGACAGTATGTCTCTGCTAACCAGTGACCTTGTGGCTTATGTAATTTATACACATCCAAGCCCAAGCAGACGTTTGTCCCAGATGTAATGATAATCCTTTGAGATGTTTCTGATATAAAGCATTGACTGTTGTCACAGTGACTTTGACCTGTGGCCACCAACTTCTAATCAGTTCATCCCTGACATCAGGTGACTTCTTGTGCCAAATGTGAAGAATTCCCTCAAGATGTTCCTGAGACACCACATTCACAACAAGAATTGGATGAACAACTGTCACCTTGACCTTTGTCCACCAAAGTCTAATTAGTTCATCACGTCCAGGTGGACAGTTGTGACAAATCTGAAGAAATTCTTGTAACACATGTCTGACATTTCAGTGCAGACAACTGTGTATCTAAATGGACAGACAACTCAGGCCTGGCTATCACCAGTGTAGAGGCATGAAAACAACCAAAGACACTTTTGTCAGTAATGCTCAGTTTGAAAAGCTCCCTTTAGAGGCCGTCATCACAACAAGTAATATGTTCTTCTTGCATAAAATGGGTGTAATGCTAAATATTTGATGAGTGGGATATGTTCTACACCGCACGCATTTATACAACATCAGTTCTCTTTAGTCCTTAATGGTTTCCACTTTTTTAAACTCTAGTTTCATTACCAAGGGTGACTTAGATCAGATAAAAGGCATTCGTTCATTGCCTTTGTTGTGTTTGAAGGTTTCCTGTTCATGAGCCAGTTACTTTCTGCAGCTTTCCCTTTCCCTTTCCCTCTCCCTCTCCCTCCCTGCCCCTGCTGGACATAAATTTTCTTTCTTGATCTCTGAGTGGTTTCAGAGGTAGAAAAACAGGAGTGCTCTGTAAATTCTGTCTTTCTCTTATTTACATTAGTGTGTCAAAGGCCCTTGCGCTAATTCAGCTGGTTCCAGTGTTTCTGGGCGGAGAGTACATCACTTCTATTTGGGTTAAGCATCTATTACCAAAGGCTTTTGGCCTTGAGATTTGAAATTGTTTACACACTTGCCCAAACCTATCACAGGCCCTGTGTGTCTCCTTTCCCTGGAGTCCCTCACAGGCTTCTGAGGCCACAGTCGCTTTCATCTGGGAATTCTCTGCAGCCAATAACTTTCTGCTACTAATTACACACTGTGAAATGTTGAACTAACATTACAATAGCCAGGGTGCTGTAATATACTGCCTGTACAAATGCATTTAGATAACTTCACTTTAATATAAATAATGTATTGAATATATGTTTGATGGTCTCTATTGACTAAGCTGGTCATATCTGCCAGCTGCTATGAAATTTTGTGGAGATTCTTAGTTTCCAGAGGATGAATCACTGTGACTTTAGTGATCCTCTTTTCATCAGCATTTCACATGCAGTAAAATATGTCAACATCTACTATGCGAATGTGACACAGACATAATATAATGGTAGAGGAAACATTGGAAACACAAGGCATACACTTTGATAATTTATCTGTCAGGGCTGAAACATCAGAGCACATACTGTATTATTTTAGTGATGTGAAAGACATCTGTAACTAAACAGTCTAATTCTGCAATAAGTCACATAATTTATTCTGTAAATTAATCTTCATAGTGGAAACTCTGCCATGAACCAGATCTTAGATCAGGTGAGAGCCAAGCATTTCCCATTGTGTCACTGTACTGACTGGCTGAACTTGCAACATCATGTCACACCAGCACTGTGTGTGGAGGTTCTGTGGTGTCTGGACACTAAAACCAGGTACATCTTCAGATTTGGATCAGCCCCCATTCTTCAAAAAAACAGCTTGTTGATAGCAAATGACAGAGTCTCTAAATCTATTCAGTTGACTTTAAATTGTGTTGTACTGGAGCAGTGTGTATGAATCTGAAAATCTATTTAAAAGTTAGAAAGGTTGTCGATTAAAACAGTTGCAGCTCAATGTCGTGTTGGTTTAAACAAATGTCCAGGAGGTATTGAAGAAGGTATTAAAAAGTATTAAATTCAACCTAAGGATTTATGTATATAGATCCGATCCGATGATACGATCTAACCCTTCATCTCCCCTTCATGATTAAAATAAATAATATATAAATAATATAAATAAATAAATTTCCATCCCTTAGTAGTGTTGTACTAATGTAGTACCAAGCATTAGCACCCTAAAGCAATAAATGGAATTTTAAATATCAACATCAGGGTAACTGAAAATATCTTTAATGTCGTTGTACGATTTTACAACAAGATTAATGCAATTTCTTGGTGCAAGTAAACATAAATAAAATGAATTGATAAAAATACCAAATCCATAAATAAATAGAAAACACATCCATCACATTCTGCGTTAAAAATTTATCAGCATAGTACTAGCTAGCATTAGCTATCACTATGTATTTTAGCATCCTTATGTTGGTCTTTAAGCACTGCCTCAAAGAGCTTATACAAGAAGCTGTAGCTCCTCGTATCATTGACACCACATGTCAAATCAATTCAGAGTGTGTGCAACTCACTCAATTATTATTGAAATTAAACTAAGCACAGCTGCACAAAAGAAAAACGAAACCCTTGAAAGCACAAATTCTGCACTTAGATTTATGTTTTTGAGATAGAAAGCCTCTAAAAGGGTGTTCTAATGTATCCTTGCACATGGAATAAGCCCAGAAAAAGCTTTTTTTCTTTTTTACATAAAATATAATATCAATACTCTTATTTGATTAGTTTGTCCCCAGCCTTCAAAACCTCTGCCAACCATCAATGGTGGTGCAGTGATGGACAGACACATGCGAGTACATGTTCAGTCTCACAAATAGCCGTCCAGGATTTACAATGATGGCTCAGATTTCTAATATGTGATGCATTGAGCGCCTTGTCTGAAGAGCTCTGAATCCTCAAGATGAGAAACTTACTCCATGGTTCAATGTAAGTGGTGTGAGAATAAGGGGGGATCTATTTTGTAGATCTTAGTATGAGGTATTTGAAGTTTGGATCTTAAAATGAGTCAGTAATGGAGGCTGTGACTTCACTTTCCTCCCCTAAGTATATGAAAGCCCACTAAAGACACTATTCAGTAACTCTACCTTAAAATGTTATAATACCTTTCATGAAGCCCTCGAAATGGAAACCTGATTGATGGTATGTGAAACTAAAAGCGACTCGTTGCTTTCAAATATGCATTGAAAATGAGAAAAGCTGAACTCTGTTTGACATCACAAACAATTGTGGCTGATTGTCAGAACATTGGGCTCTCCTGGGAGAGGAAACTGCATACGAGTGACAAATTAAAAAATTATGTGGCACTAATAAATGGAACTGACACATTTGGTCTCCAATAGCTGTGAAAAAATGGAATACCTCTCCACTTTGGATTGTGGCTCAGGATTCATGTTTTAATTGATGTCATTACCAGCCACTAGGAAATGTCACAGAAACTTTTAATTAAGTCTAGCCTGTAATTAAAATAGGAGGAAAAAGACACACTCAACTGGCAGCTGTATGCCTGTCTGCCTCTCTGCCGACGACATCAGGCCACTCTCAACCTACTTGATTGTAGCTAACATTTGGTGTCTTGCTGCTTGTCACTTCACATTAATCAACATGTACTTTATTGAGAACAAAAAATAAAAGATTCAATGACATGGAAATGAGTGCTCATCAGCTCCACGGGTTGTGATGAAATAAATAAATGTTATTCCTATTTCTGCCAGACGCGGGTCAAATGTAGGCGCAAACAGACACCGACTTAGCTGATGAATTCCGGTGTTGTTTTTGTAAAATCCTTTCTCATAATCAACACAGGGTAGAAATGTCATACATGGTGGCTTTTCCAAATACACAATAGCTGTTTACATTCTACTGATTACAATAGCCCTGTGCCACCCCCAGTTTCTGTGGCTGTTTGTGAAAAATGGGGCAGCTGAAAAAAATAAAAAAAGATTCTCATGAAGTGAAGCAAATGGTAAAGTTCTTTGCAATTCTTCTGACTTTCCCCAGAAACAGTCTGGCCTACTTGGGGAAGGAAGATTAGTAAAAGACAGAACATCCCACATGGACTTAGTGTGGTTTTCTTCCACATTGTGGTACCCACAACTTGGTAATTGTCTTTGCATCCAGACTCTTAAGGGAAACGGGAGCAAACCTCAGTCCAGCCTGTTGCTCTGTTTCTCCCAACTTTCAATCGGATGAAGGAATAACGTTCTAAGCGGCCTCAATCTTTGGGCTTAAGAGAGGGTGATTGAAACCCTGGTGGCTTAGCAGACGAGACAGTCTGCAGAGTGTCTGCATGTTTCTCATTCAACATGTAATGTCCCTCAGCTTCATGTGCAGCACAGACCAGAACATTATCACTATTTTTGTGTTAATGAGCTACATGTAATTAACTAGTATCTTAACTACATTTTGTAGTGACTTACTAGTGGTTCATATTCAGTTGGAAGCACGTCCAGGTAATGCATTCATCAAGCAGCCACCATCATGTGCGTTGCTCAGTGCTCATCCAGCGACATCATCATTGACAAACCTATTGAATCTCAACCTACAATTTCTCATGAATAGGTTTCTTAAAGTAGCAAATAGGTATTTTATTTTTTGGTTTATATGTGACCTCGGAACAACTAGGCACCTTTGCAATAAACTCAATTCATATTGTTATATTTTTTGTTAGCATATGATTTATTTTTATTGATGTTTTTGCATTTTTTTTTTAAATTTTCATATCACAAGTAGTTTAAATGTACTTTTTCTAAGTAACATTAGTTAGTTCATGCAGTAGAGATTTGCTGTCACTTCTCAGTGTGATGTAATATGTAGCTGTAGTATGTGTTGTGAATGGTGAACTTAAATTTTCAAGGCAAAAAAAAACACTCCATGTGAGTACTGTGTTGCTCTATGACATCTAGATGTGATAGCAAGTCTGTAAAACATTAATATGTCATATTGATTCATGCAAGCTTAACTACTAATTGATGTATTTTTGTGTCAGGTTAGCAGATCAGGTGACTGCGAAGAAGGGCCAGGATTGGTTAGGACAGGATATAAACAGGAAGTCCACTCACCTGCTCTCTGCTCAGACATTGTGTTCCACACATGTCCCGAGCTCTCATCACTACAATCGTTCAGAAACATCTTATCTCCCTCATCTCTTCTCCAGTCTCTCTTAGTGCTTCGGTGAAATCACCACACTTATTGTAGCATGCTGAGTCGGCACATACATGTATATGTTCAAATTTGATCTTGAGGAAACAGTTCAGAAAGGCTATTATCACAACGTGTGCCCTGGTTTTTGTCTGTGGACGTGCAAGAAAACTTTCTGATTGAGTAACAAAAGTCAGCCAAGATAAAAGTAAAACCAAACACTGGCTTAATATAAAGCATAACAAATGACAAATCCATGCTTATCTGGGCTATTAATTCTTAGCTGATAAAATAAGACACCCTGTGAAGTGTGCCAAAGTTCAATTTTAAATCTCAAATAAGCCTTAGATTTATATCTGACATTTTACATTTGTTATCCGGCAATACAAATGATTAGAAAAAGATTTAATTTGTGGGGTTAGAGAAGATAGATGGTGGAAATTTAATTATTCTTTTCAACTGAAACGAATGAATGTCCAGTTTTTTAAGCAGTGGAAAAGGGATAGCAGCTGTGAGATGCAAAAAAGAAAGAAAAAAAAAGAAAGAAGAAACATTAAAAAATGTTTAAAATGTGTATGACACTGCATGTCATGCAAAAAAAGAAAATGAGAAGATTCTGCTGTAGTGTGGTAAATCTTGGAGAACTTCCTCAGGCAGCAAGAAGTTTATGATAATGTTTCTCTACAAATAAATGGATGCAAATAAATGATAAATGCATCATGCAGAGACCATGTATGTTAACAGTATGTATAATAATACATCAAAATAATAGGATGCTCACAGTGGATGAATCATGTTGTCTTCCATCTTAGTGGCATATGTAACACTAGTATGACATATAAAGTAGCTATGTACAACATGCGAGGAGGAAGCAGCCAACTAAATAATCCAAAAAATATGTCAAAAGCATGAAACAGTTTAAAAAAATAAAGCAAAATATATTACAGATTGTAACAAGAGGGGTTTTGGATGAAACAAAACAGGTCTAATTCCTCACTAATCCCATGGGGAGAGACTGTTCCCAGGCTGAACATCCATTTAGCCTCTGTTAGTAAGAGGCAGGCTTGGAGATCACCACCTCTGCTACAGGCTCCAAATCTGTATAATACCAATGCTTTTGACATAAATCACACTAATTTCCTGCTCTGTGAATCATGTATGTACCACACATGCTAACATATTCATAAAGGCAATGGCACAGAGTATGTAACATATTTATCATGTGCTGGACTTTTTAGCATTGTTGGAGATTGACCAACATGGTTGGCATGGTTAGCACTCTGTTTCTAGCATGGCTAAGAAAACAAGATGACAAGAGCACCTTGATTGTATATGTGAAATGTGTCTTTCACTGTCCCTCAAAAAAGTGAAAAACTGTAGACATGGACAACTGATGTGATTACACTGACAGTCTTCTAAGACAGTATCACCTCTGCTGATGCTACAAATGCCTGCATTTAGCCCCCACGAAACACCAGCATCCCCATCAGCTACAAAAACCATCCCAAAGCAATCTCTCCTGTCCTGCTCCACTCTCTCGCACTGCAGCTGCCACTGAAACTCTGCGCTTCCCCCTTAAGGTTCACCCACAGCCGACGCCGAGGCTTTGTCTGTTCATTCCTGCCTGTTTTCATTTTGCTGCCGCAAAACAACCCGATCAGCGCTCTCTGCAATTACTGAACAGACTGAGGAAGCAGCGGCTTGATTTAGCAGACTGTGGGGACTGCCATTTTCTATTATCTTTGGGTCTTTGACGATTTGTGCTGCATGTGTGCGAATGCACGTGTGCTCTCCTCTCTGTCCCTCTCCCTCACTTTCTCTTCTTCCCTTTCCTTCCTGTCTGTCTTTACCTCTTGCTCTTGTTTTCTCCACATGATAATATCTCATCTTTTCTCCCGAACAGGGGCCCCTAACCCAAAGTCCACAATACCAGATGTCTATATAAACCGAGCGAGAGGAAGTCCAGGCTACATGATATGAAGATGAAAGCTAAGATGGTGTTCGATAGTCTTCCCACTGTGCTACTGAAATAAACAATGATCTCCAGAGATGAAGAGCTGAGAAATGGCAGTGCGTATGCGCCTTTTCTCAGAGGATTCCCACACAAAACAAATAATTTCACCAGTGATTGTATGGAACCATATATGGCTAGGGGGCCCCAGTGCATTAACTACTTAGTATCTCACTCTGCAACAATGGCAAGCTGTTCACCAGAGCTCTGGGGAGAAGAGCTTGTGCTACATTGTAATAAATCACATTTCCTAATCTTTAATTAAAGCTTAAAGAACATACAGCTAAAAAACAACAGAACGCCTAGGGAAGGGCACGGTATGTTAATATTCATCACCAAATAGCTATGTTGGACCAAATTAAATGACAAATGCATTATATGAACCTGTAATCACTGCAGCCTAAACACATGGTGTATATGTCTTCCTGGTTGGGAGAGGACAACTGCAGAAAGACACAGTGCTGAATTTAGCCAAAAGCGTTGACATACTAAAACCCTCCAGTAGCCACAAGACCTTCCTTCCTGCTTCTTCCCAAACCCGACCAAACAGGCCGTGCTGTTCCAGTAATTGAGTGAGTAATGGACTTATTCCGCTGAGTGGTTCTCTGGGTGTACTCAATACTGGGATGTAAATCCTGTGGCAAATGGCAGATTAGAAGGAGGGAAAAAAACTTAAGGGAAATAAATAAAAAGTGAAAAAAAGAAAGTACACAAACAAAAGAAAATCCATAGTACAATTATTCCCACGCAGTAAATCCGGCCGAGGTCTCCGTTTGAGCTGTTTTCATCAGCTTTCCGCACAAATCTGAGAAGATCATTGCTGTCTCTCTGGTTTTGAGGTCATCTGATCGTCCTGCCTCCTCCCATACCACTTCTTGTTTGTTGCTCCATCCAACACATGCTGCCCTCCACACACTGTACATCCAGGCTCAACGCTGGACCCCTGCCACACATTCCACCAGTGGCATACAGCGATCGGACTAATCCCTTTTCTCTAAACGCACAGTGCAGCCTAGATCCTCTAACAATTAGCTTGTACAATAAATCCATTATTCATAAATCCATCAGAGGTCTCAGCTTCAGCCCATCCCCATCAAGTCTTCAACACAACACAGCCTTGTGTGCTTTCTTGTGGCTTCTTGTCACCATTAACTAACAAAACACTGAGGTTTGCATCTGGATTACCACACATCCTAATATCTGCACTCATCATTTTTCAGTCTGTCCACATCTCTTTCATCTCCTTGTGAATAAATGTGTCTATTATTCTAGTTTCTTCCTCTATTTATTCCTCTTTGCTTCTCATTTCCACTGCACAGGGGTCGCCAGGCTCGAGCACCTGGCCCATGCCGTACACGTAACAGGGAAATTCGACTGATTGAAATAATCCCTGTTCCTGAAAACACACCGTTCTGCCCAGATCCCCTCACAATTAGCAGCCCACGGCTAGATAGCCCATAGCGAAAATAAGCAGCCTTGAGTCAAAACAAACACACGCAGGCAAAGGGTGCAGAAACCCACAGCAGGCCGCCAAGCGAAATATTTTTGGGCCACTTTGTCATGCTGATGCTACAATGGAGATGATAGCAGTGATCTCATCAGCTAAATATTTTTTTTGCCATCATGGCTACAGACTCTTTTTCCCCTTGTTCCCCATACACAAAGGGGGTGTACTCTCAACGCCAGGGCTATAAATTAATGTTTTTGTGGGAGCCTGTTGCTAAGGACTGGAAAGTGTAGGGGAAAGAAAGAAGGGGGGGCAATGGCCGGGGGCCAATTAAAATACAGATGTCTGGCTGTCGGTGTAATTCCATTCAGCCGTGATTTACATTTAGAACAGTCACCCAAGGCCTGTCACTCTATGCTCACACAGGAAATCGAAGCTGACTCCGACCTAATGAGAAAAGTGAACCTCCCGAACTTTTACGAGACCCTCGTCTGAAAGGAGCCTTGCAACTTTGGCCGTAATATGAAAGCCCTTTCAGCTAATCACCCATTGACAGGGGAGAACGGTGCATTAAGAGCTCAGCAACCAATTTCACTTTGTGCTGCTGGTGTGAAAAATGCATGGCGGGAAAGTTGCCCTTTGCTAATACTCCAGCTTGGCAGCCTCTCCTAAGTGTAATCTCTGTTAAATAGTTTACCTCATTTGGAGCAATGTACTGTACAGATCCTGGGGATGAAAGATGCTATTGAGCTGAAAGACCAAAATATCCTTTTGTTTTTATTTTCATAAAACATTTTCAGTATAAGCATTTGATCTTCATGGCTGGAGACTACGTATCCATTAAATGTCTGCCTGTCCCTCCTGCACATATACAGTATAAAGCTCTTTATTTAAAAAGCTTAAAGCATGTTGGTCTGTCCATGACATAAAACTACAAACGCAGGTCTAAAAATGACTTGAGTTCTGTTGATGGCATGAACTTGATATGACCCCCGGACTCGCTCATGTACTCGTCTGTCGTGTTGAGAAGTTTATTCTGTCAGTGTCTAGGGATCATGGGAAATGGTGTTCATTAAACGCTGTTACAATGTAATTAATGACTGATAGAGAAAACAATCTACTCTCTTTATTTAAACACAACAAGAGACAGACATGACTCAACACACCGCTAAGAAAAGCTTTGTTCCAAGGCGGAATTTTAGCGCTGTTTGAAATCTCAGTGTAATTTTAAATGAGATTTCCTTTGGGAACGCAACTTTAAAGTTCCAATTTAATTTTGGTTAAGAGCCTTTTTTTTTCCTGGAGCCTATGCTTGTTGTCTGACCCAGCCGAGATACAGTTTGGCATATTAACACCTGAGAATGCTGCTTTCTTGTTCTTAACATTTTAAGATGTACTAGATATATTACCGGGCTACTCGGGGAGGTGGTGGGCAGATATTAACCTTGTTTACAGTCTTAGCGAAGAGCTAAGCTAGCTCATATTAACATACAGCCATGAAAGTTGTATCAGTCTTTCAGTTTTACCTTTACACGCAATGTGCATGTGTGTGTTTGTATTGTTGAAAAAAAAATAACATGAAACACGAGAAAAACAAGAATCTATATGATTATTGGTATAGCACAGAGAAACATCCTCTTAAATGCGGAGCGATGGGTTGACTTTAATAACCACTTAGTCACAGCATCCATTTGGTCAGAACACAGCCACATAAAACACAGTGAGAACACGCTGTGCTGTGCTTGTCAATAACGGTAATCCTGTATATGGAAGAGAACAGGATATGTTCTGTCCAAGGCAATAACTCACAACTTTCCTTTACCATCTACAGCTTTATATATATAGCTTTACCGTAATATCCCTGTCTGACAAATGCCTTGACAATCTTTCCTGGTCAAAGCTGTCTTATCGCTTTCATCCTACCTGCCGTGCAAATCAGCTCTGTCTTTTGATTCCCATTTTATAAGGAAAGGTCAGTACAGCGGTGATTTATAATATGTTCTCCTGCAAATTCAACAAGGTAATCCATCATCACAAAAAAGAAAACCCGCGGTCCATAATAAACATTTGCTTCCTCGAGCGCCTGAGTGAGAGAATACACACAAGGGGCATGTTTTTATATACGAGCAAGATTGAGAAACATATTTGAAATTCAACAAACATCCAGTAAGAAAGGCTGGACGAAGCTGTACAGGCAAAAGACAAAGGAAGGCTGGCTGGTTATCAGGAGACTGTTTTGTTTCAGTTATCTGTTTATTAATTTTAGAGCTCCCTCTTATCTGCCTTAAAAAGTCCCAAATTCAATGCACGGCAAATTCAATCATAGTAGGTGTTGCCAACCATTCTTCTGCTGCTCATCCATCTGCAATAAACAGGATGCTCTCCTCGGACAATGCAGCCAGGAAGCAAGAGCCCACTTGTCCCTGAGGAGTTTTTCTGGGGCTCGGTGCCTCTGGCACTTTCTGCCCTTAGTGGTCAAGATGTGCAAGTCGTGCTCAAAAATAGACGAAAGGCTCACTGCTGGTGGAACTCTTGTGAGCTTGCCTTTAAACAATACCTCTGACCTAACCTCTGGTGTAAATCATCGAGGGCTTTGCACAGAACAAAGAGGGGAGACCTTAAGAGATATTTTCTTTTTCACAGTCAAGGAAGGGAAACCTGAATTTTCCTGCCAAAGTACTCGCACTTATAAAAAGTATCAATGAGAGGAAACATAAAATCAGTAAAAGTTATGGAACTTTTTTTTTTCTTTCTTTGATTCGCTTCCCAGCAGACATGAAGAAATTACACCGTGTAAGATTTTCCTCAATGTGCAGATTCCTGGATGTGGGCGGCTTGTGAGATTAATACAAAACGGGTGACTTGTTATTGATGGTGGAGGAGAGTGGCTCAGTTCTCGAACCATAATATGGCCCTGCAGATGGAAGAACCAGGGCCCGCTTTATCACCGTATCCCACATCTGAGGCCTTGAGCGTGGACCCTTTTCCCTCCTTTTTGCCTGTGCTACCCCGCACAGCGTGAGGCAGCGGAGAACGACAGCCAGCAATGTTGGTGGGAAATGGCGAGAGGGAGACAGTCGTGAGGCGAGCCTTCACTCTAATAAAAGGGCTGATCAAACATGTTCTTTGCCTGTGAAAGAAAATATTATTTTAGAGAACAGCAGAACAGGGTGATGTAGGAGGGAAATGGTATTTTATGTGCCAATTTTGTCCTTCGATGCGATTGCTGTGATTTGGTTTCGGGGACCGGTGCCGGGGAATTGAAAACAAATGTGCAGCTTTTGATGCACCACCCCTTATGGATCTTTCTCTCTTTTTTGCTTTTCCAGCTCTTGTTGCTGCCTCTTTTTTTGCATTAATTCTTTCCTGGCTGCTCTGGAAGATGGAAACTTGCATTCCTTATCCCACCAAAAGCAGCAAAGCCTCTACAAAACACAAATTTTCCCATAAACAAGTACACAAAGACTTTTTCACATCTCAGTCAGTCAAAGTCAGACGGACTGTGCAAACAAACAGAATAACCATAGAAACAAAGTCTTTTTCTTCCCTCTTGGGACTCTGAAGTAGGAAGCGCGTGAGTGGTGGAATTACACTGTAATTTTATTGCTGACATTCTGGAGCTGCCGTGGTGACAGTCTGGGCAGGTAGTATGAGTTTTATTTAAAGTGATGGCCATGTGACAGCTGGATCTCAAACGTGGCAGGAGGCAGGAACAGTGTTATTTCCAATTTAATCACCATTGTGCTTGTACTGTTTGTCAGTGTTGTTAACAGTACTTTCCCTTTATGCAAACACACACACACACACACACACACACACACACACACACACACACAGACACAACATACACCCAGCTGACTCAGCAGAACAGTGGTGATGATGCATTCTCTGAGGTACGGACACATGTGTGTGTGTGTGTGTGTGTGTGGCGTTCAGCACGCAGCGGGATGACATCATCCCCAGCGAGCTAATGATTGGTTGACCTCCTCTCGCTGGCTACACCGCCTGCTGAGCAGATGCATAGCTGACTGCTTCCTCACCCAGCCTCCTCTGTGCGACTACTGTACTTACAGTACTTTATCGACGGCATTAACTCGGGAAAACCCGACGCGGTCGAGCCAAGCAGCACGCAGCATAAGACTGTATTATCTCTGCAATCTGAATCCAATTAACAGCAAACCCACACAGAGTTCAAGCGCCAGAAGGGGGACAGAGAAGGAGGAGGATGGAGGGTGGATGTACTGTATGTGTGTGAGAGAGGAGGCAGCAGTGGGAATATCTGGGGAGATGAAACAAGGAGAAAAACAAATCACATCTTTCTGGTGTTTTTTTTTTTCTTTTATTGAGAATTCTCTTGCCCCTTTTGTGACATTCAACAATAGCTTTGTTCTCTGAGAAGGAGAAGGCGGCGAGGCTCACCTTTATCTGCTGAATTCACAATTCCCCGACGGTACGCCAAAATGGCAAAGGAAGAGAATCCCTCCTTCCTTTATTTAATCTCATTTTTCACTCATGCAGGGTCACCAGAGTAGCAAGGCATCACTCCTCACTCAGTGCCATGGAAATGAAAACAAAGACATGTTTTCGTGCGAGATTCTTTTTTTTTCTGTTCTTTTCATCGTCTGTTGATACAAAGACATGGCCATCACATGCTGACATTGAATAGACGAGGCAGTGACAGCCGGGCTCAACTGCGCTGCGGCAGGATATGGTAACGTGAACCAAATGAATCTCATACGCATGGCGAGTGGCCCTCGAGACAGATCCCTTCCTATGAAAAGGGTGTTGAAACATTTGGTAATTGCTTTCAGTGTGTGCACCTCCTGACTTTGGGAGCTTTTTATAGACGGAGTAATTCTCCATTATTCTGCCAATGTTACATTTCAAGCGAGAGGGGAGGATATAGGGGGAAACCGGGACAAAGGCACACACTTAAAATCCTGAGAAGTGATAAAAACAGAATGAGAAACAAGGGGGAAAAAACTTCCAATGAAAATAATTCATGTTCTAGTTGGTCACGCCACATGTCTGTACAGTACAGTAACTCAGGAGCGAAGGGACTTTTATTTTTTCCATTCTGCTGATAGAAACTTAATCATTTTAAAAGGTGGCTGCACTGGGAGGTGTGTGTTTGTGCCAATTACGTTGCAAGGTTCTAAGGTAAACAGATAAATACAGAGAACACGGATGCCTCCTTCTTCTAGTGGTGAATTATTAAAGAACTTTAGGAAAACAGCAGCTGGTGAGTAGAGCAAATGAACAGCACTCAATATACGCTTCCTGCAGCAGCTTTTGAACTCGGCTTTCCTCGGCCTTTCCCATATCTCACACACAATCAGGAGAATTTCTGTGCTGACTGTCTTTGAGGCAGAGCGAGTGTCAGCCTCCCTTTCGTGGCAGACTGATGTGCGGTGAGATTTTGACACAAAATGGCCGTCATGAATCACCCAGGAGGACCGACAGGTTGCTGACGGATGAAGTGCCTCCGCTCCTGCCACACCTCCGCAGTCACAGTCATTCACATGCTTTGCCCCGCGTTGAATTCCTTTGTGGTTCACATTATAATGCAATCAGGTTTGGAGCGGCTCCTCGTCTCGTCATAAGTCGCCAGTTCAGCCCTGTGAAATGTCACCAAGCGTTGGGGTGATGCTACTGAAGGAATAGTTTAACTAGTATAACTTTCCATCCAGGACGTTGTGTTCATGTTATCACTTCTTTTTTTCCTGATCACTAGTCTAATGGTCTAGTAGTCATATAGAAATGTAACTGAGGTATTCCACCTTTACTTTTTTTCAAAGAATGACATCAGGAGTGAAGAGGAGTTATGCCTGGCAGTGCTCTCTGAGGCTGCGGTCATGGCTGAGTGAAGTGCAGCTCCTCCTGAAATGCAGACTGGGAGGCAGGAGGCAGGAGGAAAGGCACGTTCAACACGTTTTATCAAGTTACACACGTACTGCAGATACTGTATGAGAACTGTACTGCTGAGAGATGGACTAATAAACAGTCTGTCTCCAATGTGGTCCGAATTTACAGATTCACTAGTGGTACTTCATCAATTCAACCGTTAGAGCAGTGTAAAGAAAAGCGCACTAAATGGAAACATAAGAGTAACTGAGCTCATGTCAGTAAGTGGCTGAGTATTCAGTGGTGTTCACACCACTAAAGTGACGTAATGAAGCATACTCAAAACACACAGTGTGCTAAACGCAGCCAGTTTTGAAGTGTGCTGACAATGGATACAGTTCTCCAAAGCAAATGGAGGAGCTGCTTGCTCATGTGAAAGTTATTTAAATAAAGCGAGCGGTGAGCCAGCTCGAGTCTTGGAAAACATCAGTTTAATTTTCTGTTTGATACCAAAGTTGCTGTTGATTGACATTAAGCATTGTACTGTAGCTGTTAACATGAAAAGATGAAGAACAGCTATTTTTTTACTAACTGCTAAAACAGTGTAGTGTAATGATCAGTATGTTGTGTTTATTGTGTAGAGCTAACATATTAATTTGGGACTCTATTTCAACAGTCATGAGTAGCAGGGTAACATGGTTTTATTCACCTGAAACTCACCAACGCGCTCTTCTAAAGTTGTTATTTTAAATCTCTGCAGTCTGAAAACATCTGGAGCGTCCGGTCCTCCCTGACATGTCTGAGCGCTCTGCTACCCGTCGACTAACACGTGGACTCTCCTCTTCTGTCCAGCTGTGACGTTCAGCTTGCAAACACCTAGGGCTTATGGGAAATGGTGGTAAAGGCTGCTACAATACTAAGTGTTGGATAAAATTCATTTTGGATTTTGACTGGGGTTTTCAAAAATCCTAGGTTCACTTCGGTGGTTTGTTCCTTCCTGCCCCACCCAAAAAATGCTGACCACAGAACTGATTCATTTAACAGTCATTTTACATAGTTCACACTTTTAACACATTTTCAGTATTTTTTTTATAAACCAGTCATTTTACTTCACTGCTTTAATTTCCTGGAAACCAAAGTAACATTTTGTTATTTTATAAGTGATTATCAAGCTTTTGAGCTGCCTACAGTATGTTATGACTTAAGCTTGTGTTTTACAAATTGCATAAAGCAATTAAATGTAGAAATATGAGATTTATATAATCTGCACTACAGCAATAAACTGCCTTGTTTTAATTGCAGAAAGGATTTTGAATATTAATGTTACGGTACCAATCTCCCAAGAATAATTTGGAAATCATTTTTGTCCCTGGAACTAGAAAACTGTCCCAACCCAGCCTCTGAAAGAAAAACATATTCCATAATCACAGCACATCTATTAAAGCCAAATGTGTAAAAAGACCCAAGGGTGGAGATCAATTGGATAATTCAAGGGCAAACCCTGCTGAATATCTCTGTTTTTTACGAGAGCTGGAAAATGAGAGCACCCTTGAAAGTGGAAATATATGATGTTACACCGGATGTCAGCAAATGTCAGTTGTTTGAGTGCAATGTGGGCCCAAAGCTATGCTTTTAGATGTTCCCTCAGCTGAGCTGAAAAAGAAGACAGACATTAACTCCCTTTTGCATGCTTTAAGATTACATATCCCCTCTCTTAGCTGCCAAATATTAGGGCAGAAATGACGGAATATTAGAAAAGCTTTTAAACATTTTCTTGGTGATGACTGTGCAGTTCGTGACTGTCGTTCGCACAGTGGTAAAGAAATGTGAATAAAATACCGTGAGAGGAGAAGAAAAGTGGAACAATGTTTGTCAGTGATGTTAGTTTAACATAAACATGGACATTTGTGAAAGTGAGTAGAGGATAACAAACAATTTCGGTGCCAGTCAGAGGAGTTGAGAAGTTAGGTCAGGGACAGTAAATCTCTGGGGCTCGTAGGATTTGACACTCATCCAGGTATGAAGACCAAACAGCTTTAAAACATAAGAAGAAAACCACTGTTAAAACTCAAACATCCTTACAACTCACGGAAGAAGTGAGTCACTGCGGAGGGCTGTTTATCTGCCCTATTTTTTTCTTAATTATAAGCTCTCGTTTTCTATTTCCAAACAGCTACATGAATCTACTAAAGAAGTCGTTACTAACAGTACAAAAATAAAAATCTACTGTAAATATTATTTCTTAACACTTTTCCTGTCATAAATTTGACGCCTGTGTTCATGAAAGCCTGACGTCCCCCTACATCTTCCAGCAGTTTCCACCACTTCCATCACAGCTCTGCTATCTTCCCTACAGTTTATTACTCCCAGATGCTGCACAACTTGGCAGGCCTGTTGTCACCCAAGGTGATGATTAAAATCACACGACGGCTCCATCGCTGTGACAGACAGTCAGATCTCACGTACAGTATCATAAACATTCTCTTATCAGGTCTTGTCATTGGCGGCCTCATTCAGAGAGCTTCAGCTGCCTCCCGCTTCACACACACACACACACAAAGTTTTCATACATACCGTGCGTTCTGTTATTATTCCCGCTGTTTGATAAATGACAGGCCTGCGTTTGTTTTTGCATTTACTAAATCTATGTATATGTACATTGGCATTCATACAGAGTGCTGTATGTGTGTGGTTGAGGAGGGTGGTTTCTGCCTGCATATGTGCATGTGGGAGTGTTTCTCTGCTGAAGTATACAACTGTGTGTGTAGGCATTTTGTTTCCTGTCAGGCTCTGCAGCTCCATGGAAGCAAAGTCCATCAGGCAGGCAGGCAGGCACTGCTGTGGGCTTATTGAATGTTAGTTCAGGCCTGCAGGGAGGGAGCACTCGGGCTTCCCTAATCACAGCACAAATGCCTTTATTCATCTTCAGAACAGTGCAATTAATTTCGGTGCCGGTGTCAGAACCTTTGGGGAAATCTGACCTGTTATTGCCTCTCAGAGCCGCGCATGTTCTTTCTCTCACTCTTAGGTGCCTGACAGGCATTCAAAACTCATTTTAAGGCTAATATTGTATTTGCATACACAGCTTCCAGAGACTCACTGAAGTTTGTTTAAAATGTACAGTATGGCGGTCTGTCCTGAAAAAAAAAAGATCAAATCAATATTTAAACACCACTGAAAAACTCAGTCTGTTAGCAAGTGGATTCCTGACTAATTAAAAGTATACTAATAGCAAATCTGGTGACACTCTAGTAACAGCATGTTCCTAAATGTATACTGAAAGCAGAAAGAGGTTCTGACGTTCTTCTATTTTTCTTTTCACATATCCCCATTAAAAGAACAAAACCAACAATGTGTTTCCGAGTAGTTCCTGACTTCCCGACCCTGTCTGTGGCTCTCAATCGAAAGCTCATGTGTTTTTAAAGAAGACATAAATCTTTTTGAAAAATGGTCAAAAAGACATAAAAAACACTAATGACTGATATCGAAAGTAGATTCTGCTTTGTAAAGCAGCTGGTCAGTATTCTTTTTAAACAAAAGGTGTTTAGAGGAGGTTTAGTTTGGGACTATTTCCAGCTGTGGATTAATGCACATTTCACTGATCAAATGCCTGCTTTTGCAATTTTTACATTAGCAGTGTATGTGGGATAATAAAGGACAAGTTCACAAATTTTCAAGTCTGTATTAAAAGTCAGGAACAAGAGGTCTTAATTGTCTTTACTGTACTGAGGTTGATTCCTAATGTCTTTTTATTGGAAGTGATGGGAACCAATATCTATTATTTTGTCTTCCTCTTTTTGTTTCCCCCAAAATGCCTTCAAATATCTAAAGCTAATATGAGGCTTACACAGCCTGGGTTTATTATATCAAGTTCTGTGTCCTAACGGTGGACAGAGCTTCTCTGTTGAGGTAGTGGAAGAATATTAACAAAATTTGTTTTACGATGATCCAACTTTAGGAGATATCCTTTCAGCGTTACTAATTTAGAAGACTGAACCATTATATTGTTTCTAATATAATATTTTGTGTGTATGTTCATATGGGCACCTGACTGTTGTTCTAATACAGACTCAGAAAAATGTGAACCTATCGTTTGCAAGTGTGATTATTTCTCCA
This sequence comes from Ctenopoma multispine, assembly GCA_034779795.1. Classification (NCBI taxonomy): domain Eukaryota; kingdom Metazoa; phylum Chordata; class Actinopteri; order Anabantiformes; family Anabantidae; genus Ctenopoma; species Ctenopoma multispine. Next base: position 3,993,309 of record JAUYWH010000016.1, read on the forward strand.
ATACAAGATCCTTTTCATGGAACTGGGTAGTTAATAAAAACATAAAATGTTACCATCACTCTATTTCAACAACTCAACAACACTAATGAAACATACTAGTGAAGGATTAATTCTTTAATCGTTCATATAAGATGCAATAAAACTGTCAGTAACTGCTTTTGTAATTCTTGAACATTAGCTTTAGTCATATATATATATATATATATATATATATATATATATATATACAGGCAGCACGTTTGCTGTTATAGGAATAAATACACTTCCAAGTATTGGCAATGGATCTGTACAATGTTTAAAATGCATGCACATGTTTTCAGCTTTTTCTAGGAAAGTTAAAAAGTGTGGAGCCGGGAGAAAACATGTGAGTATGTAACAATACTCCACAGGCAGAATCAAACCATGCACACTGCAGTTATGCAGCATTTGATCATGTGCTTCATATTCTAGTAAATGGCTGTGTGGTTATGTTAAAACACATAAAGAGGCACAATTGGGATCCTTATATTATAAACTCAGGATCTGATGTATAATAGAGTGCAAATGTGCTGTAAAACAACCAAAGGAATATGAAAATACAAAAATATTAAATACATCCCACTTACTGTCTACAAGAATTACAGCTATTTTATTAAATACTTATGCTATCAGAAAAAAACAGCTTCTTAAAATCTAACTTTTCCTCAGCACTAAAACCATATATATATATACATAATAAAATATTTCTGTATACTGTTTTCTTAAACACAACTTTCCAAGCTTGCACAATTTTTTAGTGCCAGAAACTCTGATCCTCCTACTGAGTACAGGAGGAAATTCTGATATTCAGGCTCGCCGAGAAGCTCCGAGCTGCCGTGCTGTTTCTCAGGGTGAATCATGACATGGATTGATTTCAACCTGAGAGAAACCAGATGCAACCACAGCAGTTATGAATAACTGGGAGTATTAGCAGACCCAGATTTCTGGCCATACGGCTTCAATGACCAACGTAATTACCAACCTTCTTAATAATGAAGTGCTTCATGAGGGTCATACAAGGTTATTAAACATGGAGCATGTTATTTATAGAATGTGATATGCTGGAGTTCATCAGTAAAAGTGGACATAGACAGGTTTGCTGATATGGTTAATGCAGAGTAGTATGAACATAGTAGATATAATGTACTTAACACTGTGTCAAAGACTTTAAGTAGCATGTATTTCTTATATAGTTGTGTTAGGTTAGAAGTTCTTAAAATCAGCCACAGTAACTAGCTAATAGATGATAAAAAGACTCTTATCTAACCAATGGCAGATATACATTACGTGTTTTTAATTAAGGTAATAACAAAACCCACAACACAATCAATTTGAACCCACCCCTAAGCAAATGCAACATAAAAATGCTTTGCCACCTGCTACTTTTATTTTGTAACAGACTAGCACTACCTCAGAGCATCAAGCAAAAAAACTGATGCTGGTATAAACCTAGCTCGAGAACAAGTGACCCTGTAAAAGAATCTGTACTTTATGGTTAATTCACATTTCAAATTCTCTGACATAAGCTAATGACAAATGGCCAACAAAAGGGTACTTATATAACTTATATAACTTGTACGCTACTTTCTGCTAGCAATCCCATAATGCACTGCTCTGTGTTTTAGACAAGAAATTTTCTGTTGTACAGCTCAAACAAGAAAATAGTTGTGACTCAAATTGACAATGATTAAGTTCAGTTTACTGCTCCCTGTCAAGTGGACTACTGAGTCTACATTACATAGTGAGTAGTGAATGTATGAATAGAGAGATTTGTTGCATGTCAGTAGCTAATGAGCTAATTTAAGCAAAATGTTGCTAGTAAACAAACAGTTGCATTATGGGAAAATGGATCCTGAAACTACACTGTAAGTAGCAGCCAGAGCATTAGCATCAGTGAACTAGCCTCCTCTTCCAAGCTGTCAAATTTTCATGCAGATGTTTATGTCTTTTTGGAAATAGTGCTCGTTAAATTATGCTACAGATATAATTACTGATTAAAAATTGTATTACATGGTATTTCAGAAAAACAGCGGCCCTATCTAAACAAATAGCGAGTCTTATAGCACAGTGTTAGGTTACCTTCTGAGGCTGGATCTTAGTAGTTACAGTTTATTTAGCGGGTTGTTTAATTAGGTTTTCATACTTCGGGAACACTCCATCTCTCTACACTCAACCTAAAAATGTAGAATTACAGCAGTTTATCTCTGAATAATCAGTTTCTTCACATTGTTTTAGGTTAGCAGCAAGAAAGTTCAATCCGATTTCCAATTGGTAAATATTTGCAACATTGTTTAATGTGTTTTGCTCAGGTCTGTACAGAAGCCAGCAGTCGCTTTGCAGAGCTGACAGGACAAATATCAACAAGCAGGGAGGAGAAAAAAATTACTCTTCCCCAGCGACTCCCGGAGGATGTCAAGTGAGAGTCTAGTGTTTGAGCGTGTGCAGAGCTGCTGTTGTGGATGTGCGGATCGGTGCGAGCATCTGTATATGTGTGCACAAGCACGTGTGCGCATGCTGTTTATTAATGTGCACACACGTCTGCCAAACATCTGGCCTCACCTCAGTGTTTGAACATTTACACAGTACACACAGGTCAAAACAACAACTGCCAAATAAGTCATTAGGAGTGAGTTTATGAAAGTAACAGCATATGTTCCAGAGAGCTAATCATTATTTACCTTCATGTTTCCTTCTTCCGTCTTTTCACATAATCACTTATGGACAACCCCATTTGGATCCACTGAACAGATTTACTGCCTCACTTATTGCAATCTCTGAATATTTACATGGTAATAGAAGATGATCCGACGTTTTTGTCCAAACGCACCCTGGCTCTGCTTTCAGACAAATGGTTTTTTTCAGCAGCAAGCACCCAAAGTTAATAAAAAGGCATTTCATCTTGTGGCCGTCATGGAACAGATCCCACTCATTCCCTCAACTCTTTCTAATTATGCAATGCTACGTTTTTTAAATTGCTCCATAAAAAATGTGTTTCATGTAAAAAAGTAAGGGCACAGAACCCAATTAGCACTGGGGTAATGAGAAAGCATGCTGTTCCTGTTCAATAGAGTCAATTATAACTGGACGTAGAGGTGTGCATGTGTGTGTGTGTGTGTGTGTGTGTGTGAGTGAAATGATCCACGTGGGAGTCATCTCCACCTGAACTGACAGAAGCACACAACTAGTGCCTGGGCCATATTTTCATAGCCCATTAGGAAGTGGTATTTAATTGCAAGCAGATTCAGTAAATTGATTCTGACTTAAATTAAACCGCAAATATGGCCTTTAGTACAAGAGAAGACAAGAAGAACAAATTCCATAAAGGAGCTTTGCAAGCATTGTTCTATTGTTAGGTTTAATGTAGTTGATTTGTTTCATACTACAGAACCCTGTTTGTAGTGTTGTTGTATTTTATATTAAATGTACAATCAATAGGAGCACTTTGGTTGCCTATGGTTCGTGTGGTTACTTAAGTATATAAACACAATGTCCCCGGTCTAGACTTTTGTTGCATTTAACACCCTCTCTCTTTACCCATGTTTCTGTCTATTTTCAAACTTTAAAACATGATGGCTTAAAATACCCCAAATTAATCTTTAAAAAAATGCACAATTAATACAGTACTGGTAAGTGCATGGTAGGAAATGTTAATGCTCTGTATTGAACCATTATATTTCCAGACCTAAGTTCTAGGAACTTGTCAGCAACATAAATCCACGTTTGCCCTTTTAGCTCTGTTTTGGTCTCCACCAACTCAAGAGGCTCTTGAGGTGTTAAATGTTTCGCTGTGAATAACAGATGGATGTCATGTCTGCTGTTTTATTCAAAGCACTTACAGTAGTGTGTGAGCATTGTCACTAAAAAATGAGCTGCATGCTGCTGCTGAAAAAACAGCATGAAAGTGTAAGTTGGGAGCACGGTGGACTGATTTCGAGTCTCATAGCAGTAATTTAAGTTGCATTCATATAAATGCATAAATATGTGAAGCTTTAAGGGTTAAACAAAGATTTATGGTTTAGCTTCTGAACATAATTTTGAGAACAGTTTTATCTTCCTTATACTCAAAGTGTTGTTTGCTGTAAAAGTCTTCCAAAAAGCACCAGTAGCAAACACACTGTTGCAATTACTGATTTCAACAAGCTGTGAAATACATAACACACACAAAGACACACCAACAGCGGCAGCCAGATAAGTTGTAGTTAGCCATTCTGGGGCTGTGCGTTGTCAAGGACTGCTTTGGCTATTGATTTCCATTCTTCAATAACTAATGTGTCTCCTGACCTTGGCTACATATTAAGAAGAGCTGCGCCCATTTAGAGCGGGGAAGAGAAAAGAAGCATCAACAACTGATTTTGGCACAAACTGCCCCACAGAAGCGATTAAAGCTCCAGATTCCAATGAGCCATTTAGCCCCTTTCTTTGCTTTCGGGGTGGTGTGCTCGATGTAAGATTAATAGTTTTATCTGAGCCAGTGTTCTTTAGATCACTACAACGTTCCTCTCTCTTTCTCTCCTACTTTGTGTTATATATATCTGTGTACTAAAGACGACCACATCGACACACACAATTGTCTCTTCCATTGTTTTTTGCTTTTACATTATACTCAGGAAAAAACCCATTTAAATTCCAATTTACTTGGAATTTCTACCACATGAAAATACTTAGCACAACACATTTATTATAAGAGAATATGTGTTAATGTTTCTGCCTTCACTCTAAATGAAACATACAGAAATGCTTTCAGTTACTTCACTCACCCTGAACATGTTTATGTCCATGACACAGGAGCAGCTCAGTCGTGTTAATCATGTCCTTTCATTCTTTTTCTTTTTTTCCATCTTCATTTCGCACCTCACTTCTCCCTGCCTCTCCATTCGCAGGTCAACAGCACTATTGATTTACACCTCTCACCTAATCACTTAGGTAACATTTCCCTGGCGGCTGCTTTTTTCCTCCCGTGATTCATAGCCAAGCAGTGAAATCTCCCAGTTGCCACTAATTAAGCATAAGGTCAGCCTTTAATCATCACCTGCTTGTGCAGCGTGAACGACTGCCCTTGCTGATCCAACGTCTTGCTGAAAAGCGATGCAAGACGAGGCCTGTCGAATGGGAGGGTGGAGGAGAGGGCATATTTTTACTTGAGATGACTGAATGATTATAAGTTCCGTCATTTCTGTGGCTTGAGAGACATCCACTTTGTCTCTTTGGGGAATGTCAGAATCAAGCGAAGGAGAAATACTGCGGAAAATCTTTCTTGGTTATTTTCACGGCTTGATAATTGAACTCAAGTCAAGCAGATGCTTGTTTGAATCGTGTTTTTGTTGAAACCTTCTGTGCTTCTTACATTTTACACTTTACCCACAAGTGCACACACACACACACACACACACACACACACACACACGCGCGCACACAGGATGCATATTACACTGGAAACCCAGGACCAACTCATTTCGACTGACGTTTATGTGCTATAAGTGCCACTTTAGTCCTATGTGTGATGATTTAACTGCTGAAAACCCCCTCTCCTCCTATACTCCATCTCACACCCACACGTCCACGTTTTAGCCAATCCACACTTGGAACTCCATAATGAGTGACTGTAGGCAGGAGTTTAACCTTTAGCTGCATGTGTGTGAAGAGAGAGTGAAAGAGTGGCCTTTTTGAGCTATATATTTTTTTATCCTCTGAGTGGAAGTTCTCTCTGCACGGCGAGGTCAGAGGTCAGAGTGGGTCAAAGAGCCGATTATTGTTGTTCGGGGATTATTGTCAGTGTTAGGATTTCCAACAAAAGCACTGTCTCTCTGCTTAACGTAAAGCCTGTGTGAAGCCGCCACTGCTCCATCACGTCATTAACTCCAAAATAGAGCTTATTTCATCCATGGAGGCAATCAATATCCCACACAACCATATATGTATGACATCTGTATAAACAGCTTGCTTTGTCGTTAAGAATCCAAGCAGTGCGATATTTCCTTTCAGATGAATTCATGTGCCATTTGGGATGTTATACTGTGTCATTTTTCATACACTACATTTGCAATTGCTGTTATTTACATCTTAGCATGCCTGGAGTCTTTTCTTGATAAATTGAAGCTAAAATGGGAAAGCTAGGCACTTCGAGGAAGATTCATTTTTCATAATTCTCAAGCCTTGCATTTGGAACTCTGCAAAAAAAAAAAAAAAAATGCTATCAAATCTGCTGTTTAAATCGAACAAAAATGTTTTTTTTCTGCAAACTAGGTCTCCTTCAAAGTCAGATGAGTTCAGGGAGTCGCAAATCTAAGTTCACTTCACACATCACTCTCAGGAGGTCAAACATTAGTGATTTATGGAGGAGTATTGGAGAAAGGGAGAACCCGCAGCTACATATCACTGGTCGCCGGTCATCGCAGCCAATTCCTGTAGTGCCGGAACAAAGGGGAAAAAATTGTCCACCAGTGTCCCCGGTGATGTATGCCTGTGCAGAGGGTAATTGCAACAGGCACGGTGAAATGACTAGTGCACTGAGGCAGCATCCAGCTAAAGAAAGTGGCAGACAGGCGAACAGGCAGGCAGGGAAACAGACGTGGAAGTGGTCCATCCACTGGAGAGAGGACTCGTGATGGATGTGCTGCAGGACTGCCAGACTCCCTCCAAGAGATTGAGAGCAATTCTCTCAGTGCCAAAGTGGCAGAAACAAATGGCTGAGACACAGCGCGGGTCGCATTGTTATGAACTCCCAGACACTGATGCCTTTCAGGTCGGGCAGCCTCTCTGGGGGTTTTGTGAGACCTGGCTGTCTGGGTGGACTTGGACATCACAGAGAGCTGGTTTAGACTCACATCTGCCTGTCAAGAGACATCAACTCCTCTCAGCAAAGAAAAAGACCAGACTCAACCAGCATTAAGTGTAGGAGATGTCTTCATAATCATGACCACTTCCCGGAAATGTCTGTGGGAGAATATGTTATTATTTTTAAAGCTAAAACCAGTGTCACATGTGTTTGTCTTATAAGCTTGAGAAGCTCAATTAAAAAAGATCAATTAAAGAAGATACATATATATATATTGAAAGTTTCTCCCCCCGAAAAAGAGACAGGAGAAGAAAAACTCTGAAGCCTCCCAAGGCATAAAATAATTATTATATTACTAACTAATAACGAACAAAATAACTTTGTTCACTGGAGCAGCTACTCTTCAAACTTATTCTACACTTGGACCTGTAGTTATAAGTGTGTCAACACATAATCCCTGGAATCAGCATTTCTGTTTTTCTGAGTAATTAATCATAAGTATGCAACAGATTAAAAAGTTAATAAATAAAGTTAATAATAAAACGCGAGCATGCGTGCATGATTTCCCATCTATGCTGTGTGTTTCAGCAAGCTTTTGAAATGAGTATGAAAAAAGTGGACTGACTTACAAAATTAAAGGTAACAAATGTAAATAGATTTAACAGCTAGAGCAGAATGAATAGGACAGGACAAATTTCAGATCAAACTATTTGAACTTCAAAGCCCTGAAAATGCATTTTAAAATTATTTCTAGGCCTTTTTTTCTATGAAATATTTCCACCTAGAAAATATTTTTCCAACTGAGCCCCACCCACATCAAGGCTGTGAGGACATGCTGTAGACAAAATGAAAAATACTGAAATCTTTAATGTGAAATAAACAAAACAGTTAGTAATATAGTGTTATGTTAGACCCTATCACTCGTACTAAATAACTCATTGAGAAAATAGGCTTTCTCGAGCATTAACAATTATTTTGATAAACATCCAAGGAATTGGAATTTCAATCTGCCTTTGGTTGATTTTCCTCTTTAAAATGATGCAGGTTGTTAACCTCAGAGGAGAAACCAATTAATTATAAACCAAAAAGTGAAAAATGAGAATTGTGCCACACCCATTTCCAGGTGATCATCTCTACAGCATTTCCATATTGGAAACCTATTCTATCGGATTGATTTCCATGGGAGACTTGTCAGTTCTCATTCATTTTTCAATTTGCAACTGCATCAGTGCAGCCCTGCAGCCTTTGTTGAATCATAAAAAGGCTGTTTTCTTGGCCACTGCCCTGCATCCCAGCTTCAAACCTATGATCTGGCTGCTAAATCAACCATGTGATATATTGATATGCTGCAGAATTGTGACAACTTAGCAATACATAGCAGTCTGTGTGAAAAGACGGAGATGAGGAGGGAGGTCTTTAGCTGTTGCCTCTGTCATAATTGTAGCCTCGGTTGATCTCTGTGGGAGCTGTTTAAAAGTCTGTCCCCATTTCTTCCTCCTCTTTCTTCCTCTCAAAGACAGACAGGCTCAGAACAGTCTTTGTCTTGATGTATTAATTACGTGGTACTTCTTCTTTCACTAGCATGAACCATAGAGGGAAAGATGGGGGCTGTTTTCTCTCAGCATGGGGAACAGTTCCGTCCTCCTCCTCTCATCACAGTGGCAGAAGGTGCAGCAGATTAGGTGTCAGATGATATTTAATGTGAAGAGGGCCTGTCTCTTTCCCTGACATCCTCTCCTGGGTGCACTGCTGCATGGCACCGATACTCCACTGCTCTCAATCCAGGTCTCATCAAATGGCACTCGAGTCAGAGGCGGAGAGAGAAGGAGAACATATGGCAAGGAGGAAGAACAAAGATAGTGAGGGACAGAGAAAAAGAAGCTGAAGAGGGGAGGAGATGGCGAAGAGAAGTCATTAAGAGAAAGTGTAAGAGAGAAAAAGTTAAAGTGGGAACGGGAGATGTGAAGGGAATGCACGCTGAGATGGCAGGCTGTGAAAAGGGCAAGGGATGGAAGAAAAAGGAGGAAAAAGATGGAGGTATCATCAGGAAGGACCCAGTTTTTCTCTACAAAAACACTAAGCTGACGCTCTGTGCTGAAGCCTACAGTAGCTGAATAGTTGTGACAGTGTGGAAGATAAGAGAATGAGAAAGGGATGGCCATGGAAGAGCTGTGAAATACTCTGGGATGAAAATACCATCCCTCGGAGAGAAAAGGTGGGTCTGTGGGTCTCCTCAGATGTGCTCCCTGGATGGGGATGGCAGAGGATTGGAGCTGCAAGAAAGCGTGACAGGATGCAGTCCCGCAGGTCGTGGAATCAATTTATCACTCCACTCCTCCTCTTTTTAACTTCTCCTCCTACTCCACCTCCTGGTTCATCTTCCGCTCGCTCAGCCTCACAGCCTTTCTCTCTAATTCCACTGTTTTGTACTACAGGAGAGAGAGCGAACACTCCGTCGTAGTCGTAGCACGAGGTACAGCTTTCCTTTGAACGCTGAACTTACTCCAAACATTGGTTAACGGTGTTTTCTCCTTTTGAAATTAGGAGAAATTTCTGATTTGTAGAAGTTCCATTTAAAGGACTTGATTGGCTCAGTTGTCTGAGTCAGTTGATATTTTCAGTTTAGTTTTAGGTATTAACAGTAATATCAGTACATCCTTGCACTGACTTGATTATTTCACCAAGAACACTGATGAAGTGTGACGGCTTCATGCAGCCTTAAACATTTTCACATTACCCACAGTGCTGCTGTAAGCAGCCAGACAAAACCAATATTTCAGGACTGTGAATTGTGAAGAGGTATATTTGACCCCTAATTAATAAGTATGGTTTGGGCTAAAGCTTTACAGGGGTCATGGAGGCCTACTGTATATGAATTAAATGTAACAGTTTGGCTTTGCTGGTTGGATGGTTTGGATTGTTCACTTTCTTCCAGAGAGAAATATGTTGGCATTGAATTTTATTGAGATGATGAATCCTGACTTCGGTGAGCGCTGGAATATGAGTGCCAACAGCCGGCCAGAATTTCCACTGGTCCAATACTTTTCTTCAGCACATGATACCATTAAAACTACACACCAAAATCATCTAGACTGCAGCACTGATTTGAGACTAAAGCCATTTTCACATGTGCGAAAGAGCACATGTAGCACACAGGACATGTGTCAGACGTGTTCTAACTTGGTGAAATAGTCCATTCGCTTTAGGAGAGGGTTAGTCCCTGAGCAAGAGGCATAAAGTGAAACAAAAGGTGTTTGACGTGGGTCCAACCATTCATTCATCAAACCCTCATTCATCTTTCTGAATTGAACTGTACTTTCACTATTTATCCCTGTTATGATTCTGTTTTTGTAGCTTTGCTGCGGTTATTGTGTATTTTAAACATGGAGACGTTCCTGATGCAGCACACGAGGACAACGTGTGGAAAAGTTAATTTACTGTCACGCTCCTGAATCTGTGTCGGGGACAATTAATAATCATGAATAATCAATAAAGTCAGCGCTGTGGACACCTGCAGAAGCGTGCACAGACGTTCGCACTGCGGAAATGTTTATATGAAACCAAACTTGACCGTCTTGGGGGGGCGGGGCCCCCCCTTCTATAATGGTAGGGGAAACACTGCTCTGACTGTGTACTAAAAAGCTGTTAGTATAATGTCCTGGTCAACTCGGACATTTGTTTTCTGACATACAGCTCATCTAGTGTCTAGAGAAGTTCAGAGTTCACAGCACGTTGGTTTCTAAATACAGAAGCTGAATCTTCCAGGTCAATATACACCAGTGTTTAACACAGTATGTCTTCATGCTAACCACAATGACACTAATGTGCTAACTTGACATTTAATTAACATGACCTGACAGAGATACTTTGAGTTGCCATGGTGTTTGAATTTTATTACATATCTGTTGCTGGAATGATTCTTGAGAATTATGCCTCCAAAGTGTATTTACTGTACCTAAATATTGTCTGAAAGCCAGTAGAATTACCCACGAGAGTTCAGAAACAAGACTGGAGTCCTGAATCCATGAGTTACTTTTGTAATTGATTTGTAGAGATTCAGTACTTTATAAAATGAGTTTGTAAATAATTAAATGAGCTTCATTAATTAATTCATTGATGATCCATCTAACTGGAGCAACAACAAAATCTAAAAAAATCTAAATCTAAATGCTAGATTTTACATAAAACTTCTCAAAACTGCATGTCATGGTATAACTGCAGTGAAACTATACCAGTGCTTTGCCATGTGTGCCACACTTACCCAGTCTAGAGCATATACCGCGGGGGAATAACACCTTTGGCGTTACAAGTGATCTGGCAGATGGTCAACTCTGATTGAATTGTCCCCCCCTCATCTCTTTCCTGCCTCCACAAGCTTTACAGCACGTCTCACGTCCTGGCCAATCCTGCGCTTTCTATCCCGTGTGGGTAGAAAAGCAAACGGGTAGCTGATCTACAAACAAGTCAGTGCCCAGCAAACTCCCTGTGGTTCTGGTTACTGTCCTGAATTGTCTCCTCTCTTTCTCTGGCACATCTCTGCGAAAGGACAAGGTGCCTCATTTGTGTGTGTGTTTTTGAAATATTTAGAATTTGCCTTTATTCTGAGCTCGCATCTGTGGTTGCATTCTTGGTGCATCAGTATGTGGCCATTTCCCCGTGACTGTCTGTGAGCGCACACTGATGTGTCAGTGCACTCACGCCGGCATCAAGAGCCAGAGTCTGCCAGCGGGGCGTAGCCCTGTCTGTCCATCTGTCAAGCCTGGAGAGGTCCTACTCTGCGACTCCTGTGGCTGTCAGGGCACTTTGCCCTCCACAGTGTGCTGCTCTCCTCCCATCCCTCCCCTCTCTTTTCTTCCTCCCCTGCTCCCTCCTTCCACCTCTTCTCCTACTCACAGCTGCCTCCTCAGCTCTGTCCACTGGCCATCATCCCACTCCTTGGAGCATGTCCTGTTTATCTCACACAGTCCGAGCAGCAGTCACACCCGCGCTTTAACTTATCACACACACACACACACACACACACACACACACACACACACACACACACACACACACACACACTGTATGCATGCCTACACATTTCTGTGGTTATACATTTAAAATGAAGGCACGCAGATATAGACACAGACAACCTCATTGAATTTATGTTATTCAACTTGAAAGCAAGCAAACTATTCAGCCTCCTTGTTCTGAATCATTGCTGATCTTGCACTGTTGACCTTCTATTTATACAAGCAGAGATCTGTGTTACCAACTATCCATCATCTTAAACACTTTTCTTGTTAAGTGTCGCTCACATTCACACCTATGGGCAATTTAGATTTTAGATTCTATGAGGCGACAGTGTTAATCACCACTGCACACAGTCGGCGTTTCAAAATAAATGCTTTCTTGACCTTAAGCAGTTGCTACTCAGATTTTGAATCTTAAGATTATTTGGAAATGTTCAAGTCTGTATTAAAACAATATTAATGAGCCCATGAACATATGCACTAAGCTAAACAGGATCAGTTTCCTTTAAAGTTTAAATTAATGTGAGATATTTTGTGCTTCCTTCTTTTTGTTGCAAGATGTTCACTGGCCTTTAGGTGATTGATAAGTACGACATGCTGTGCATTTGCTTTTACCCCTTCATCACATGTTGTTACTCAGCTAGTAACACAATAACAATTATATGTTGCTTACTCCCCTACTCCATTGCTTTTGATTTTAAATTCAAAAGCAATCAAATCTTTATGAAATATAATACAGTAGTTCAAATTAAATTGGGTTTGAAATATTTAGCTGCTAATAATATTTTCATTGTTGAATCTTTACTGGTAATACAGTCTTCTAACATTGTACAAGTAGTAATAAATAGGTCACAGTAAAAGTGTGGCTACTACTACTGCAGACGAGCAGAGCGTGGCAAGGACAGGCGGAGCTGGGCTTCAGCAAGTGGATTGACTTCGTGTCTCATACTAGCGCTAGCTGAAGTGGCAAATTGTAGCTCTAAGAGAAGTTAGTGAATTTGACATAAATCAAGCAAATGTAGAGAAAAAAGTAAGAGAGGATAAGAATACAGAGATGTTCTTGCATGATGCTAATTGGCTTGAAATCTATAAAGATTGTTGACAGCAACATAAATGTTGAGAATGGATGAATCAGTGAAACAAATGCACCGGCATGCGTCTGTATTTACTTTAGTAAAGTCAAATCTAAGAATCACAGTGATAGTCTCATTTAGTGCAGCATAATTGATCTGGTTTATTATTTAACAAGATTGTTCCATCAATTGTAAAAGCAGCATATTTAAGATATGGATTTCATTAGTTTTAGTGAGCGATCAGCACACATTACTGTAATTATCATTGGCAAAGAAATAGAGAATCACAAACTCACAATAAAACTGATTTCATAAAAGTACTGACTCTGTCCCGCTCTTATGTATTTAGAAAGCACATCTCCTCCACAGCCCCAAGTTAGAAGAGCTTAGCCTGAGGCCAGAAGGATTCTCACTGAATTCATCTCCAAGGTAAATAAACAGCCAGTGGAAAAAGGAGGGATAATATATGGACTCACTTGCTCTGAGCATTCTTATCATTACAATAACACTGTTTCCCATGGTTGGAAATCTGTGGCCCGAGCTGTGTTGTTCTGCTAAAATGAAAATTATTTCAGGGTGGAGAAGCAGAGGAACAGAGTGAGGGGAAGTACACCATCCAGATTTAACATGTCATAAATTACACACATATTCTTCGCTCAGCTTGCTTTGATTAGCAGACTTGGCAGCTGGATCACGTTTTTCCAGTAGTGGCAAATTGGGAGACCAGTCAGCACACTGACATGATCTTACTCCCAGTGTGTAAGCAGAACACTTTGTTGAGCTAAACTTGCCTTTGTGGCTAATGCATGATGACAGGAACTTAGAATGTATGAAAACAAATTAAAATCCACAACTTTAATCTCATCAGCAACAGTAACTGAGAGCATTCTGTGTATTTCAGATGCACTTCTTTAATTAAACAATTTCTTGACTTCTCTCTTCACAGCAGCTGCCAAAACTGGGACAGGACTGGTGTTTTTCTTGTTTAGTTTAGTTGTTTTTTTTTCCTCATGGAATGATAGCAGACTTTGAAATGCTACACTGGCTCGTTGAGATTCGCCAATCACACTGACTTCTTCCTGGCTCTGTTTTCTGACCGCAGCGTGATCACGAATCTGAGCCGGGGAAATGCAGCTGGATTTGGCAGATGAAAAACTTTGAAATTGAGTTTGACAGTGCTGGAGTAGCAGTGAGTGATACTTAAAACTGCAAAGAGGACAGGAGACGAGGTGAGTGATGCTGCAGATCTGAATTGTTTGTGTCTCCATGCTGGGAGCCATTTCTTCCAAACACAAGTAAACAAAGGGCCAATAGCAGTATGCTTGTGTGTGTACGTACACACACACACACACACAAACCTTATACACAGGAATGCACAGATCACAGCGGAAACCTACTGGACACAGGCTTTAAATAGGGCTGCGGGAGGGGGGTTCCCAGAACACTGTTGGAAGTGAATCTTATTTACATTCTCAGTCTGATTCTTCGGTTTTGTGTGTGATGGCAGTAAGGCTACATCACAATTAGTGAATCGATATAAATATGTTTGACAGCGGAACAGCTCTGTTTTAGTAAGTTTACCTTGCTGTATTATATAGTATATTTCAGTGTATCGTTTGATTTGACTGTTCATAAGATGATTACCAGGATAGGAAACGATATGTAAATAAAGAAGACCTCGTTGTAAGAGCGTTGAATTGTTACACACTGAGAACAAATGTTAAGCCCACTGGAAAATTCACTGCTGGGTCACCATGTCCGGAACACCTGGCCAACTGGCCAAAACCCTCCCACTGGAGTTGGGGGTAATTGTGAGCCTCCCTCATGCAGTGATGATGTGGCTTAATTGCCGGAGGACACACTGCCAGTAGCCATGTCTACTATATTAACAATATCACCATAGTATCAGGTATCACTTCATCTCTTCTTTCCCCATCTTTCTCCACCATATCTACACTTAAGAAATGTGCTTGTAGCATCACTGTTTGAGAGACACAGTGAACTGTTGGGTTTCTCCTACTCGCAGGTATAATAAATATACTCAATAAAACCTTTCAACATATTTCATGATCAGTTATGAGTTTTGAGTCAGATCTGATCTTTTTATGTTGACGGTTCACGCTGATGTAAATTACAACTGTGGAAACTGAACTAGAAAGTGAGCCAGCTGTGCACAACAACAACAACAACAACATCGTTTCTGTGACAATTAAGTCTTGTGATTTTCCCCCAAAAAGCTCCTTCTAAGCTTTTCCATAAATGTCCAATAAATCTGAAGCTTCCTCATCTCCCCACCATCATGTTTTATTTTATTGTGAGATGATGACAGGCAAAATGCACATGTGCACAGAAGTGAGTTGTTAAACAAAAAAACACAATGACTTACTTTTTGTTAAACTGAAATTATGCTGATTTAGCTACTAGCAGCTCTTGTTGTCATTGTACCATGGATATGAAAACAACTTTCCCCCTGGATACTGAAAACTACAGACAACTTAAAAATGAAATGAAGTTCTGAAACAAGCATTTTTTGTCATTTTTTGAATATTTATTTGCAATCAACATCCGATAACATAATATCCCTGGAAACTGTGAGTTACTCTGAATCAAAAAATCATGGCTTTGTTCCGATCTGACAGTGTTATGACTCCCCGTGAGTTTGCATGCAAATTGCAGCAATCAGTGCTAAAGATTTTTAAGTACATAAAACTTTGTTAGAACTCGTTAAACAAACCTTAATGAGCTAGTGTTCATACGGCACAGAAACGATAAGCTAAGTTACAGCTATAACAGACAACCAAGTACTCTTTTGAAGAATGAATAATTAAACTACATTAATTGAACATCAAGCACAGAGAAGAAATGTCACATTTTACCTTTTATTTTGAAGCAAAGACATTTCTTGTCACTACCATGATAACTTCTCCAGAATTACAGATGCTGCCACACATACACACAAACACACACTGTAATTTCTGCTCCTTTGTATTTCTATCCACTTGAGTGTTACTAATAGAAAGAAAATGAGCAGCAAGTCGAAAGCGCTTTGAAGTTTGCCAGCAATAATTGAGATGATTGATAGTTGGATTTCTAAATAGCAGGATATTGCATCTAGAGCAGAGAATAACAATGTGAAACAGCATGAGGGAGAAAACGCAATCATGCTCAGCTCAGATGCTGTGAACGCTGCGCAGGCACACGCACAAATGCATATGCTTATGAACTCATCTGCATCTATGCAGGCGCTGACAAACACACACATAAACACTGGCAAATAAACTGAAAAGAATAGAAGAAGCCACAAAGTGCATAGATAACTAAATCAGTAAATAATAGAATACATTTGTTCCTGGTGAAGTGGGTTCTTTTGGAGGATAAGACTCAGCAGTGGTTGCCATCGGAGAGATGAGAGAAAGGGGAGAGGGAAAGAAAGCAAGTCAGAGGAGAGCGAATGAACTCAGCTCATCAGCTCAGTTGAGATTGTAGCTTGGAGGGAAGAGATAAAGCCATTTTGGCACAGTAAAATCATGCATCCATCACAATGCTTATCGGTCACTTGGGAAAGGTGCCTATAATAAATCGTCAAGTGCAGCGTCAATAGCTTAAAGCCAGACAATGGGAGGCAGAGGAGCAGTGCTCTGTGCTTGTTTGAACAGTGTGACTTATTTGGAGTGCAATCAAAACGAATGGAGATATTTATAATGTGAGCTCACTTCATATCTTGCCAGAGGAAGATATGAAGGAGCAGTGATGACTTCCAGATTTTTGAGTAGTGTGCAGGGGGGGAAAAAGGTGCAGAAGAATGTCGTGACTGGAAGACGACTGGGAGCCGCCGGCCTGCTTAGACCATGTGGTGGTCAAAGGTTTAGCTACCTGTGAGCCTGTCCACGCACACAGTAATAAATGTCAGGAAAGCTAGTGACATCAGGTTTCAGTTGACTCCAGCTAAACATGTAGGACCAGGATTGCCTATCACTTCCCTATGATCAGCAATGGGCAGTGATGCAACTTCAGTATAGTGGCCAAACCTACAACTGCAACTTCAGTTCTTATTTATGTCTACTGTCATAGGATTTTTATTTGAAGAGATGCTCCTGTGGGTTGTATGAAAGCGTAGGAACAAACAACCTTTATGTGTGTGTAGGGCTGAAGAACTTGTTTATTTTTAAAAAAAAAAAATTTGCAAATGACAAGTTTAATTTGAACGCACCTCACAAAGCTTCATGTGAGTTCATGAAATTCTCTTCAGTTTTCAGTTGGCAGTAGAAGACAGGACTAAGCACAGTTGAACACATTTCAGACAAAAAGAAAAAAGAGCATTTACTTTTTGTAATTTGGGTGAACTAAACCTTTAATTACCATCATTAATTCCTTTTATTTCAGTTCTTTTACACACTGAAAGCAGTTGAGTTTAAGCCAAACAAATACACAAATCTGATCACAGGTTCTTTATCAAATGTTAACAACTCATTTATCCTTCTCATTATAGAAATGCAGGTCACAGTTGATACAAGAGCTTAAGTATAACTACGCCGATACAAATAGTGTATTGTTCGCCTATTTCTTCTCACACACAATCCATCACACCGACCTCCTGTTTTTTTTAGTACACATGCTGCCCTTCTATTTTCACGTTGGCAGTGGGAGAAAATCAGCTCTGTGGGGATTGAAACATTGGCCTTGGAGAGCAGCGCTAGCTACCAAGACAGACGGTAATCCTCCGGCAAACCCCAGCTCATCCCAGCCCATCATTACATCGCTGTGACCTAGAGCGCTGCTTCCGAAAGCACCCCCCCCCCCTCCCCAACTACCTCCCTGTCCTCCTCCTTCCTTTGCTCTCTCTAAGAGAAGATGATGTTTCCCTTATTACCATTTCAAACATTTCCCACAAAGTCAGACCACATGGCCCCACATTAGCGTGGTGGCAGGGGGCGCAGTTCTCTCCGATTCCAAATGTCTCTGAAAGTTAAGACAGTGGGAGACGAAGCGATATTTTGCTGTTATCCAGCCAAACACTAGTACGTATTCCTGACCCGACTTCAAAGTTGCAGCGGGGAGTGGGGAGGCAAGGCCGAACCGCCACGGCCTGACTACGCTGCAACGTAGGCCGGTAAAGACACACATACATGGATTCACTGCAAGGAACAGTTTTAATGATTTGCTCTTTCCATGATTCAACACTTTGTTGTTACAGCACTCAGTTTTTTATAGTGGCCTCTGCTGAATAAGAAAAAAGCAATATTGCTGGGTATGAATGCAATGCTAAATCTAAGTTCATTTAATTTGTTGGCGCTCACTCAAGCTTGATTTAACTGAACTGATTTAAGCTGTTATCCAATTTAATATAAGCAGTTATATTGTGTCTGGGGTGCATTTTGAGCAGGAAGAAATAAGATTTACCCATACACAAGCAGCTCTTTAGTGAATTTGGAGAACATTGCTCTATTCTCAGTTGTCACAAACAGTGCTGCAGTGAGTGATCTGTTTTCAGAGCCAAACTGAAATGATAATAACACTCTATAATGACTGAACGTCTCCTGTGAAACTACAAAGGAAGCCATGAAGGTGAACTTCTGAGATTTTCTTTAAAAAAAAAAAAAGTTCACCTCGATACTTCAAAAGCACCCATCTTGACACGCTGTGGTGATATGATTTCATATTAAAGACAAACTACAAAAACACGTCCATTTATTTTTCAATTCCAAAGGCATGAAACATTGGTGAAAGGATAAATAATGCTGACACTTCTTTGCTGTGTGCAAGGGCATTCATTCCATCTGGGCTGTGATTGAAAAGTCCCTGTGCCCCTGGTTCAAAGCACTATTACATGGCACTGTGTCTGGGTTTTTCATCTCAGATAGTATCTGGGGGCCGACATGGAGACAGATAGGATATCAGAGCCAAGGATGATACAAGGATCGCCTCTGAAAAGCAATCGGCAGACGGTCTTACATTGGTATCGCCTATTTATTCCTGCGTCACTCTGCGAGGCCTTTCATCAGAACAGGCCTCTGCGCGAAGTCCAACACATACAGCCGCATCTGCTCCCACGGAGCCAGACAGAGACAGAGAGAGAGATAAAGAGAAACATGTGACATCCTACGTTCCCAACACATCAGCATATGATCTTCACACAAGGAAACATAGACACATACGCATATTTGGGATTCAGGCTCTATTCACACCCTTTTCTGTGGTTCACACATGTGAATGGTGGAGTCAGGTTTCAAATACAGGCAGTATGATGTTTTTGTGGTTTGGTATTCTTACTGATCTGCTGGACACAGATGAATAATCCAAAAGCCTTACAGGGGTGGATAACAATGTTTCCAAGCCTGGAGGCTGGGGTCCCCCACGGGGTCGCAATGAGTATTGCATTATAGGAAAAAAGGGAAAACGTAATATTTCTTCCAGATAAATTTTTACTTTTATGACTTTTAAGTTGCTTTAAAAATTTGCATTACATAACAATTCCAAGAATTTCTTATTTAATATAATCGATGACCATGTGCTCTTTCATTCAAGTGTCTAGTTTGTGTCGTGATCGACTTAAGGGGCCATGGCAAATAAAAACAGAGACACTAAAGTGAACTCGTTTCTTTACAAAATGTAAATTAAATGTCATTTAAAAGAGATTAGATGTGACTGTCAGTAAAGATCCTAGATGTGTTTGAAAGGTGATGGGTAAATGTTGGTGGGAAAACTGAGAAACCAAACAAAAGGAATGAAGAGGGTTTCTCAGAGACGACTGAGACAACTTAGAGATTTCACAGTGGCTGGCTGCACTCATCCCACTAAGCACCTGGACATCTGGCCCACCAATTACCTCGCAAGGGAACAACAAACATCACACAACATGACACAAGAGGCCAGAGGGCTGTCACAAAGAAACAGCAAATAACATCAAATTGGTAGTTAACTGTATACGTTTGTCCCAATTATTTGATTTTTTTCAATTAAATTGATTCAGTATGTTGTATAATTTTAACATAATAAAAAATGCTTGATGATAGTGCAAGAGTATTTAAGGATGTTTTTATCTGTGATTAAGAACCTGCTGTTGGCTCACCGGCTCTGCCGGTCAAGAGCAGCTAATCTTAAATGTCCACCTTCCCACCCCTTCATGACAACGTCATCTATGAAGCACATACATAAAGTTTGTTCTGCTGACAGCATGACCTTTACAATTTCAGGAAAAATGTGGAAATATTCCTCACTCTGCAACACTTTACATCTAAAGGTTAACAACATTACTCCATCTATTCATCCCACAAGCTTGAATTCCGTCCCTTCACTTGGAAATGATCCAAGCAGAGAAAAGTCCACTAAACACTAAAACCTCAATCCTCTAGGAAACTCGGGTAAATAAATAAAGAAATAGGAAAAGCTTTCGGGGGTGTTTAAAAGTGAAGAGGGTAGTAACAGGTTGCTGAACCTCTTTCGCTGCACTGAAACACAATACCAACAACCAGGCTTGTGCCTGTTAATTAAGAAGCTGGGGACAGCTATAGGCACAAACCAGAAAAATGCCTGGATTAGCTACTTATACTTGGGTGTCTTAAAACCCTCCTTTAAAATCCATTGCAAGCTCAACAGGCTTTACTCAACAAGGTCTTTCCTGTTAATCCTTTACGGCTGAGATAGAGTAGCCATTGTGGTTTTGATAATGCAGAGGAGATAAGTTTGATTGGACCAAATAACAGTTTATTTCAGCCTTGTTACTTAACACTGTTGGGTAAAGATTCAACGTTCAGTGCTTTTCTACTCAAATTTGAAAATGTAATCAATAATAATGGATTTTCTGGTTACTTGGGGGAAGCAGGTTTAAGCGCATTTACATATTTCATGCTTCCAAGCACACTTCTGGTTAATTTATTAGCACACAGCTGCTGATTTGCACATGCTGCAGATGCCGTGCAACATTAGCATTCATTGTGAGTTGTGTTTCTGGCCACCCAGCAAAGTCTAATATTCACTCTTGTTTTGGTCTCCACCAAAACCAAAACAGTAAGACTGAGGGATGTAAAGGCAAAATGATGTGAAATGAGGTGATATAACACTAAAAGAACTAGAGAGTCTTGTGATAATTATCTGTAGATTACAGCTTTAAAAGTTAACTATGTGGTATACACCCACTGCCCCTTATAAGGAAGTACAGAGCTAGAATACAGTGCATTAAGTACTAATAAACTGCATTTACCCAGTTTGGATCTTCAACATGTTAGGGATGTATACATTTTTTTTATTTTGACTTCTCTTAAACTCACAGAGGACTTGAATGGTGGTTTTAAATGTTTAGGCTGTTCTCGTCATTGCTTATGGAACAAATCAGTCAGTTGATCAGTCAGTCAGTAAACCAGCAGTATTTAAACTGAATGTAAAAACTCAAGAGGCACCCCCTTTACAGTGTAACCCTAACATCATTGCCAGTGTTTTATTTTATATCCAGTGTGCTGCTGTACAAGCCACAACAACAAAAATGTGTCAATGATGTCGGTAAAAGACAGTGATTAAACTGAAGCAGTACACTGATGCCTTAGCATTACTGCCAGCCCACCTCTCCACCGCCTGTTAAGAGAAAGTCAATAGCCGGCTTTACATGTGTATGTGTTAATCACGTTATTGGATACTGGCCAGGCTCTGATCTCACTGAGGTTAAACCATTCATACGAACTTGTGGCACCTTCACGCATGCACGACTTGTTCATACTACAGTTGTTTATGTGTGCATGGACACATTCCGATCATGATGGCGACCTCTGACAGGAAGTGACGGCAGGAAGGGCCACTCCTTTGTTTGTTACATTTGGCTAAACAACTTAATAAATTGAAAACAGTAGACCATGTGTAACTGCTTGAATGCTGGAGTATGCTTCCTGCAGAAGACCACACATGAGCTACTTTGCCTTTGTAGAGCAGGCAAAGCCCTGAGGCTTTCGATCAGTCATCTATAAACCCCACAGTTGATTGTCAGCTCTTCCTGGTCAAGTGTTGAACTGTCACTGGACAAGACACTGAAACCCAGCAGTGCTGCCATTGTATTTATGTGCAGCTGTCCAACAACAATTTCCCCATGGAGATCAATAAAGTAATTTAAAAAAAGCCAAATGTTGCAGTTTGGGGTTTTACTCATTTTTGGGTAGCATGCATACTAACAGACCTTTGCAAACGTTGTTACACCACAGCCTAGTAAACACATGCATGCAAAAAGCATTGGTATTTACATGTTTACAAAATATTTTACAATATAATAATAAAAATACACCTCTGACCTCTAAAGATCTGTAATTATAATTGTATATTTATTCATTTAATTAGAACAAAAATCAACACATTTGTGGATATACAAGACAATATAGTGTACTACTATTTCTTGGATGGGTGTATTGGCGTCCTGTAGTCTTTTATTGCAATTCAAAAAGAGACACAATTTGATGTAACTCTACAGACACTACGCAATTCAATCAGCTTTTCTTTATTTTCTTGTTTATCTGGACAATATTTCAGTACGATGTGAGATCCGCATGAAATAAAGAAAGAAAGCTGTAGTTTGATCCTTCAGGGCTCACATGTGTTTCCAGACACAGGGAGACCTATCTGGGTGGAGATAATGATTGTTTATGTGAAATAAAGTATAATACGAAGCAATAAAAGGAAAGACCGACTTCAGCTGACTGCGCCATTACACACACTTTTGACTGTGGTCTCTCACCGCTCACTGTGAGAAAGTAATGGCGGTTGGCTTTAAAGGCTAAGTCAGCATGATACGACCTCCATATTAAACAGAGCCTGGAACAGTTTGGTGGAGTGTATTACCTTACAGTGAAAATTCCCTTTGACCTTGAGATGATCTGGGACAGGCTGATAGGTATGCATCTGTCAGTGGTTGGTATAATATGTCCAGAATTTTACAGCTTCTGCTTATATTGGAAAACATTTCTGTCCTTATATGGAGAAAAGCAGTAACATGAAATGATACTGTATTAGTGACATAAGTAGTAAAACTCTGTTGTTATGGTTCTTTATTTTCTTTCTCAGAGTCATGCAGTGTTCTCCCAACCACACACATACACTGAAACCACACGTAGAATTATTATCACAGCTTTCCAAAGGCAGCAAAGCAGCTGCTGTTTCACTTGATCTTTTATAATGGGAACAGCAGCGAAAAAGTCAGTAATGCCATCTCAGCTCAGAACTCTATTCCAACACTTCCCGTAGCATGACCCCAGAGTCGCTGAGAAAACTCTCAAGTCTGGCTTTTAATGGAAAAAAGGTTTAACGATTGAATTATGTACCGCAAATAACAGACGCAGCAGGGCGTTCTATCGAGACGTGATTGACATTTACTGAATGTGACAATCCTGCCAGCTGTAGATTTTGTGTGACAGAAGGTTTTAACACTGGAACCCGATCATGAGTCATTTGCTACTGGGCTGCTTCGACAGGATACGGATAGGGATATGAGTACATATCTATAGTAGTCCTATCCACATATAGTGTGTATATGCTTCAGTGCAGATTTTTGATATGTCCAGGTTTTATGGTATATAGAACCTACGTATATGGCATTTAATGCAGCTTTAAATTCAAATTATGATTAAAAATATTTGTTTGATATTTTTACATGTCTAAAACCACACTAAACTAATAAAAAAAGAATATATGTGAAGCATGCAAACACTTAATAGAATTAGATATAGACAAGCACTTAAAGATAGCGCTTAAAGCTACAATCCACTGCTCCCAGCCTTCTTTGTACCTGCTCGGCTGTGCACTGCTACACTTTGCTAGGCCCACAACGCTCTGTCCAGTGCTTCAGGTAGTTGTTTTTATAAAACTACAAAACCAAACAAAAAAACAGTACAGAACTTACTATTCTAGCAGAAATACTTGAAACTTCCTGATTGTCACAAAGGGGAAACGAATGTCTCTGCACTACTGGCAGTGAGTCTGGGTCACAGGAGGCTTCGGTGGCAAGGATTCAAAGTTAGGATATGTCTTAAAGCATATTTCTAGTAAAATATACTCACAAAAAGTTACATACTGTAGCTTTGAGCTAATAACATACAAACATTTATATACGTCTTTATATACTTATAAGTCTTTGTTAAACATCCTTGTTAAAAAGTCAAAGTACTGGTGGAAAAAGTAGGTGAAACCTTTGACAACCATAAACTTTAAACAAGCACCTCATGTACCTGCAGATCAGGAGGAACTTTGGACTGTTCCTCGTCACAGAACTGCTCCAGCTCAGATATATTCCTGGGACATTTGGTGTGAATGGCGCTGTTAAGGTCACCTCACAGCATCTCTATTGAACTGAGTGCTGAGCTCTGACTGGGCCACTCCAAAGGGTGGATTTTCTTTGAAGTCATTCTCCAGTAGATTTACTTTGATGTTCAGGATCATTGTCCTCCTGCTTCACCCAACTTCTACTAAGTTGCAGCTGGTCGACTGCCAGCCTGACGTTACATTGCAAGATACCTTCGCAAGCTTGAGAATACAATTTTACCTCAAAGATGCAAGACTGCAAAAATGCAGTAATTCTAAACTATAATTGCTTGAGCAGCTGTTCACCAAAACAATCAAATGATGCCATTGTTATAATACCACCGATATGATGGCCCTAGAAGTTTTACTGATGAGGTGCCAGCATGTTTCTGTATAGTCAGCGTTGTGTGCACAATCTTATTTATTTTAGAGTTAATGATATTCAATGGTTTTCGCGCTTCGTGTCAGCACAAAGCTTTTTATTCTACAGAGCTTTAATTTGTATTAATATTTGTATGAATTTGTATTAGTTTATATTACTATTTATTTTCTCATCCAGATATTTTTCTCTGGAAAAATACATTCTGCTCCAACTAGACCCAAGATATCATTATATTGTATGTTTCTGCACATTGGCAAACACAGTTTGAAAAATGAGGGGAGACACACAAAATATAATGCAGAAAATTGCTCATTTGCGAGTATTTGCTGTGAAATTGGTGCGATAAAAAAAGAGTAGTAATACACTTCTAATAGCCTGCTGCCTCGGCAGCAATAGCAAAGCTACCCACATAGAGGTTAGCACAGATGGTGTAAAGGCTTCACAGACATCATTTTTGTTATTTCAAAAGATTGTTATATCTAAATAGTCGACATGAGTTTTTTTACTGACATGTTACAGTAACTGCTTAGCAGCATCAAGGGTTTAGAGGAATGTTCAAAATTATGCCTGATAAAGAGAAATGCCGTTTATTATCTGTGTTTTAGACTTTAGAACAACTATTACCTAGCAAAATGCTAATCATTATTCCCAGTTGCTACAGTGCTAATATAACAGCACACCATCATTCATGTGAGCAGTGCTTTGTTGACAGACATCACTGATTTGTCCACCATCATGATGTGTCATTTAGTTAATTTTACTAAATTAATAAAAGTAAAAAACTGTTTGTTGGTGTTGTCAGGTACAGAAACCCACACCTCTAGAGTATGTGGGACTTCACCAAATAACCCACAGCGATTTCACTTCCTTTGCTTGCAGTTGTAACAAAGCACTTCTAGCTAGTGTAGCTCACAAAATGAGGGTCCAAGAGATGCTCCTATGGTTTGTATGACAGGTAAGGGAAAGACTAAGGGTTATTGAGGTTGGAGGACTTGTTGGATCAGCTACAGAGAAGACCTCTCAGTGCCCTGGAGGTGTAGGAACTACAAACACACTCAGTCCACTTGTGTTTGTAAACAAACAATCTTTGACTGAGTACAGGCACCAGCTGGTGAGAAAGAGATAGGAGAGATAACAACAGTATCATCTCTGTCCCTCAGACATTTAGTCTCACAACCTTTGATGGGCTTTTAGCCAGCACCATTCTTTTCAGATATACCCTAATCTGCACTGATAATGCAGGATGTCAGTCAGCACAACTGGACAGTCAAAAAAGTTATGTGTCAGTCCATGTAACTTCTTGTTCACTTCTTCTATGGTGGCTCACAAAAGCATGAATTTAACTGCAGGTGTGAAAGCTACTTAGCTGAAGGGGCTGACAAGAATGTCCAAATGAGATCTTCTAAATATCGGCCAAACCACTCAACATACAGTGTCATGATCTATTTAAACAGTCTACCAAAGTAAAACAGTCAGGGTGCCGTTAAAACGTTACTCATTAAATGACACATGGAGACTTATTTATGATCTGTTTATTGAGGTGAACCCTACTGGGGTTTATGGCACAGCCCATGAACTTCAACACATTTTGAGTGGGAACCTTTTTTTCCATGTGACTCCTCATCTCTCTCACTTCATTTCCTGTCATCTGTCTACTGTGAACTATTTTTAAAAGGTGCAAAATACCCCCCCCCCCCCCCCCCACACACACACACACATACACACACAAACAACCCCCCACACCAGTCCCAAAAATGTAATATAAAAAAAGCAATGGATTAAACACGGGACATTGTTTTATTTGCCGCACACTCAGTCCTCATGTAGCTGTAGTCAGAGCCTCTCCAACTCCTTGTTCCACCCCAGCGTTTTTCTTTCCCTGACGCTGCTCAACAGTTCACTCTCTTGTTGTTGCCTGCTCTGCGAAACTCCTCATGAGTTCATTCATTCAAGTGTGGCTGAAGTGTGGTCTTTGACGAAGAGTAGTTGAAAATAAATAGTGGCCATTTTTTAATGCATTTTTATACTGCATTCCTCTCTACAAGCAAGCCTTTGTGCGCCGTAATAATTCCTGAGTAGGAACAAATAACCGTCACTGAGTAGTTTTCAAAATCGCAGGGCTGCTGAAGGACTTTTCCGTGCATAAATGCTGGACGCACTCTTGAGAAAAAAAAAAAACATCTAAATTCTTTACCCTGCAGCGTTAGTGTCACACACAATCTGCTGTTGCGTGTCAATTATTTATAACTTAATTCCGGGGTGACCTCACCTTTCTGACCTAAATATGATCATAAAACATCAGGATGGTTGCTTTGCAATGCATTTCAAATGTCTTGGAGTCTTAAGCAAGGTTACGTAAAAGGCATGCTTCTCATAGGAGTGAAGTAAATTCATCTTCCTGGCAGTTTCAAAGGTCCCTGCGTTATTTTCTTCTCTCCCCCACATAACAGGAGGGTAATATCACTCTCCCAGCACAGTGAGTATGTCAAACATGAAACTTTATAACTCCCAACAATGCAGCATTGCGTGCAGTTCACAGTTATTTGATCAGAGCAACCTTAACTGAAAATGCTGTTGGCTGAATTCAGATGTCTTTGTACTGGCCGGCTATAGGAAACACAAAGAGAGAAAATGAAATGAGAAAGGCACTTGGCAGGAATGCGGTGCATATTCTGATGCATTCCTGTTGGGTCAGTTTGTCCATACTTTGTGCCTGTGCATTAATAGTCTGTGCATTAGAGGTCTGGATGTTTAGCTTTGATACCTTTTTGGCTGATATTTTTGGGAGTAATACTCTTTGACAGAGCTGTAACACAAGGCCGCTGGATCAAAAGGCGTTTTGTTTTCTTTTCATCTCTCGCACTCTCAGCCAAGACTTCATTGAGCGAGCGAGAAACGGAGCGAGGCAGATACAGACAGAGGGAGACAGAAATAGACCCAAAAACAGACCAGAAGATGGTGTGGCAGACAGGCAGGTAGTGGAACAGCCCGCAGTCCTGGATTTGGCCTGCATATATCTGGGACATTGCTAATCAACACATTAATTTCTCTTCTCATGCTGGAGGAGTTCTTCCATTAGCTCATACATAAGTATTTTGGATAGCGAGCTGCAGATGATTAATTCACTCACATCAATTGGCTGCCTCTGATGGGATGAGTGTTCCTCTCTTGTGAAGTTCACATTTCTGTCTCATCTTTCATCTTGCAACACACTGTACTGTGATGGATACAGGGTGGAAGTGCTAGTGTGTAAGAGCGAGTGTGTTTGTGGGGATCCTGCTGGCCCAGTTGGAACAGACACCTTAATGTATGTAGCAGCAATGTTCTTGGTTGTAATGTGGCCCAATTTTTATGGGAAAATAAATGCAGAAAATATTGTTTCAGCATGGATACAACTGTAGGGTAATGCTGCTAACTTACTTACTGTTTTTGTATTTTGTGTTTAAAGCAGTGATTCAACCACAGTATGGTCTGGTCGCCACTGAGCAGCTCCACTGGAGCTTGCAGCATCAGTGCCTTGCATAAGGGCACATCAGTGGCAAACCTTAGCGCTTTTACTTTGCCTTATCTAGTCACTCTGCGTATAAAAAAGACGACCTTCCAATCACAGCCTGGCTCTTGTGTGTAATAATGACACTGTAGATACAGAATCACGTTTGAGGTTCAGAAATGTGTGTGATTTTCTGTGAATTCAATAAAAACAAACAGAAAATCCACATAGGTTTATCATTTTTGACTAATTTAGATAATTAAGTAGCTTAAAAAATAAGGTCGTTTGTCGTAGTGACATCAAAAATCTAAATAATGCTAAATGATGTAGCATTCTTTATGAACTCCTGCTGGGGTCTGTGAACCTTAGCCTACACTCGAACATATAGTTAATTGCCTTACGTTCTTACAGGCCACTTCCTGGTTCTAACACTAGCAGAAAATAACTAAATCCACTCCATCTACGGAGCCTCTCTGCCAATCACTGGTACGTTATCTCACACAAATCACTGTCATAGGTATCTGACAAGACTGACAGGCTTCCCGGCGTCTAAGCTGACAACGTGTTTACAGGCACCTTCGAAGTCAAAGTAGAGGCACTTTAACAGCGCTTTTTATCCTCAGCTTCTCTGACTTCACTGACATGTGTTAACGTGGTGACACTCAGGATCACAGCAATTCTTAACATGTCACAGAGTCAGTTACAACAGTGACATCAATAAAACAATCAACACAACTCTATGTTGTTATCATATTTAATATAACATTTCAACATGTTGTATTTTTCAACATTGTTCTGCTCTGCTTATCTGAACGTCAGTGTGAGATTATTTTTATCCTACGTTGATGGCTCATGTTTGAATATTGGAAAAATGCATAAATTGTTCTTGTTCTGCTCCACACTGACTGTTTAAATGAAACTGCACCCAATCTGACTGACCTGTAGCTTTATCCTGTAGTGGCGGCTTCCAGATCTTTATGATCTGGGGACTTAACAATAATAAAAGTGCTTTGTAAGTGGCTTCTGTTTCAGAAGCCCGAAGCCCCTCACAACCCGCCGACCTTTCTCAAAGAACCCATAAGGTTAATCCCCAGGCAAATAATTGAATCTTGACCTGGCTATTATTATCTCCCACTAACCGTTCCACTCTGCAGGAGGCTGACCTCGTAAATGCCTCTGGTTCTCCCTGCACTAATGGACACACACACACACACATATCTACAAGCGCTTATATTCTCATACAAGGATGCCTATACAGACAGTTATAAACATGTGTTTTTGTCCACCTAAGAGCAAACACTGTAACACACATTACCAGCTACAGGCGGAGTGAACACAAAATAAAACAAGGTGACAATGACACAGACACACACATAATATATAGTACAGTGACACCAACCCATAGACACACTTTGTCTGGAAGGGAGGAGCACACTGTCGTCTGCCGGTGGGTGGTAAAAGCTGTGTCTAAAGCGATCTCACAGACCCGTGACTGCTGGGAGAATGAAATCACACCTGGCACAGCTCACCAACTGGTCTCACACACACACACACACAAACCGATGCTTTTTTACACAGCTCCAAAGTACACTTGTACACTTGAGTAGTCAAAGTATGCTTTGACCACAACTGCTGAACTTAGACACCATATGGACATGTCTTCTGGGGGCCTTCAAGGTCTCCTGGCTTTTGTAACTAATTTGAATTCTTATCGCTGTGGAGGGACAAAAGAATTGCAAGTCTGAGGTCTCGGTGTGAGAAAAGTGCAGCTCACGCCTCACACACAACCTCTGCTGCTCTAGATACAGCTTGCCTATTTACACAAAGACATGAGTGGAGTTTATACAGAATTAACTTAACAAATGTAAACTTGAGAGAGCACAGTCATCGCGGATTGTATATAAGAATCTTATATCCTGTTCTGCTAAATACAAGTTAAATAACATGCCAGTAGCTGCATGCAGTGACACTGTATGATACTATAAATGCATCAGAGCAGGCAAAATCAAGACACATTTTTTTCTGATTACTGTGCAACTGGTTTAGAACTGATCTCAGAATAATGTTCGGACATAATCAACCTGGTTGTAAGTGGTCATGGTAGAATAATCGGAGGGCTCATTAGTTAACCTTGCTGCAGTCCATCTACTGCAAATGTTCACCTGCATTCTAGGTTTAAAATGACCTTGACTGTGCTGTCAGTGTAAATGGCACCCCAGAATGAAGTGTGTTAATTGGCTGCAAAGTCACTATTAGTTACAGCTTCAGTGTGCAGTTTCTCTGCTAGAAACGCTGTGGATACTGTGGACTGAGGCAACACAATCTTTCACTCGCTGCCCTTTAAATGAGACACTAGATTAAGTTCATAGTCCAGAATAGCTTTAAATGAGCTGGTACTGACCTCCTGCTTCGAGGTGTGCTGGATCTAAATCTTGCCAAGGAAAAGCCCTACACCTGTGTTAGATACATGTCACATGAGTATTCAATGTCCTTATGTTTTCTTTTTCCACATTTAGTGGCTTTACACTGGAAATGTTCATGGATTTCTACAAGCTCAAGTACAGAATTGTGTGTAAAACCCTAATGGTCATTACTATAAAATAATTTCTGCGTTCCTATCAGATGCAGCTGGTGAATTTCAGAGGAGAAATTCTATCACCAAATAGTGAGAAATGATAGGAGATAGAGCTGCAGATAAGTACAGAGCTCTGAGTTAAAGGCATCCCGCGGTTTAGGTGTCAGCATTTCAGAAGAAACACTTAAAAAAAACACTTAACTACCCAGACTCCTCCCGGTAGTTCATTCAACAAACCCGTGCTGCCAGCCAAGAAAGAGCTGTCTGACAGAACTATATAGGTGCAAGGCTGCCATGGCAGATGTTTCTGGAAGAACCACAGTGGGAACACCATTTTATGAATCTAGACTGTAAGGGAGAGAAGCCAGAAAGAGGCCGGTACTCGGCGAAAAGCAACTTGAGCAGAGCAATAGGCAGAAAAGACTAGTCTGATGAAATAGAAACTGAACTCTCAGCCATGAAACAAAGCTCTCAATCAGGCGGAAACTGGGCACAGCTCATTACCCATCTAATAGCACCCCTGCTGCGAAGCATGGTGATGGCAGCGTCATGCTGTGGAGGGGTTTTTCAGCAACGGGGACTGGAGACTTGTAAGGACGGAAAGAACAATGAATGGAACCAAATAAACAAATTTTCCCAGGGAACTTTCTATAGAGTGCCAGAAACCATAGATTGGTTAATGGCCAGTACTTATGTTCTGACAGCCAAATGGCCTCAGAACAAGACTGCCAACCCAGCCAACCCCTGTAACAAACCAGAAAAGGAGAGAATTGAAATCCACTCAAAAGTCTGCATAATGACTTGACATTGACTGAGCTCCAGTTCCTTACTGGGAATAGATAAAACTCTTCGTTGGAATGTCTTTATTACAATTGATCCATTGGTTACTTGGTTACCACTTACAAATATTACATGGACTGATATGAGATTTGGTATGACATGATGTTATCATTTTACTTTTCATCTTACTTTACCATTAGAGGGACATGTTTGCTTCTGAAGAAAATGATTGGTTGCATTGATTGTCAGGCCCATTCTCCTGTACATGATATTACATTAAGAGCTTGTCCACATTTTTTAAACTTTGGCACAAACATTCACTTAGATTCAAGAATGACTGATTAGATTTTTATGGTCAAAGGTCAATATCATTGTGTCTGTCACATTCCCATCAAAGCAATATCTGAATGGCCTGATGGAATTTTCTTTTGCACAAACATAATTGAACTGATTACCTGCAACTTGACTGGCTGGCATAGCCATGCAACCTACATACTACTAACCAGTGAGTTAACTCTCACAGCAGGAGTTTGGTGTGGACGTTCATTGTTTTTGTGGAGCTTGATGATCATCGAGCACAATCATCAGGTCGGACTTTCAAAAAAT
The DNA here is from genome assembly GCA_034779795.1 of Ctenopoma multispine. Taxonomy (NCBI): domain Eukaryota; kingdom Metazoa; phylum Chordata; class Actinopteri; order Anabantiformes; family Anabantidae; genus Ctenopoma; species Ctenopoma multispine. Next base: position 4,025,291 of record JAUYWH010000016.1, read on the forward strand.
TTGGGCCATCGTTTATCTATCCATTTAAATGTTTCCACCCCATTAAATGGGTGTTACCAGTTGTTATCATACCCATAATTACGCTTTAGCAAGAGTAAACTGCACCTAGCAGTGATATTGTATGAAAAGTCCACATAGGGAGGATCACTTTGAGTCTTTTACTAAATCTATTGAGGTTGTTTTTATTGCCTGAATCTGGTACTTTTCCCTTTTATTATTTAAACAAACAAACATTTGTTAAAGGTCTGAGGCATGATAATGGGCTACTGAGTCGACTAGGAGATGGAGAAGGGTCCTCATAAACTACGTCTTTTGTCCTTGTAACGAGTACTGAATGGCATGATAGCACTGAAAGCGGGTGGTCTGTCTAACAGTTTGCTTTTCTTTATGCTGTCCACAAAACCTCAGTTAAATCTGTTCAGAATTCATGCTGGGATGCCACAAAATCCAAAAAAAGACAAGGAGGTTTAGCAACAAAATTGCAGACTCTGTTCTATGCACCTGCTATTTAGTGAGTATATTTTTTATTTTATTTTGACAGTTACAGTACCAACAGAAACAGAAGCACAGCAGCAGGAGGATGGATGCTGTTTCTCTCGTGTCTGAGCTAAGATCAGATCACACTGCGAAAGAAGATGTCAGCTTTCTCCTGGAGATGCTGACACATCGTCAGACAAACACACATAGCTTATATGCATTCAGTTGAAAAATTCAAGTCCTATGTCTGGGTAAGTACTGTTTTCATTGACCATCAGTTAATATGATCTATTCTTGGATATCTTCAGGAGATGAGCTGAGGTGGAAAACAGACTACTCAAGAAGAAATGCAGCGTGATGAGCTCATTGCGTGCTCACTGCTATTTCTTCTCATCATCCTAATTACATAAACTGGCTAACTAACCTCTATAAATATTTAAAGCCTATTATTTGTTGCAACCTTAAATTAAGGCATCAAATAAAAGCAGAGGATTCAGGAATACTGCAAATACAAAGAGAAATACTGTATAATTCAAAGTTACACGGGTGGTTTAGAACGGTATAATGGGTGCTTGTAGTACATGAAGGAGAATTTACACTTCAGAGCCAACAATAAATAGGCCAGCAGGTCTTGCTCGCTAACCTCTATAAAGAGTACAGTCCAGAGGTGAGAATTAATTGTAATTACCTCACTAATGCATGTCAACGATTGATGAATAATTGCTAAAAGTTTTATGAACAAACTGATTATGCATTAAGGCTGGAAATGAACTTACAATGCCGTTACTGGTTTATGAGCTGCTGACATGCTACAAACACTCACGGACAGTTACGAAGCTCATTAACACATCATTTGCCACTAACGGCACACCCTTTCCTCTTAGTCATAGTTCAGTAAAGTCAAAATATAAAACCATCTTACACATGTGGCTATGATAATTGGACTCTTTCTTCAGTGCCAGAGTAAACCAGTAAGTGGCCAAGAGTGGCACAGGTGCCACCAAAGAAGACTGGTAAAGTCACAATGATCCAATAGATATTTGCACTGATGATTATAACTGACTGTGGGACCTTCAGCTCAGTGGTTTAGGCTGAAACAAACCACTCTCTTTGTAAATAATAAATATAAATAAGTTATAATTAATTATTAGTTAATATCAAGGCATATCAATGCTTTATGCCGCTTTACAGTTTTGTAGTTTAGTCATCAATAATGTAAAGGTATCTTCTTAAAGCAGGGTTTAAAATGTGAGTGAGACACCATTTTACTCATTTTCCAAATGTGTTCCCATTGTTTGAGTGTGTGCCCAGTCTAGCCACCCAATGAGAAACATATAGACCCGCCCCTATGTCTGTACAGTGTAAAAACTAATATAATTTCCCATTTTACTGTAAACAAATAGGATATCTAGGATAAAGTCTCAGGGGAGTAGGTCAGTTTGCGTGCAGTACTTTATTTACCGTCAACAAGTCAGTATTTGCCACTAATGTTGATCAGTACAAGATAAAACTTGACCGATGTTGCTCATGTGATGTTTCGCATCGCGACCAAATGTTGAAGCCTGGCACCTTTAAAATCAAATGCTACTATATGGTCGACAGGAACAACAAGCTAAAAAAGTTTGGGACTAACTGTAAAATACACTTAAAAATCCAAGAGAGATTTTTTTTGACATATGGAACCATCTGGTTTCATCCCTAAACATTGCTCAACAGTAAGTTCAGTCACGTTTGTAATAGCATCAGGACAGATGAGAACAAACAGCTGTGGTGATACAGATATACAGGTAGTAGCTTTGTGATACTCTCTTAGTGTTCTTAGTAACAAAGGACATGTAATAGTAAGCGTTAAGCCATTTCAGAAATAGTTACATGCCATTTATTGTGAACCCATGTAACAGCCTGTTGGTGTAAGCGATGAAGAGCACTGGGGCCTATCATGCAGTTAAGTGTACATATGCCGCTTCTTTTTTTATTGTAGGTGGACTCTCTGAGGTTACAAGCGTTTTCACACAGTCTTCAACACAACCATTAACATTAGCAGTTTTGTTAAAGCTCTGTTTTCTACCTTCCCACATTCTGCACAGTTATGAAACATTTTTATTTAGTCCTTATTAAAATGTTCCAAAATGCAAGTTTAAAAAAAAATAAATACTAAGCACTTATTTATTTTTTAAATAAGTGCTTCCTTAGGATTTAGAAATTAAGCTGTTATGGTTTGAGTCCAGCACGGGCAGATTAGCAGTAATAAAGTTGGCTCGTCGGCCGTTGCCTGTTAATCACATGCTGGTTTGCAGGATGGGACCTGCGAGGTGACCCTCTCAACAGTGACAAGCAATTGTCTGATTTCCACCAGGCCAGTTACATTACGCTACTGCGGTCTAAAATATTCAGATCCACATTCTAGAAACCTCTATTGATGCCTCCTTTGGAGAACAGGGAGCTTACAGTGAGTAATCAGCGCAGAGAGAGCGATGGTGACAGTTTTATATGGTGAAAACATGGTGATGCTGGACTAGTTTCACTAATGTGATTTCGGAACAATAAGTACTCTTCACAGATAATGTAGTCACATAAAATGTTAACAACACACATCATTGTGTTTGCACACATCATGAATGTACTTCACTTTCAGTTTTTCAAAAATGATCATTTAGAATATCATATAATAATAATAGGCTAGGCAGGAAAATGATGAGCCCTACAGTAGCATTAATGGATAGATATTGCAATTGAATTACGTGGGTAAGAATGGCATTATATTTCCTTTGTGAGGAATGAGTCACTTAATTCTCTTTGGCTGCTGGTCACTTAATTCAGTCTGCGTAAAGAGGAACTGATTTCATTATCTAAGAAATGATGGCACATGAACTGAGATCATTACAGAAATAATTCCAGGAAGACAGGGCTGTTATTTTTACTATTTCAGATAGAATGGAAATCTATATTATTTATTACTGGGTTAAAAAAAAAGCAGAAGAAAAGAATAAAGGGTGTTGCTGTCCATAAAGAATGATATCCAGCACCTCTGGGACCCCCATGCAGAAGTCAGCAGTCACATTACATCCCATAATTCATAAAACTCTCCTACTTTGAAGTGCTGCCACCTGTTTTTTCTCCCCTATTGCTCTTTCCTCCCCGTCGTCCTCATCCTCTGAGGACTATAGCTTTAATGTCCTGTCTCATCTCTCAGGATTTGGATGTGTGTTTACATTTGGTATTCACCGTGAAACTGATCGCCCACGTGTGCCGACCTTGGAGAGGACCTGCTCTGCATGGTAAGACTGTCTGGCCTCGCCTGGAATGCCAAATGCTGCGAGCAACGTGTGACCCTGGGAGGTGTCGTTTTAAGAAAAAATAAAAATATTAAACGCGTGCTTTTTTTTGTGCGTGTGCCCCCCCAAGTGCCTCTGCCACTGAACTGTGCACCTCAGTTCATCATTTTGGCACTAGGTAGATATTGAATATCGTGTGGTGCTGGGATTTCGATCATAATATTTGCATTGCAGCTACAGTTGGTAACAGAAGGTCTGAAAATAATTGCGCTCCTAAATGCCACGGCTGTTGTAGTATCAAAATTGAATGAACTAGGTAACCTATTCCTCGATTTTAATATAAATAATCGGATATTAAATTCTACACTGTGAAAATATGCAACCACTGTGCTGTTACAGAGGGATGTAATGGGCCAACAACTCTTCAAGGATATTCTAAGACCAGTGAATAATTTCTGTGTACACATGCAATAACTGCACACACATCTGCATTTTTTCCCACTATTCTGGCTGCATGTCTCTGGGAAAGGCATACCTACCCCCAGTTTCATCAGTCTAATAACATCATAGTAAACATCAGAATGTCAACATTGTCATTGTGAACGTTAGAATGACGACATTACAATTAGCTGTAGCTCAGTTTACCACTGTGAAGAAATACAGGCTCAAAGATTCTGTGACAAGTTGATAATGCTTCATGTTCAGCAAGATCATTTTTAAAATGAACTCTATTTTATCACTTCTGAAGCTGTAATACAATTGCCAGAAGTGAAAAGCTCATGTTAGGCTATAAATGATGTAAATAGCATGGTGACCAAATTGAACTTAGACTTAGTTTTACCCATTCTACAAAATCATTTCCTCTAAGCATGACTTAACTTGAAAGACTGAGTTACAATAGTTTCCAAGTGCAAGAATGTAAACACAGTGAGGCTCGGCGTGGTGACTTTAGACTCTATTTACTTCACAAATCACAGTATCACATAATAAGTCATGTCAAGGCACCTTACAGTGGAAGGTTTAAGACCGTAAGCAGAATATAAATATATACAGAATATTGTAAATATATGTATATAAAATATTGTAGCCACTTTTTGTAGAACACATGAAAGTTTAAAAATCATGGTTGGGGTATTTACTGACATATTTTATGTTGAGGAATAAAACGTGAACATTTCTTAACTTTAAAAAAACTCACTTAAAGACGTGTAAAATGCTAAAGATTTCTGGGTTTTGGGACTCACTACTACAGTACAGAAAGGCTTTAATGATGAAATGATGACCAAATATTTAACATTTGTTCAGTAGGTGAATTGTAATGACGTGATCCCCTGACTTTACCTTTAACATCATGTTTGTGGTTTTTAATAAAAATGGTCTATCTAATTAGTACAGACACAATACTGCCCCCTGTAAAATTGTAATTCACACCATCATCAGGTTAAAATTTTGTCTAAATATACATTGTCATGTGTCAGAAAAACTTGCTTAATTCAAGAAATCTGAACTAAAAGAAAAATTAGTCCTAACCTTATATGCCATGGGAGAACTCCCATAAAAACATCATTACTGATGGATCATCTATTGTGTGGGAGGGAGGTGACACATCCTGCAACCTGGTAAATTAGGCAGCTACACTTTAAAAAAAAAGCCCAAATATATGTAACTGCTGAGGTAATAAATGACTTTACAGAAAAACAAGCTCAAAATTGCTTCGAATAAGCAGACGTGGCAACAGTGGTGACGTGGCCTTTCACATAACATTAGACAATGTTAGCTTTGTCATTGTGAGACATCAGCCTTCAGCTCAAAGCACCACTGTGTGCTCTGTCCAGTCTCATAGAACTCCTCCCATGACTGTGGACTCATTGCTTTTTGCCTTTGCTGCATCTTCTAGACAACTATTTGCATTCAAGATGGAACCAGCAGCAAGACGCCTTGACACACTGCAGCCTCACTACCAGCTATGTGGAGCTGACCACCAAACACCTCATCATCGTCGCTGCCTTAACTTAACTGTGATTAATGTGCTTTGCCCTGTTGGGGTTAAAACAACCGCGGCATGCACCGTTTATTGGCTTCCCCTATGTGTTTGTTGACAAGTTGTCTGGGACACACTTAACATATCATCCAGTATGAATGGGAGGTTGCATAGCAGATAGTTCAGGGTCAGGAGGTCAACTTATTACACTACCATCTGTTAACAATAGAGCTTCCTCCAGCAGACAAATAGACATACGAATGGATGGGCATGGGAAGCCTCATCGTGTGGCGTGCGCTGTGGCTTCACGGGATACCACACCGTTCGCCAGCAGCTGCATAGATGTGACACTCCAGCGAACCATTTAGGGTGAGAGAGAGAAAATGCGGGATCGTAATCAGAAACACATGCTGGAAAGTGAGACGGCCCTGTCTGTTGAGGGAGGATAACAGGAGACAGACATAGCTCTACACTTGGATGCTCACAAAAAAAATCGGCTACACACAAAGGGCTCTGTGAAAACATACCTAAACAGGGAGATGTAGGACATGTCATTTATTTTGCCTCAGTCCTGCTCCCACCTCAGCAGGTTTTCAGCTGAAACTGAAAGCAGAGCGCAGCCAGCCTACTCAAGATTTAGCAATAAGGAGCAGTCAGAAATGATAAAGTACTGTTACATGTTCATTTGACATTAAGAATAGTAGCTGTTTCTCCCTCAGTGTAGCCACAGCTACAGCCATCCTTGCCCTCAACAAACCGCAGAGCCTCTGCTATATATACGAGCAGGAGAAACGTTGCAAAAAGGCCGGCTCATTAGTCATTTCCCTGTGATGGGCCCTTTGGCATGTGTAACAGAGTTCAGACAGTGCTTACATGCTGGCTTTATGTGCTGACAACAAAAGCAAATGGCCTGAATAAAGCGATAACAGTTTAATTATTATATCACTATTGTAGATTTTATAAGTAAAAGCTGCTCAATAAATACATGAAAAACACATAAAACAAGTTAAGTTGTATTTCTTTTTTAAATTTCACTTTTTGCTGGTTTATCACCTACTGTAAATTGTTATTTATAACATTTTGTGGCCCTTTCCAAAATTGGATGCAGCTAATTTTATTTCCCGGGCTGCTAAGCTTAACAATAAAGTAGACCTGGAATTTATGGTGGTTTCCACTGGCTAACCAGACCGCTCCAATAGCAGTATCAATCAGGGAGGAAACTGCTGCAAGCCTGGTGCTTTGTGGAATTAAGACTCTGCTCCTGGCTGCACAGTTCTCCAGTGGAGAGTTGCAATTACATCCCAGGCATTTTCATAACTATGCATCTGCCATGCTTTGGGAGAGACGTTTTCTGCAGTAGTTGCAAAAAAAAAAAGCATTTTTAAGATCTATTTCCATACCAGAGGAATTTGACTCTTTTTTTTTTCATGAATCAATTTTCTCTGAATACGTCTGCTACATACAAATGCTGTACTTAGGTGGGCTGTTAATAAAAGCTCTTTTAAGACAGAATACATAAAATGGCTGTATTCATCACAGTGTTTAAGCGATGGCCTTTTGCCATTCAGTCAAACGTGACTCAGACATAAATCTTCTTCACAGCTTTATTCAGACACGACAGGCATTGGTGAAGAGAGTTGTAGAAAGAGTTGAAACATTAAGAAAGAAAGACTGTATCCTGATTTTACCATGTATTATGATTATTGTGAGTTTGATGGCTACTTGCTGCTGTTTCTTTTCTAGTGACTCTACTAGTAAATTTTTCAATTAATTAAATAATTTAATAGGTAGCCTGTTTTATAATGTGATTGCCATTTCTAGTTTGTGTGGTCACTATGCATCTCCTGTGGTTATTTAGTATTCGTTTGTAGTCATTTGCATCTCATTATAGTTGTTTTGTTTGTTTTGAAAGTCATTTGCATCATTTTTTAGTTGCTTTGCAGAATTTTGTGGTCATTTTGCATCTGTTTTGCATTTCTTTGTAACTTGTAGTGGCTTTGTTGTTGTTTTGTGTCTTTTTGTAGCTGATGAGTCATATTAGAAATCACTTCAAACAGTCCCCTGACCTTTTCTGTCCTCTGGATCAGTACCTGGTAGGTTAGTTCAGGATTCCAGTGGTGTAAGCTGTATGTAAAACATCTAATTTCATGCATGCCGTTCGTATGGAGGTTAGGATGCACTGTGGTTATACAAGTTTTCTAAACCACTTTTGCATTGCAAAGGGAAAATAGATCCACTGGGTGCAGTGGAGAAGCAGACCATTCTCAGTCTTATTGTTTATTAAAGGTATTGTATCCTCCTCCCCCACATGACAACTGTGTGATGTTAAGACACATGTAATTTTGTTGAAAGCGAAGCTGAAATGTTACTATTGTAACTGCTGTCGTGACTTTCAAACAAAAGTGACTTGGAGGCTTATTCAGAGAGGAGGAGGTGTATCTGAAAGAGCTGAAGTTTCTTTTTTATTGCTCAGCAAACTCTAAATTTACAAGACCATTAATATATCTTATTCATACACTAGTTTTTTCACTGGTGATTTAATTAACAGAATAAGAAGTAAGGTCATGCTGTACTGAGGATACTTTCTTATTAGGTTATTTCATGGTTTTGTTTGGAACATCTCTCCTCTGTAAATAGGGTACGACCGCCCCTTCTGTAACTAAAGAGAGTGCCAGTGCTGTTTTCTCTACTCAAAATATATGTTGTCCTGACTCTTAGCCTGAAATTACCTCCACAGCAACCACTGGGCCGATGATGCCTGCTGGTACTGCCTTGGAAAATGAGCTGGCTTTCGTTGTGCTTCAGTGTGACCAGACTGGGCTAAGAAATGTAGCCACACAAATAGCCACATCCAGCTTTGTTACCTAATGAGGTGTGATGTAGCGCTGCATTGAGACTGTGGACATCAACTGGGTCTCAGGGTGAAATAAAATAAACAGACCATGCTCAAGCATGGTGAAAAGACAATCTTCTATCGCGTTATTCCAAAAGTGGATTGGCTTCTACAACAAGTGTTCATGGTGAATTGTGTTTTTATTTCTTTACTACTGATTGTTTAAACGATCTCAGCACTTGGCAAAACAATTTTTCTCCACAGGGGTTCTCATGGTGGTAGCGGGAGGATGGGGGGGTGGACAGTATCTACAAACTGAATTTATCCCTAAGGCCAACTCTGTCTGACAGGAAGGCACATATATGTAACACAGTAGAAAGGATGTTGAACTATTGCAAATTGCTTACATCTTTTACTGCGCTACATCCTCTGGGAGCTTTTCAACTTAATGAACAGAGAAAGTTCTAACCACATACAGAAACGCTGTGTCTTTGGTTCATTGCCTTAGTTGAGCTGTCTGCTCTTATTGTGGAAAGAGTATTGATACATCTTCACTGACGTAATGCTGATTTCCGAAGTTGCATTCTTGAACCAGGACATACAGTATGTGAAGTGAAGTGATCAGCTATTCGTGGAACTTGAGGGATTCAGCCACATACTTGCAAGTGAAGCTGTTCATTTCACTACTGCTACTAAACAGAAGCTCAGTGAAATTCAGTATGATGACCACGTCTTGATGGCCAGTTCTCGATATGATGAGCAGTCTTCACAACTTGCATGGTAGTAATGCTGAGGGGAGAGGGAGTGAGAAAAGAGGAGGAGGAAAGAGTAAGTCAAGAGTCGGAGTGACTTTCTGAGACAGACCAAAGAGTACAGGCATCCTTGAGGTTGACATCGATGTGGAGAACTAATCTGCCCGTGGGCTGTGATTCAGACCCAAGGTGAGCCCTGTGACATTTTGAGCTGATTAGGAATTTCACCAGCCTTAGCCTTTTGTGTCGTGTCAACTGCTCTGACATTGCATTGCGCTGTTTCATTATCATGCAGTCAGATCTAATAAGGGCACTGTCCTCCAACCTGGCGAGGAGCATAAAAAGGCTTCTTTAATGCACGGTGGCCTGAAAGGAGGGGGTAAAAAGACAAATCAAGCCTGTACTGTTGGATAAGTGCGACTGGGCTTTTGGCCCAGAACAAATTTCATTACTGTCACATTATGTCCCTGGCATGCATGAATTAAGCACTGGCTGGGTGACTCTGAGGCCTCCCTTACTAACTTCCTCCCAAAACCTTCCTCAATTTTTTTTATTATTTATTTCCGTCAGGGAGGAGAGACGGACCCATTCACAGATTTTCTCTTCCTCTTTCCATCCTATTTGCATGAGGAACAATCTGACACTTTCACCGCTCAGCTGTTGGAATGTGAGAATTGCACTGGGAGAGGAGTGTGGTTAGCTGATGGCCTTTCTGTGCTGATTCAGACATTGCAAGATGATGAGAGGGTTCAATAGTCAGAGTGACTCCTCAGCCAACACTGCAGCACTAAGACTAGATATGCATTTTTATTCAGGTCAAATGTCAGCCTTTTGCAGGCTCTAAGAATAGCGTGAGCTGCACAAAAAAAGGTTACTGTGCCCCTAGCTAGAACAGAAAAGGCCAAAGACATTCAGGGGGTTTGATTTCTCTCCCACTGAGATGTATAAGAGTCGTTATCAGACTTCACCAAACCTTGAAGTGGAGCATCAGTCACCCTTAGACTGACATCTCGTCCAAATAGATTAACAGTGAGATACATCCATATTGTTACCCAGGAAAGTGAGCGTCTGAGTAGACAAAAGCAGAAAGGCCCTCGGGGACTCAGCTGTCTCTCCTGGTCTCATAGTTAGAGTCTTAGCATGCCACCGTGTATGCAGACTTGGCTGCTGATGAAGTAGACTCTTAGGTAGACAAACAATCTCTCTGTATACAACAGAGTTCACAGAAGTCACATCCTGCAGAAGAATGTATGCACAAGATATGAATTTGTCTGAAGTGAGCAATGGGGCTCGGGACGGTGTGAGGGGCAGGAGGGGAAGGACAGAACAATGTCATGGGACTAAAAATGACTTTGAGTCATCTATGTCTGTCTAATTGTTAGTTTCCTGAGCAAACGCAAAGAGCTGACACAATGAGACAGGAAAGAGGGTGGATATGAGTAAAGTTTAGCGCACATTCTTCTCCTTTCTATTTGAAAAGGTAAACGCGACCTGCTGTCTGTCTTTGTATGATGAATGTGAATAATGGAATAATACAAGTTACCATAAATCACCAAAACATGCTGCACCACAGCTGCGGCTGTACACGTTTCATATCCCCTCTCTCCATCTCTCTGCGTCTCTCGCTCTCTCTCGCCATAAGCCCAGAAACTATCTATTCTTAGCTGACTCCCCCGCAGGTGAATTATGGATGAGATGAGAAGCTCATAATGATATTTAGCTGATCAAGTATCATGCTAAAATGCCACTTAAAGTGTGATACAGCTCGCTGGGACGAAGAGCTTTCTCTCCCCCCCCTCCCCCGCTCCACTGTCTGCGAGGGAGGAAGAGTGGCATCACTGGTGCAGCTGAACAGACGAGATATGAGGCAGACAGTGAGGGTGACAGACAAACTGCCATGGTCATTGGGGGCAACCAGTGGGGAGAAACACTGTCTGGCCAAAGATAATAAGCTAACCCCTCCATGGGTTATTGCTGCCCATCCAATGATGGATCCCACAGAGACCTCAATTCTCTCTCACTCAAAAAAAGCCCGAACAGCGTGTCAGTGCCTGACGCATAACTCAGCCAGGTATGTCTGATTAATTTTGGAATTTATGACTTTGACTTTTTCCTACATTTTTAAATGTGTCCCCACAAGAACCAGCTTACAGCCTCACACATGTCATACAGTGAGGTGTAAATGTGTGTTCATGCATGTGATATCTCATGTGCTTTTCTGAATTCTCCTGTATCTACGCTGCATTTGTAAGGTTATATGCACGACGTTATCAGTATACAGCGTATGTTCAATGCAAGTGTGTATTAATATAGGCTTTGGTCGATTTGCTCTCTCTCACAACATGACCTTGAAACATAACAGGATTACCAAGGTCGATGGTTTTTGTCACTTCCATGTTTTTTTGTGTTGACATTGACACATTTCTGTGTAAGATGAGATTAGTCTATGTTTCCACAATAACCTGCTGTCTGCAGCAGCCCTGACAGCCCAACACACTGTATGTTAAGAAAACACAAGCAAGAAAAAAATCCTCACACAGCATGTTGAGAAAAAAAAATATGAACAAATAAAACATGGGGAAATTGAGCCACATAAATTTGACAGCATAGAAAAACCTCCTAATACAGAAACATGATACGATTTCAGCACCAGAACGCTGAAGTACACAGAAATTCACAACACAGAAATGCACGACAACATGAGACAACACGACCAGAAATAGAAACGCAACACAATTTTAGAGAACACAACTAACACACCACAAATTCAGATAACACAACCAAACACACTCAGACAATTGCACTGCATTCACAGTTCTGTTTTTTATGCTGTGTATCAACTGTATGGAGTTGTTGACTTTATGAATTTGTTCATTTGTCTGTTGTCTCCGGTTGTAGTGCATCGATCTCTGTGGATCACCACAGCCTCTGCTGTAAACGCTGCATTTTTGCACACCGCCACTGAATCTTGTCCTCGTGCCCAATAAATGTGTGAGGTTAGGTGTCCAAATATAAGCGCCAGTGACATACTGCGTCAGTAGCCTTGGAGCGAATGGAATAAATACAGATTAAATGTTCATGTTGGGCCCTTGACGTCAGCAGAGACGGAACACAAGAACTCACAGGGACATGACAACATGAATGACAGTGTGACCTGAGACTTGCTGAACCAAAACGAGGCAATGTGAGCGTTGTTATACTTTGAATATGCTTCAGTTTGTCGGGCAGCTCCTCACTGAATATTCTACGTATGTGTGAATTTAATTACCTCTCTGGGGATTACCATTTGCAGTGATTGCCACTTTCAAAGCCTCCTTGATGCCAAGCACAACACGACCCGTGCAGGTGTGGCCCTATTGTTCACAAGTAACTTGTGCGGAAAGTGTTTAAGAGCTTCCAGCAGGGGTGCTAGAGGAAATCATCTCAACCATGAATGCTAAATGACCTAATGTGTACATTGGTACATTTCAAATATGTGCTTGGCCCCTGTCTAACGGAAATATCACTCCAACACTAATACATTGAAAATGAAAGGCTGTAATTGTATTGACAAAGGATTTATGAGTTGTCTTTAGCACCGCTGGAATCTTGTTTTGATTCTGGCTATCTTAAAATCCTCCCCTTTTCTCTGGAAAGAAATGCATTTGCGCTAACTCCGTGAGGGCTGCTGCAGCAGATCAATGTCAGATGTGTCACAGTGTAAGCTGCTGTTTGTTTTCACAGCTTCTTTTCATAGTTGTTGAGTATGCTACGACATGACAGATACCAGGGTGAACATCAGTCTAGTGTGCCCTTCAGAGATGTCCCTTGGAAATAAGTAACAACTGCTCTGTTCTCGCTCCTACTCCTTAACGCTTTAATCTTTCCACTATGTTGCACGTTTGATTCCTCCTGAAATAAATCACACTTTTTATACTGTAAATATACCGCACTTGCCCAGGTAGGAGTGCAAGTGCACTGGGACCACTTATTCATTTAGCTTCAGAGTTACTACCACAGGACACGATGAAATTTAACCTCTAAAAACCAATAGTATAAAGACACGGGCAGCAGTAGTAGTCACAGAATCTAAATGAATTTGTGAGGAAAGAATTTCCAGGCAGCAAGCAATGTAAATGTATCCCCAGCCAAAATCACTTTGGCCCCTGCCATCCCAGTTATTTATGAGCTCTCATTAGCAAATGACTTTCACACAGGCCTGTATACCATATCCTCTCTGCTTTCACTTCACACTGTTAAAAAAGAAAATCCACAGAATTAATGTTCTGGAAAATATAGTCGTAATAAAAAGTGTTGCAAGCTCTTGTGCGTAGTCAAAAACGTTCCCCCTGTTCACTCAAATCAGCTCAATTAACCTGCAGATGAGAACGAGGTGTTTTAATTCATTGCCACCAACAGCTCCACAATGGGCATCTATTCAGCGAGCGCTGCACTTTAGGAGCGACAGACTGTCAGGGCCTTTAAACACGGTTACTGCCGCTTTGGCTTGACTTGAAACCAACAAAAGCACATTGAGATCTTTATTTCAGTGTGAAAATGGTGCTTTGAGGTTGTTTACATATCATCCCAAAGTCCCAAAGTTTCTGTGGTGCCAGGCAGTGTATCAGCCTTATCATAGGTGATACCATCTGGTGTGCCAGGGCGAATGATTGAATAACTGCTGAATGTATGGCATATTGCCGCCTGGCAGGTGGATACATTGAAGCTGTCTCCGGAGAGTCAGCAGTAGCAGGCATGCTGAACGCTCTCCCTCTGCCTCCAGTCGGGCATGCATCATTTCTGGAGGAGACGCCACGCCGTTGTCCAAGCACACTAACAACGGAGTCGCTGTGGGAAAACATGCTGTCATGCACGATATAGACGCATTACGGTGCCAGCGCGGCTCATATGGGGACAGTGAGTTATGACATGTCTGTGCTGGCATCATGGGTCTGGGGTTGCACTGGCTGGTACTGGAGAGAAAACAACTCCTCAACCAACTTGGCTGGAGAAATCAGCTGAAATAATGTGTCCTTCACGGGATGTGAGGACACACTTTACATTTTACAATACTCCTAAGTTACTGCTGTCACAGGAAGTCCTGAAGTAATATCACATTTGTATTTTATATTGTTATAACAATTTAGTGTTTGGTATGAGCTCTTCATATGTTTTGTGTGTAAAGTTTTAATTTACAAAGTGACGAGTACCTTTAAACTGTAACAAAGTAAAAAGTACATTACTTGTCTCTAAAGTGTAAAGGGCCTCAAAAGGACACAAGAAAATAAAAAATTATAAATACATGCGATTAGTTAAACATAATTAAACACATTTCTAAAAATCCCCAAAAAAGAATAAATGTAAAAATTTTAACTCTTATTTATTTATCTTTATTTACTTTTATATATATTTGTATCCACAGGTGGAGAATTATTATTATTATAAGTAGCATTCAATGAAAATGCTCAAGACAGCAGTACTTAAGTAAATGTACATGAATCCACTGCTGTTCACACTTTCTGTCCTTTTAAAGGACAAATCTGAATTTATTCTTTATTTTTATTACAGTCAGTAAATCCCGTGACCAACAACGTGTTAGTCCATCTCCTAAAACCTCCTGATTCCCTGTCTGTAGCACTGAGCCCACTCTTTCTCACTGTAGACTTAAATATTTCAAAGCTGTTTTCACTTCCACTGTTTCATATCCCTGCTTTCAGAAATCTCTCTGCGGTTACATTACGACCTGCCTTTTTTACAGCATGTCTAAACCAAAGCAGAACCACTGCAGCCAGCTGTATTACATAAAGTAAAAATACAATTAAAATGAGATTTTACATAATTGTGTTGTAAAATTGCTGCTTTCATTTAAAGATACTTTGACAGCATCTGCCATTAAAAAACAAGGACAAAGAAAGATATTAAAGATCACCTCTGCAGCTGTAAGTATGCACTTTTCAACTCCATTTTTCCTTGATCACTGATACAGGTTTGAAACCTGGGTATCACCATAGACTCAGAGTCAGTTTATTACTATAAAATTTTACTTTGTGTCTATAAAGCCCTGCTCCACTGTCCTCTCCTGACCTCACGGGTCTTCTGGTTCAGGCCTTCTCATTGTTCAAAGGATCTAAAGAAGAACTGGTGGGTTTTTGGTTTTAGTGGTCCCAGGTGGAGGAATACCCTGTCAGATTGCATTAGATGTGTCTGTACATCAACAGTGTTCACAAGTAAACTGAAAAAATGTAGTATATTTCAGTTCCTTTCATTAGCGTTATCATGTGTCAGAGTGATCTACTCGGTCGTCTGCACGCATGCGGTATTTAAAGACCAGAAGTGAAACAATGAGCTGTTTAAGTTTGTCCTTATCTACGGAGTATTTTAAAGTGGAAGACAAAACCACCTCCAGCAAAAAGCAGCTGGAAAGAATCATCTGTGAAGAATGGCAGAAGATCTCTACACAGATTTGTGAGAGACCTGTATCATCCATGCCAAGGAGCACTAAATCTGTCCTCAAACACAAAGGTGGACATACAAAATAATAAGAAAATAAAATAGAAGCCTACTAAGGAAAATAATTGATTTTGAATGTTAAAGATACAATTAATACAGTAAATGTAAATTGTGTATTAAGTGTTTACAATTTCTAAAAACATTTGAGATTGTTGCAATGTTGCTTCCTGAAAAACATTTTTTTTTTATTTCATTTACAGGAATTGGTTTAATTTCTATTCAACACCACAACTGGAAATATGAAACTTTCACTGGTTTAATTTATGACTTGTGATTTTTTTTTAAAGGAGAGGATTTAAAATACCTGTTGTTGTATATTATACATAGCACATGATGAAAGCGAGTCTCCCGTGAAATGTAGTGTGTTATTTGCTTTGTGCATGATAAACTCAGTGGAAAACAATGTACAGTGACGTAAAACATTTCAGGAATGCAGGAAATGAGCAAAAACTTAAATAATTCTGGAATTTTTTCTTGATCATAAAAGAGACAATGCAGCACGAAGCCCTGTTCATAACATGCGCATACATGACTCAAAGTCCAGCTTGTGTACAACAATAATTCACGGATTAATCTTTCATATTTTCAGATCTGTGCAGGTAACTACAGGCTTCATTTACATTCCCTATTGGCCCGTAGCGCACCAACTACAGGCTTCCCTACAGAGATGAAGGGTTTTTCCCGTTGCCTGTTGATGTCATATCCCTACAGAAAATAAACTGAGAGTGTTTCCTGTTGATATTAGGATGTCAGCTCCCATCTGTTTGTGCAATCATACTGAAAGACAGACACATATATACACACACACACACACACACACACACAAAAAGAAAGGATTGACCTCCACCGGGACATATCCTGACTTGGCAAGTGCTCAACTCTCACTGACCGCACCTTCATCCTCCCATTGAAGTCAGGTCCTCTTTTAATGACACACACACGTGCATGCACACTGTGTCAGCTGCCTATCCACTTATACACTTATCACATTTCCATAGATCCCAGTATGTTGTCCAATATTTCCCAGGGATGTGGATTATGATTTAAAATAAATCATAGGCAGAAATGTGGAGCCGTATGGAGGTGATGGTGACCATCCTAGTTCCAGTTTGAGTAAATCCTCCTTTTTAGGGCCTGAACGATCCATGAATCTTGAATGCTTTTTTTTATTTGCATGTGCAATTTAGGACGTTATATTGTTGCTCTGGGATTTGAAGCCACGCCACAGCAGTTAATATTAGTTATGTACCTGGAATAAGTCGTATATTAGGCATGAGAGGAGAGAGGAAACTGCAATGTCTATACGCACCCAAAAGTGATGAGAACCAAGGTTGCCACAGCTAAAGTGGAGGGAAAACATTACCAGCTGATATAAATATCACAGTTTTAAACTGTGAATGCCCAAGTGATATTGAATAACTTTTCCATTATTCACAATAACTAGCCGAGAAGTGTTTGCTCTAAATCAAGTGCTGCTGATGATCGTTCCTACGCTTTCTGATTAATACAGCAGGAAACATTTACACGAAAGCACATAAAAACACTGTGGAGGCTATTTCCTGCTCCCGCTGTTTGAATTGCCCTCCATATTGTCTGTGGATCGGTAGCGGCGCAGAGGAAATGGAGCTGTGTGCACAGATGGAAGCCCACGCAGCCCCACCCCTGACTGATATGACAGTAAAGTGCCTGTGTGTTTGCGTGTGCAGTCGTCTTTTTGCGCTTGTATTTGTCTGTATTTATGCATGGAAGGTCGTCCATGCATGTGCCTAATGTGTGTGTCTATGTGGGAGAGCGCAGCTTGACTCTTGCTGTTGACACTGGCTTGGTGACAGTCTGAACGCTGGTACTGTGTTGACGAGCGGGAATCCCGCCCTGCCTGCCCCTCTGTGGACAAAAAATATTAATAATTTAAAGTGATCTCAATCTAGGCAGCCTCTGAGGCTGTTACCCATTACCCCGGGATGGTCTGATATTGCTGTTGCATGAAAGGCCACCGACAGGCAAAAGGCAGAGGAGGAAAACTGTGATGCACTGCTAAAAGGCACCCCTGAGGTTTCTGCTATCAGCTCAACATGGGGTGAAAGAGACGTACTGCTTTGGGAAGACAGATGAAAAAAAAAAAATCCAATGCCACATCCTCGCTCCTTGGTCCTCACCTAGATTTGCATAAAGAAACCTGCCTCCATCAGAATGCTAAATGTGTTTACACAGGACTGATTTTTCATTTTAATCTGTCAAACTACCAGCAGCCCTGAAAATGAAACTGATCTGTTTGTGTGGCGGCTGTGGAGCTTACAAAAAAGGCTTCCGTCCATTTACTTTCCACCAATTTGCTCCAGTTTTCTTAATACCCCTTATTTCCTGAGCTCCAGGTTTAGTTTATGCACAGTTACATACAAAAACCCTCTGTGGGAAAATGACTGGGCGCCTGCCAGGACAAATGGAGGGTAAAGGGGTTGAGTTGACCTGATGTTGTGTCACTGGGTTTTTATGCTCTGATCCCTGCGGGGAGATGGGATGATGTCTAATCTAACTCACACTGCTAGCTTGATACATCTGCTTTCATCCTGCTGAGACAGAAACTACCTTAATCTAGCTGGGTGATGTTACATGATGGCGGCAACTGTATCATGTGACTTCATGTTGCTCACAAATCACTGAAGCAAAGACACATACAAAAACGAATAAGCTGTTATCACACTGGTCGCGTGATTGTCCGGCAGTTTTAACATTTACATCTTTGAGGCAACAGTCATGAAACATCTTTGCTGGGTACAATTACAATGGCCAAAAGTTTGTTTTTGTCTGTTGCTATGTTAGTGTTAGTGCACATACACGGTGTCTCGACAGTGACTGAGAAGCTGGGTGCAGAAACATTTTGACTAAAGTCTTTAGTGAACACCTAGAAGAAGATTTAGACGGTTGACCGATGACATTAATTCTGGAACTTGATTACTCCATTTGATAGCAAAACAAAAAAAAACAACAGACTTAAAAGTTCCATCAACAATACACATGCACCCACAGCTCTTAATGTTGTTATTTCATAAATGTATGCTGGCTGCATTTTCATAATCTGTCTCAGCTCATTTTTATGCCTCCACACCAACAAATGTGGCCGAAGCCATTATGCTTTTGGATTATTTGTCTATTTGTTTGTCCCATTGTCATGAACATGATTTCTCAGAACTGATTAGATATTAGTGTTTATAATTTGATCATCAAGCTCTGATGAGCTGATTTGCATTGTTTTAACTAAACCAGTATGTATTTAACATTTGATCAATAGAACTGAGGTAACTTGGAGTGTCATTAGTTTGTGACTTTGTTGGTACGTAAAGAACTAAGACTTTTATACAACAACAACAGAAATTTATGTTTGACTTTGTTTGAAAAGATCTGCTTATCTGAAAATTTCAAAAGTAACGGACACTCACATCTTGGCTCCAGTCACTGTTGTTTTTACTGGAGGAAGTTGTGCATAAAGTAATCAGAGGTGTATAAAGTGTCCAAAGTACTCCAATAAAAAAACTGAGTATTTATTAATATACATAACATACATGTAGAAATCTGCTTCTGGTGTGTTTGTGTTTGTTTGTTTCTGGTTCAGATCTCAGAGGTGAAAATTATCACTAAAATGTGTTGTTACCTACAGAAGTAAAATAGAAGAACACAATTTTCTCTGATTTGCATAGGAGTAAAAAGAAAAAGTAGCCCAGAAGGAAGTACAGTACAAGCGCCTCAAAATAGTACTTAAGTAGAGTACTTGAGTAAATGTACTTAGTTACTTAACACCTGTGAAGGTGATTAAGATGTAAGATCCAGCAGATTGATAAACAGCTATAGTAATTCCCCTTTTAAATGCACAGGGTACATTCAGCACATTTCAGGTGTACTTGCGTAAAACAGGAAGAGTGACTTGTTTCCTGTGGTTAAGCTGCATTCATAATTTAACAAGGGTTAGGTTTACAGGTCAACAGCACCTGATCCTCATTACAGCTGTTTCTCAGAGATCTTCTAAAGAAAATATGTGAACCAGTTAACCCGTTAGAAAGGTCGGAATCTTTCTTGGCTCAAGTGGCAATTAGGTCCGTCCAGCGACGATAGGATTCAGAGACACAAACTGACCTGTGTTAACCTTAAGCTGCCAGATTGGAGTTTTTAACGAGATTCACATTCTGCTGTTACTCACTTAGCAACTGTTTTGTACTTCTTAAGAAACTTACGGTGACGCACTTAACCTCCACAAAAAAGGAAATACCCAAGATTTTAGGTTTGAAATGGAGACAAAGTGCAAACAGACAGAAGTGCAGACAAAGGTGAGGTGTTTAGGCAAAGCGCTCCGGCTTTTGTTGTCAACAAGCTAATGAAATGAAACCTGAGGATCTTTTTAAAAATCCCGACTCGGATGATGAGTAGAATCGATCTTAGATTCAGAGACTGTGCAGCTTAAAACCACATAATACTTGAATAATTGCCCCCAGAGCCACACATGCAGGTTTAGTCTCCCCGTCCACAGAAATAAAGTTCACCCTGGTACGTGCGTGCAACAACAAACTTAACATGCTGTCTGAATCTCGCTATGCTATCACCGCTCTTCCATTTCCCTGGTTTGCACAAATCCATATTAAGCTACGATATGTCTTTGGGGTTTGGCACCTTCACACCTTCAGTGAGGAAAGAGATGAGAGTCAGCCTGTTAAATATTAATGCTGGACCAGATGCCCGAATGGCCGCTGGCATTTATCTTAACCTGCTCCAGCAGGTGTGAGCCCAGCAGGCCCCATTGGCATCCAGGAGGAGCACTCAACCTCTGGATCATTTAGAGGCGTTAAAGGATTATATCTGCGCTGAAGTGAGACTGGACCAATACACCCGAGGGAATGGAGGGAAGGACTGAAAAAGAGAGAGAGAGGATCGGGAGAAATGATTGTGTCTTCTCAGCAAGTCGAGAGAGCGGGAGCTCAGAGATGGATGGGGTGCGGTGTGCACCTGGGCAAACACTCCCCGCTGTTTGCTTCTCTCTCCCCATTTTTCTCCCAAGGGCAAACAGAGGATTGAGCGAGCTGTAGCTGCCTGAGTGTGTGTGTGTGCAAGCGGATGAAGTTGACCTCTACATAAGTAGCAGGGAATCACCACCAACAAACCTCCCTCCCGGGGCCCTTGGCCAACGGCCTCCATCATTACTCCCTTGAGATCCCCAGGCAGCACCACAGCCCCCTACCACCAGCCTCGTATTAACTGTAATGAGGACACCACAGCGAGGAGAAGAGGAAGAGCCTGAGTATCTGTCACAGCCGAGGAAAGTGACACTCGCTAGCTTGGAAACATGACAGCATTCACCCCTCTCACCACACCTCCCTTATTTCCTTGCCTTGCTCCTCTATTTTTCTCCTGCAGGGGCACGGCGCAGCGGGAACAGGGAAATGCAGTCCATCATGTTGCTGCAGCATCTGTCCCAAGCACATGATTTTCAGATCATCGGGACAAGCTGTTGAGCATAAGGTAGGGACAACCTGATGAGACAACCCAGTTGCTGTAAAATCAAACTGTGGCTCATTTTTAATCTGAATAGTATTCCATGCCAATCCGATATACACTCAGCTGGCAGTTTATTAGGTACAGTACACCCAGCTAATGCAAATCCAGTGTAATGCAGAAGAGTCACAAACAATTACTGGGTTCAGTTGTTGTTGGAACATTTTTAGAGAGGTGTTGATTGGACTGTATGATTACTATGCAAGCTGTAGCCTGTGATGCTGTTCTGTTGTATATCGCTGAGAGTAAGCTAACTAACAGAAAAAAACTCTGGCTAGATCAACTATGAACTTAGTGTACATGCAGTAAATTTGAATTGCAGAAACAATCTGAACAAAAAATCTTTAAAAAAAGATTTGTAAGTTTGAGACTAAGAAACAATCCTTGGCTGTCTGTTTAAAGTATATATTTGATTTTCAGAGAGCAGACATAGAGAGGTTTTAGGGAGCCAAAGAAAATAATAACAGCACAACTGTAGACAAAGGAAGGTTAAGATTGATCTGAGGTGGACTCCATGCTGTTCTTTTATCTTTCTCTGTTGGCACAACTAGGTGAAAAATAGGGAAGGAAATTATTTCTTGCTCTGACTGAGCTTCACATAAAAGAGTTATGTTCCAAAAAATGGAATTTAATTCCTCTATCAGGGAACTTTGTAAGTGATAAGGCGAAACCCCCGTTACCAGCTGGGTCATGCATGTGGGGGAGGTTCTTGGATAGGTGTCTTGTTAGCATGGCTGATTGTTTGACACTGCTCTTTCTTTCCCAGGTGTAAGGTCATGTCAGTATGTTCACTAGCCTCTTTCCAAGGTTGTTGTTTAGTGTGGTTACAGTATTGTACAGTTGGAAGCGTGCAGTTTAGTTTTTTTGCTAAAAACAGTTGCCTGCTGTTGCTAGAAATGGGGTTAATGAGGGTGTTGAAGCTGAACCAAAACAGGAAAAATGCAGGCTAGAACACCAAAACAATAAACTCAAAGATGCTAAAATGCCCAGTCCTGGGTTTGTCATTATGAGAATGTAGTCATCTTGAGCCATTGTTTATGTAAAAATATTGTCCAAACCAGCGTTAAAATAAGTGGCAAAAAGGCAAAAGAGAAATAAAGATTGCTGAGATTGATGGTAAATAATTGAAAAAATAAGGTATCTTGAAGTTTCTGTGTTGGATAGAAAAAAGAAAACTAAGAAAGAAGCAGTAGCTACACTCAGTATTTCAAAAATAGTTCCTTTTGTCAGACGTTCACTTGGCATTTTAAGGTCTTGCCAGACTGTGATATGGTCATACTAACAGTGAGTGTCCTTTTGAAATACACACTGTACAGTATGTGTATTCTTTTACTCTGAAAAGACTCTATTTGGAAAAGCCCTCCTCGATACGCAGAGTGAATGGGGCAATGGCTGAAGGTCACGACTACTGGGAGCAAATGTAGAAAAACATTCAGCAGCTCTGTGTGTGTGTGTGTGTGTGTGTGTGTGTGTGTGTGTGTGAGCGCGTGAATTGCTGGTCATGCTTAGAGTAGCAGATGGGCATTCTGTATGACTGATGGCCTTGTGAAACATGAAGGTGTTGTGTCAATAAACGATGTTCCACCCCATCCATCAACTGCCGTGGACAGCAACATGTGCACATTTTTATCCGTTACGCCCAAGGACACGTGCACAGAGTCCAGCACTCATGCACACACACACACACACACACACACACACACACACACACACACACACACACACACACACACACACACACAGTCAAAATATCCATCTTTGTTACTGACCTTTCGCACACTCGTACGGTCCAGGCCGCGATGATCCACAGAGAGATGCTGAAGACCAGCAGCACCGTCCCGGGGCAGATAGTCATGAGGGTTTTCATTACAAATCGTGTGTTAAAATGCACCTGAAATGCACAAGTACACAAACACATGGACTCAGTATAGAAGAGTTGCTAAATGACACTATGATTTGTATTTGTATTGATTTGTTTGTACTAAATAGCCCTGAGTCCTCATCATATACATCATTTCCTGCTTAGCCTTTATCTTTAGCTAATTAGTCTTCTGAGTAGCTTATTAGTGACAGCACTCTGATAATCTTCTGGAGTTCAGCTCAGATCTCACTCTCTAACTTAGGTCAAGCCATGTCTTTGAGGAAGTGCCCTGTTTAAGTGTAGTTTTGTCAGAAAAAGACAGACCATCAACTTCTGGCAGATGGATAAGCCGAGGAAGGGTTAAGCAGCTGATAAATGAGTTGTCATGTTAGAGCTGCATTTCAATTGCAGCTTCACCTCCTCTCTCCATCACTGTACCCTAGGGGTTCAGAAAAGTCACAGATACACTTGCAACCTGCTAAATTACTCATCTAAAATCTACTCCATTTCTCCCGTTGTCCTCCTGTTCTACTCCTTCTAGTTTGCATATTTCCATGCAAATTTCCAACATGCTACATCTCTACTTCTAGACTCTACTATAATGTTTATCGTTTAGTCATTACAAACGTGGCACCAATCATTTATTGCATGGCTTTTACACATTTCTCCGCACCCCTTTTGCAATCTCATTCCTCTCCTTTCCTTTCATGCCCCATTTGAGCTGTATGCAATATCTTGTTCTCATTTCATGCTTCTATCTCATATTGTATTATGAAAGATCTAACATAGCTTACATCGAAGTTTCTATGCATAGTGATAACAAAAACATATGTGGGAGATTTAAACTGGTAGATAAGAAGTACGGACAGAGGACAGAGGACTGAAGAGACACCCATTTACAAATATAAAACCATTCTGACCTTATTTAGGGCACCTATACTCCTGGAGGAGGCATCAGTGAAGAGTTTGCTGTGCAGGAGCATGACTCTGGCAATGAGGTAGAGGCGCAGGAACATGGGCACGCTCAGCACCATGTCCAGGTCAGCCTCAGCCTGCGATGGAGCATATGAGAAGGCCAGCCGTGCCCGCCACTGAAACTTAAAGTCCCCAGGCACTGGATGCACCGCAGACACCAGCAGCTCCAGAGCGATCAGCAGGACCCTCTCCATCGTCATGGCGATGCGCCAGTCGTCCGCTCCGTTGTCGATGACAAACAGCTGCAGTGACAGGAAGGACATGAAGGGAGTTAAGAGAGGAGACGAGTTACACTTGCTTTAATGTGTCGCAGCTCAACTTTTCATCATAATCCTCGGCTGGCACAGTCCACTCATCAATACAGCTGACTGATCCAATGATTAAAAGAACCAGCAGCAATTTAGAGTAAATGTCTCTTTACTGAGATGTGAAACACCATCCATCTAATCAGTAATCTATTCATTTTCCACACAGTGCTTTGGCTCATTTTCATGTAACTCTTATTTTACTAAAATTAAACCAAAGATGCTAAGTGATCTCAAGCAGCTACTGTTACGTAAAACATCACAATTTATTTCTAAAGGAGACCATTACATTGGCATTTCTACCACTCATGAGCATGTACCTAACAATGATACTTTAATTGTAGTTTTCCCTCCAGTGTATGGTATTGTATTGTGCTCGTAATTGCTGTGGTTACTCTTGATATTGTTGCTTAAGCCATTGTTACGAGGAAGTGGTAAGAGCAGGTTTCATTACAGGGGCCCTCCTCCAGACGATGCTGACAGGAATGGCGGGGTGGAGGGAGGTGGCGTTGGTGGGGTTAGGAGGGTTGATGAGAAGAGAATGAGGTTGAAAGAGATGGATGAAGTGCAGAGGAAATGAAGAGATAAAGATAGGAACGAGAAGCTATCAGGGAGAGAACACTGCAAAAAAAAAATCTTTTTAAAGCTATGTCAGTCTTCTGAGTGCTTAAAACTCATGGGAATCCACCATTTTACAGCACATTAAGGGATTTTAACCAAGTATCTCTTGTGAAGGTATGCCTGTAAACATGATGCTAGACAAAAAAAATAAAAAGGGAAAATACACTAAATTGTATGGTATTCTTGAGGCACATACATTTGCATTAAAACACACACTGCAATCTAATACAACACATGTCATGATTTAAATATAAAAGGAAACTAATACTCAATACCCAAGCCTGAATAAAAAAATGTCTTGATAAGAGACTCATGCAGTGGACAGAAAAGGTTAAAGAGAGAGAGAAGCTCACAACAGAGACTATAAAGATATAAAGGCCAGGGCACAGTGAGAAAAATGAGGAAATCTCCTGCTGTACATCAGCCGTACTGCCTCGAGTAACAACCAGTTGCTCTTTACCACAATTCATCTCAAGGGCTTTTAACCACATAAACATTTATCTGAGAAAACAAAACACATACAACTGCAGGTCAGACAGAAAAAAACATAAATGATCACAACTGATCATTGGCACGGTGAAGAGAGATCAAAACTCTGACATTTCTTAAACCCCCTATGGATGCAAACACTGTATGTTTTATCATTATCTATATCTGGCCCAGCAGGATGTATATGTTTCCGTTGTTCTTCTGCTGTTACCATGTGTGCACACATGCAGCCCACATGTACACACGCATGTAGCCTATGCACACACCTGACTGATTGTGTAAGCTATCATTTGAACCAAGGGTCAAACACTGGCTGTATTCTGAGTGTGTGTGTTGTGCTTGTGTGTATTTGTGTATGCCTGAGTGAATCTGAGAGAGCATGTGCAGACCCAGCCTTGTCATGGTGACTGTTGCCAAGGCAACAACATCAAAGAACAGCCAAGCTTAATTAGGATCCCCAGCGAGAGAGAGAGAGAGAGAGAGAGAGAGAGAGAGAGAGAGGGAGAGTCAAAAAGAGAGAAAAGGAAGTGAGAGATGAGGAGGCAAGGAGAAAGAAAAAGGAGATATGGGGAAAAAGGCAGAAAGGTGTGTGTGACAGAAAGTGAAGATACAGAGGAAAGCACAGACAGGGTGTCTAACACTCATGTTCTCAGCAGAGACTTCCAAATGTTTATGTGTGTGTGTGTGTGTGTGTGTGTGTGTGTGTGTATATATATACTCACATATCAGGGACAATAATCTATTTGCACTGTCATACTACAAGGACACAAACATGGTACCCACAAGTTAAAACTCTGAAATTTAGAGTTAAGATGTTATAGTTTAAATTGCACTTAGATCCGCAGCTAGGTGTGCATAGTTCTGATTTAGATTTAGAATTTAGTTTCACAGGAATTAATGGAAGTCAGTGCTATAGTCCTTCTGAGCGTGTGCTTGTTTGAGCCAGAGAGTAGGGCACCAAACATCATGTATATTCATTCACATTTTAAGAACATCACATTGTGTTTGAGAATCATTCATTCTTCCCTTCAACTGCACAACTGTAAGAAACAGAACCACTGTATCAGCACTGTCTCTGTCTTTCTGTGAACCTCTCTGTTTTTCCTCCTTCAAATGCCCTTTCTCCACCCTTCTCTTTCTGAATGACACGTCTCCAAATCAAAAAAGGAGGTGATCCACTTTGGAAATGAGGGCCTCTTCCTTCCTCTTCCCTTCACCCTCTCCTCCTGTCCTGTCCTCCCTCGCGCTCCTGCTGTCGGTCTTTTCCTGGCTAAAGCGCCACGAGGAAGGGATAAATAATTAAATTCCATTAGGAAAGTCATCTGTCAATGGGAGTGAGTGAGTGCCACTGCCCCTACATGACCAGGACAGAGGGACGGCACGAGGAATGATGGGAGGGGGTTGGAAAGGGGACAAGGAAGTGTCCATGTATGTGTTCATATGTGTGTAAGACAGGCACAAGCTGTCAGCTCTATCAGGAAACAAACAGAGAAGAGGGTCAGAGAACAGCACAGCTAAATAAACTTGGACACAAAAAACAAGCCCATGGGGAAGAAGGAACAAGATCTTAAATTTAACAAAATGTGGCATCATGAGGAAGAGGCCAAGGGACAAGAAAAGGAAACAGAAAGTGGACAGGACAGAAGGAGGGCAAAAGAGAGCAAAAACAAAGAACAGCCCAATGGGAGGAAATGGGAACAAAAAAAGGAGGAATGTGTGAAAATGACAGCACCAAATATAGGCTGAAGTTACTTCACAGGCATAGGTGTTTGACCTAAGAGGACCCTCATGACCTCAAACATCTGTCTCTGCGGCTGCTTCTCCAGCCTTCCATTCATTCATCCAGATGGATGGTTTGACCCCTCCCAGTCCCTCGAGCCACCATAGCTTTGTAATTGTGTTAAGTCCCCTGTCTACAGATGTCTCTCATCATGGAACCAGGCACCAGCGCTGGCCAGACTCTTCCAAAGAAGAAGCAAGACATGCAGGGACAATTTTGGATATATACACATCTAGACAGCCTTGTAAAATGTAGAGGAAGAGACAGACAAATGCAGCGTATAGTTGGCATTTCTCAGAGGAGTGAAAAAGACTAAACCTCATTCTGGCTCAGAACGGGCCCTAATCACTGAAGGAGATGGTGACAGAGTGAACACTGAAAAGCATGCACGCATTCTTTTACACACACACACTCACACCTTTGGGGAATGTCTGAGTCCTACAGAATGGGAAATCCCGGGAAAAAGCTGAAAATAATTGGGGTGAGGCAAACACCACACATACAAGCACACCTTCACACGCCAGGATATGCTGAAGGTGAATATGCAGAGAGGATAACATGCTTGCTTGACTGTAATTGCAGCTCTAAGGGAACACCCCCGTTGCTGCTGCTTCACAGCCGTTAGAGAAAAGAAAGGGGAGTGGGTGTCGTTGAAGTGAAAAGGAAGTGTTGGAAAAGGGCGAGAGATGAGGAAAGGTGCATGGTTGTGGTGTGGTGTGTGTGTGTGAGCGATGTGATGTTGCCTTGTTTGCCACTCGAAAGTCTAAAAACAGCAACTAGAGGAGAGTGAAGAGAGGATTCCACCAGCGGCATCTTGAGAGCAGGAATTCCCTTCATTCAGTGCAATAATTAAAGAAAAACTGTGTTGCTAAAAATGGCCAGAGGCTAGTGACACACAGACAGCATCTGATAAATTAATATTTGTTGGAAAAAAGAGGTTAAAATGGTGTATTCATGTTGACAGTCTGAGCAGGATGCTGTGGTTAACTCACGCTCATTATGCCTCTGCACAGCCAACCGCCATGGCTGGAGGCATTAAGTTTTCAGGTTGTCTGTCTGTCCACCCCATTCTCACGAAAGCAATATTTTATTTTGAAGTAAATTGTTTAGATTTGCCACACACATCCACTTGGACTCGAGGATGAATTGATTATATTTTAGTGGGCAATGGTGGGTGTCACTTCTTGTTTCACCCTTTCTTGTCAACGCTCTATATCAGAAACACCTGGAGGGACTTTCATTACACCTGGCACAAAAGTCCACATAGACTGAACACCACTCTTAATAGATGTGCATGTAAATTGTAACTAAACTAGTTGGTGGAGACACTGTGAGGCGTTTAATTCTAGATCTGCCCTCTATTATTGCTCCTAGGGCAGATGTACATTATGCACAGTCTGCAGAACATGACACCTCATGACTGCAACTCCACTTTAAAAAAGAGATGACAACAATATTTGGAGAATGACTGATCACTTTATTTTCCTAATGCCATCTTCCCTGTCTTTGAGTGGATGTGAGTGCCAAGCCGGCGTCTTCTTGATCAATGGACAGCTTCTAAAATCCTCCAAAAGTAACTGAATAACACAGTTCACTAATGCCTAAAGTGCACTAATGGACTGGAGAGATATCCCTTTCTCACACACTCTCTTAGAGCTTTTATTTGATTCATTTGAACAACAATTCAATTTTTGCCTTTTAAGTCTGATTTCTTGCAAGTTTATAAGCTTAAATTAACCCTTTTGATTTAGAGCACTCTGTTTTTTGTTGCTGGGTATGTA
Organism: Ctenopoma multispine; assembly: GCA_034779795.1. Taxonomy (NCBI): domain Eukaryota; kingdom Metazoa; phylum Chordata; class Actinopteri; order Anabantiformes; family Anabantidae; genus Ctenopoma; species Ctenopoma multispine. Next base: position 4,054,448 of record JAUYWH010000016.1, read on the forward strand.
AAGGTTTCCTTGTGTGTGTATGCATGTGTGAAAAAAAAGACAAGGCCACTGATGAGCTGGCACATCAGTGACGCACGCACCAGACCAGAACTTCATAAACATCTATGCATAGATTTTCCTGGATGCCCCATGAAAGAAAGCAAACATTTAGCCTGGTTTTGGACCTAAGACTCATTTATTCTTCTGATTTGACAGAAACTGTGATTCATAAACTTTGTGGAATTTTCTTTATTGATCTTTGGCTAGACCAATGATATTTCTGTGTCCATTATTCCTCACCAATCTCAGTCAATTTGGTACAGTGTTAACTCAGATGAATGGTGTGTGGTTGAACAAGTTGGACAGTAAATCATAGCACTCTAAAAATGTCTCCTCACTCATGGCAGCGATAACAATCTCTCTTCAAATTCTAACAATATCTGAATGTCAGACATTAGTCTTGATCTGTTCAGCATTTGCATTCACACAGCAAGGATGAATTAATTGTAAAAAATAGAAGTGATTAAGAAAAAAACCCATTGACAATTGCTGTCAATGTTTGATTTTGTAATGGAACAATCATCACAAATCAGACAATACTGATTTGTATTCTAGCATTTTAGGAGCTGTGATTTCATGTCATTTTTATTTAATGCAAAGTTCAGTGGCCAGAACAGCAACCCAAGTAGCAGTCACCTCCGAAAATCTCTTCAGAATTACGTGAATTAATACCAAAAAAATATCTCATATACATACTTCCAAGCTCTGTAAAATACTAAATGATCTGTCACAGTCTGGCATGTATAGTTACCATGGTAACCTTAATAGCCAATCCAGTCCAAAACAAATGACTATAATAATGGTTCTTCTTCTTTAAAATCAGTAATAACTTTATTATCCCCAAAGGGCAATTGTTTGTGCAGCAGCAGAGTGACACAAAGACACAGATGATACAACATCCAACACAGAATACATGAAGGAGAGAGAGTATAAACCAAGTCATAAAAATGGCTCTGATGCAGAATGCATGGCTCACATTGAAAGTATCCTCTCTGAGCTTACCCCAGTGATAACAGCGGGTAGAAAAGAGTGTTTGTATCTCTCGGTTCTGGTTTAAAAAGAGAGTCAGAAGGCGAGACGTGGAACTGTGGATGCAGGGGATGGGAGCAGTCAGACATGATTAACTGTACTTTTTTTGGTAGCTTTGAGTTTCAATTATATTAGCACTAACACTAACCAACAGATAGAGAAAAATGTAAGCATAATTTGGATAAAACATTGATAAACCAATGCCATCAAAGTTCTTCTGACTTTGTTGATCAGCATGTTTGTAATTTGCATAAATGATGTTTTGTTGTCAATTATGGTGCCCCAGTATCTAAAATACTGTACTGTTCCTACAGTATTATTATTAATAATTTAATACAGAGCTCTGGTAACCTCACTTCTTTCTGACTCTACACTTCCAGTTTCAAACTTCTTATGCAAATTTCAGTCCCAAATGATGCTGACACTCAGGTCAGACAATTTATTAGACTTTACACAGCCCACTCTGGAGCCACGGCTTCACAGATGCAGAAGTACATCTGTAAACAGATTTTAACCAGTAAGTAAGTAAGTAAGTAAGTGTAATGAGTTCCACTTTGAAATTAATATTAGGTAAAACATAAAACATTTCTGCTTTCTAACTGCAGAAGTTGGAAAACTATCCTAAATCTACGAAAAACCAAATGCAATGATTTACAAACCTCATAAACCCATATTTTATTCACAATAGTACATAATAAAAAAAGAAAGAAAGAAAGAAAGAAAGAAAGAATGTAATTCCGAAATTGACAGCAGCAACATATTTAAAAAAGACTTACACAGCATCCCATCTTTTTTAGAATTGGGGTTGCACAGAAAAAAGTTATTTAATTTCTATACTGCACAAATCCGACTTGCACTGAAGTGCCTGTAAAGGAACAAACAGTCCTTTTAAGAGCTGAAATTATTTATTTCAGACTGCTTTCACATAAAATGTCATAACTTTTTCACTGACACAGAGCCAGCAGGGTCTGAATGCCACTTGCAGGGCAATCTTGTGCTTTTATGCAAATTGCACAGAAGAGCTAGAAATACCAGACAAGACACACCAAAAACCACACATACAGGCACTTGAGAATTAACACATTATCAGGACAAAGAGAGACGTTATTTCCCCCACAGAGGAAATAGAAAAGATGAGGAATGAATGTGTTTAGATTCAGAAGCTGACCACAGTAATGTTGCAGCATGAATAATGAAAATTAAGCATTTGGGTATTTTAATAGCAGATATCACAGTGTAGAAGAGCTGGGAGATTTTGGTGATGTGCTACCTTGTTCTACACTGATTTAATCTAATCAGATTCAATCAGTACGATAATAATTATCAAAGTTACAACGACAGCGTTTTTGTTAAAGGTTACATTTGTTTTTTTCATTTTGGGCCAGAATTTTAACTTTCCAGCTTGTTGGGCTGAAAATGAAAAGAAAAATCCCTCAGAAGTGTCAGGGCTCAGCTGACTAAGCACAGCACAAAACTGCAATGTTCTCGCTTCGGATGAAACATTTCTCATGTCAGCTTCCTGTCTCTTTACCCTGTCACCTCACACTGTAACACTGGCATGACATGAGTGGAAAAAGTTTAGAAACACAGATTTGCTTCATGTTCATGTCAGTTGCAACATGTTCTCATTTTCTTTATACACAAAACAATTATTGTTCTTCCACTACAAGCTAATTTCTGTCACTTCTTAATAAGATCTCAAATTATTTTCTTTCATGTCAGTGAAAAAGGGAGACACAGTATTTGTATTGGGCAATTATTACCGATGAATTGCACTATAGCTTAGATTGATTGTTTTTCCTTGTTTCATGCTGAGCCCAGTTGACTTGAGCTGTCCCCTGACAGAGAGGCAGTAGAGATGAAGAGAGACGAGGAAGAGGGAAAAAAACAATCAAAAGAGGAGGGCAGAGAGACAAAATGTGAGATGTAGCAGTGTGAAAAGTGGACAAGATAAAAGGGTAAAACCAAAGAGCATGAGTGTTTTTAGAAGGACAGAAATGCAGGGGAGTGTTAAAGTACAACAGGGGAAAGGTGAATGGGTGAGAAGTTGAATGCAGTGTAACAAGGGAGGAGAGCAGTCAGAAAGGAACGTGAAAGGATGAAAGGATGTGAAACCCAACAACAAAATTGAATTGAGGCCCAGTGGTGAGAGGAGGCAGATCTAATCTGATAATGACCGAGAAGCTACAGGAGAAAGAAAGAAGAAAGAAAAGTAAAGGGAAAAAAAAAACACTTTAATGGTGTCTGTGAAGATTCTCAGTCATCCAGGTAAAGTAGTCTGAGGATTGAGTCATGGCAACTGGACTTCTTTCTT
>JAUYWH010000016.1:4057929-4262342 GCA_034779795.1 Ctenopoma multispine
CACACACACACACACACACACACACACACACACACACACACACACACACACACACACACACACACACACAGTGTACAGTACCTGTCCAGTATATACACAGGGACACCCACTCAGACCTTCAGGTCAATGCACAGCCAGATGCACCGCACACACACTCAGCTCTCCTGCACACTCCTGCACTACTGTACAGTACTGCTTTCCAGTAGTTTTACTGCTTCAATACTGTTACGTCCGTGAGAAAATGTAACAGTGAGAAATAAATCATGTCCAACAGAGCATGAACGTATTGAGTTTTCCACGTGTTGCTTGTTGTTATGATTCCAGCAGTGAGGGACTACAGCACCTTTGCAGCACTGAGTCTCATATGAAAATTCACTTTGTGCAAGTCGTGAGTGGGTTTTCTTCACGTCCTGACATGTCTTCCTATTCAATCATTAAAATGCACATTTTTTTTCAACTCAGTTGGTGTTTAACTTTTTGAGCAGTTGCTTAAAACCCATTATTGTAATTTAGCCCATATGTTCATATTTACAATTTCAATAAATATCCTGACTTTTAGTTTGCTAAATGACTAATTATAATTATTTGTCTACACAAAAGCTAAATACAATCAAGTTTAGCTTAATTCATTCAGAAAGACTATATAATTATTACATTTAGACTTAGGTCAGATTAGATTTAGTCGTGTTTGAGAGAAGAGACGATTGTTTGGCGTGTACTCAACATGGATCAGCAGATTAGAAGTGGACTGTTGTGCACGAGTGATTTGATACGTTTATTTATATAGGAAACAAATTGCAACAAAAATCACCTCAAGGCATTTTACAATGTAAGTATAAGACCTTGAAGATCTTAGTAGTTATTTCTAGTGAAAGCTGCCCTGTGGTGATTGTAAACAAAACAAAAGTTCTGTTTACTCCCAGTGTCCCTTACCGAAATATATTATATGAATACTGTCTTACTTGTGTCTGTAACAAACAGCGTCATTCTTTTCTGGTAAAACATTCATACGTAACAACATAAAAAATCTACTTTTAACATTTTAAATTCTGCATTTTTTGAAGTTGATGTTTACTTGATAGTGATCTTCTTCGTTTCTGTATTTTGTTGAAAGTGCTGAAACAAATGATAGGATTGTTCCCGTGCCCTTCGCGTGCTTGTGCTCACACAACAGGGACTGACTGACAATGACTGACATCTCCCGGGCACTCTAACAGGTTAATTCATCCACAGATACTCAGCATCTTTGCAGTGAGCTAGTCATTTAAGACTTGTTTCGTTGGACAATGGAGACTCTGATGAAGGTATTAAGATTTGTGGATGAGTTTGATTTGTAGATGAAGAAGAAACTTTGAAGGTTAATGTGAGAGGGACAAACATAGGATTATTTTATTTGTAATAAATAAAACACAAAATACTTGATCAGCTTCCTCTTATGAGTTGACTTCAAATATATTTAAACGTACTCTGAGGCACAACAGCAGTGGCTGGGAAACAGTGGGCGTTATTTTCTTATCATAATGACATATTATGTGCACATTCCGTAGATAATTTCCCAACTGTAATATATGAAGTGCAGGACATCTTCTGCGGTAAAAGAAAACAGAAAACTCAATAGGTTACTTCTATCTCTCTACCGTCTGTCTCTGCAGATTAAACCATCCAGCGCATTAGACAATGCTTGTCTGTGTACTGTTTCTGTGTTTTTCAGACAAAAATACAACCACAACCCCCGTGACATTATTATTCCATCTATAAGAGTCTACTTCCAAATGTCAGGCACACGCCCTGAGGAATGTGACACAACCTCCAGGAGGGTAGTAGATGAGACGAAGAGTGTTGGTCCAGCCATACGGGCTATCCTCAGATGGTTAATAAAGACCAGCCGATGTTGTCGGCACCTGGATTCAAACAGAATGTTTTCAGGACGCTGCCAGTGGAGATTACAGCAGGAGAATTGCTGGATAAATCACAGCAGCTTCCAAATAATGAAAAACTTCCTCTTCTGTTTTGAAGAAGGCTGCAGATCATTCTTGCTATTACATGTGTTCCTTGCTCTCTGCTCTCGGTGCCTCGGCTTTGTCATTTGTTTTGTCCGTCCCTCCGCTACTCTCTCCACCCGTCCTCCCAGCCTCATGAACACAACATCCTGGGAACACTTTGATGGAATTTTTATCAAAATTGGTGCAAATGTCCATTTGGACTTAAGGATGAACTGGTTAGATTTTGACAGTCAAAGGTCAAATGTCATTGTGACCTCATGCTTAATCATTCTGATCAACACAATATCTCAGTAACAAGTTGAAGAAAATTTTATTACATCTGGCACAAACGTCAATGTGTTTCATGTGTCCACACGTGTGAGGTGGTAACTTTTGCTTTTCCAGCAAATATCATAGCAAGTCACAAGCCACACACACACACACACACACACACACAGCCAACATGTTCCGACAGAGCAGACAAATATATACAGTGATTATTAGCAACAGCATTACTTCCATTACACCTTGTTATATACTTCACTCAGACGTCTTCCTCTCGCCAGCCTGCATTACCAGACATATTGATCATCCCTGATAGCTGCTACCTCAGTGTTTGATGTGAGTTTCAGCATTTCCACATGAACCATAACAACCTCAAATCAACCAAATACCCATAATGCCTCATAATACCATAATAACGCTTAAGAAACGGTAAGACAATGTTTGTCTGTATGTTGTGTGATATAGTAATAGGTATAATAGGTTTTCAGAATTTCATAAATGCAGCTTTACAGGGGTTTCTGAGGAAAAGGACACAATGGTAGTGATTACACACAAAGCTATGTACAAAATACAGATAGCTGCTTTTATCTGATGCTGCTATGGGTGTATAGAATGACAAATTCATTCATTCTAATTATAAAATCAATATTTAATTGTGGTTTATCATTAATATTTCATTTTCCACTGATTATTATTTCATTATTGGCTGCGATTAAAGTCAGAGCGTCTGGGGCTTGATTTGGAACAGCTTTGATCATGTAAAACAGAGAGACTCAAACCCTGGGCCGTGGAGCAGTACAAGGTCTTGAACGTTTGCTACAGTTCCATGGGGAAACAATATGACTTGACATGAATGCATCAGTTGAGGTCATGTGTTTGAAAATAAAAACCCCTTAAAAATTTTTAATTTTTATCCAAGGCCTTGTATTCAGTCTGAATACACAAGTGCTCCAACAATGTTTTTCAGTCCATCTCACATGATGGAACCTATTCGCTTTATTCAGGCAGTCAGGCCACTTGTCTACTGAGGCAGGAACAGGTTGTTTCACATGTTCTTTATGTTTCAATTCAATTCTTCTGCATTTTACTCACATAAACAGTGTGATTATTTACTGGTTTCTGAAACCACAGGTCCTAAACACCACCTGTGCAAGGAAAATATAGAAATGCTCCATAGTGCAAAAGAGGCTAAGGACCCGTGTTCTCAAAGATCTTGATTTGTGTTCTTGACATCTCCTTTTTTTTACCGTCACATAGGTAAAGTGTGCTGTTCAGTGATGCAGCTTCCCCACTGGTCCAGTGCTGCTACTGCCTCCACACATTTGTGACGTGTAAAAGCACAAAACATGGACAGATGGACACCCAGACTGTTTGGATGGCCCCCCTCATTAAATCCTCCTCATGCAGTTGACCCCGTGTGGCCAAGAGGACTCTATTCTGGCACTGGCAGTTTATGCAGTGGGACTGAGCTGCCATTCATCACCCGTGGCAGGTTAAACAATGTGCACAATCTGTTTATATCCATAATTATAAGGCATCATTCTGCCCATGGGCTCCAAAGGTTCAAGAACATCTGCTTGGAGTGTTTTAGCTGGGGGAGAGGTGTATGGCTTGTAGATGTGGGTATAAATCTGTGTTGATAGGTATATTAGCTGTGTAGTGTGTGTGAGGTCAGAGCTGAGAAGCAGAATGCATATCTCTATCTAAAGGGACAAAGGCGGGTACAGTCCTCCTGAGGCTTAATACTTTTTCTGTAACATATCAAATTGTGTTTTTTCAGATTTCATGAACTGACATCAGCTCTGTGATGCAAATATTAACTTCACATCATTTCAGTTCTGACTATTCTTTCTACATTTTTTTCCGGCGTAATGAAGAATTTTGTTTGCTCACTAACAGCCTCGTCCTACTCAGTCACCCAATTTCCAGTAGCTTCCACCCTCAAATTGATGTTTCCCACTAAAAGAAGAAACAAATACTCCACTGATTTAGCATGTTGCCTGAAAACAATATGTCTTTTTTTTTTAATTAGGTTTTCTCTCTACTGGAAGAGAATAGGAGAGAAAAGAAACCAAGAGATGCATGCATGCGGTGAACAGAATGATGCAGAGGGGAAAAGGACAGAAGGGAAAGAGACTGGATCCAGATTGACTGGATCCATATGCATATAGTAGGTAGAGCAGAGCCTAATAGCATAATGATATTAATGAGACGCCATTCATCATGCAGACTCATCACTTAAATTGATGAATACCAGCAATTTAAAGTAGGGATTCGAGTGGATTTTGCCACGTGTCTCCTCAGACTTCAAACTAAACGAAGCAATAAGACAACTGCCGAGTATTTTAGCAACAAAATAAAAAAGATTAGTGAAGCATTAGCGGGAAAAAAAAACTGTAAAATTCCTCTTAGTCTTTTCAAAGACGAACAAGAATCCAATTAAATACAGGCATGCATGCTCTCATATTTTCATGCACATGAACTCCCACGTAGAATCAAACCATTAAAACCCTCGACTCTCCTTTCTCTCATCTAAGTGCACCATAGAAAGCACATTTTAATTAGATGCAGTTAATTAATCACTCCCATCCGCGAACCTTTCTGCATAATCGCAAAATGCTGATATGTTCATTTACTATGGAGGAGTGATAAATAGAAACATAAAGTTTCGAAGTGATGGAAATCAATGGGTTCTATCATTAGCCGATTGGGGGGCGAAGCTGAAACTTTATCTGGAAACTTCTGTGGTGGAAAAAAAAAAAAAAGAGAAAACATCCCCAACTGAGATTTTAGAGAGTTCTGTGTGTTTGCCCCTTGTTGCAATCAAATCGGTCGTACATGAATAATTCATCTGTAAGAAGTCATTTGTTTGTGAGTTTGTAAGATTTAAGGCATTTAACTGTTTTTTTTTTGTCTCGCTCTTATTTTTCCTTCTTCTCCTAAGTTTAAGAAGATCACAAGCAGCTGCAGATGTTTTCTGTTTGCGTTAGCTTGAATCCTTTTTGCCTTATTTTTTTCTTCTTCTTCTGGGAGGGATTTAACTGAAATAAGCTTTAATGAATGGGGCCGGGTGACAGAAAGAGACAATTTACATTCAAATTATAAGTTTGTGCTGACACATTTAAAAATAGCAGAGACGGTGGGGGAGGGGGGAGCTGCACAGTCACAGGTTCACCAAATAAACAAATCTATTTCTGTAAGAGTCGAGTAAGAATATTTTTCATCAACAGAAATAGTGACTCCAGTCCCCCCCTCTATAAACTTACAATTGTTTCTTTAATTTTACTTTGCAAGCTCATCTTTCTATCCCTAAGCTCTATTCTCTCTCTCGCGTGTGCCTGGTGATAATTACCATATATTAAATCAGGACTATCAAAGACAAAAGGCAATTGTGTCGCTAATTTACTCAGTAATGAGTGCATTTGTAGAAATAAAATTTTCCAATAATCCAGTAACTGCTTCTTACAATGCACACAGCCACGTGTGCGTGGATCCATTTTCAGAAGCTCAAGTAAAACATAGTTTTTATCCACCAGCAGGCGAAAATCTATCAACTCATCCGAGCCTCAGAAAATAAAAGTCAGGTGGAGCAACTGTTTCCATCTTAAAGACAATATTTCAGCGTCGGACCAGTAATAAAAGCACGTGGGAAGAATGCGCTTAAATCCCTCAGGCTCCTGGGATACACATTTTTGAGTCCAACCAGACAAGTGTTTTCTTTAGCGTGCAACTGGCGCGACATTGTTTTTTCCCCCCATGCTCCTCTCAGGTGTTTTCATTTCGTCCGACTGCACTTAACTTCGAGCTCACATAAAAAGGCACAAAGAAACAAAAAAATGTCACAATCAAAGGGTCCTGATGTTTAGATAGTAAACCAGGGGGTGCCGACAGCTACGAAGCGCCGTGCGACTGCAGTCAAATGCACTTTCACATTCCCCTTCTGCTGGCACTTGCTGTCAGTCGGGCCCTGTCATCCTCAGCTCTCCCTGTATCTCTCAGCATGTCAGTCTCATAATTCCTCTCTCTCACCATCTGTTTTTCCCTTCCTGTGTCTCCCGGTCTTTTCTCTCTCGCTAAGTTTCTTCCTCCTCGTGCAAAGATCATTCTTTATCCTAGTACACCCAGTGGCTTTTGTAATAGCAGTGGGCGTGCTATTAGACCCATTAGTCCAATATCCTGGTGTTGAGTGGGGATGATGAGAAATGGATTGGCAGTGATGCGGGTTGCGTGCACTGTTGTGTGGTATGTGTGTGTGTGTGGGGGGGGGGGGGGCAGCGATGAATGTGATGAGTGAGTGGTTTAATGGATGGCTGTGAAGTGTGTGTGGTACAGAGCGACGGAGAACAAGAAAGAACGAGATAACAGAAAACGAATATGATAATGGGTGTGTAATATAAAGTGGTGATATGTACTTTATATGTGAAGTATATTAGGAGGAATCATGTACGCCAGTTGGTGTGGGAGTTATCAGTGTGCCACTCTTTAGTCTTTTAGTATTGAGCTAATTCAGCCTAAATCCAGTTCATGAAAACTTTTAAAATGCCTCTGTTCCAGAGCAAACAAGCTAACTACATCAGATGGATTTTAAAACTTTAATAAAAGACTAACGGCAGGGACAGATCCCAAACTTAGCTACAAAGAGTGTTCAGCCATGCTACAGTTTCTGTGAGACTCTCACCGTAAAGAAAACCAGACTTTATTTTTTTTGCTTTTGATCTTAGGGGGTTAGTTCTGGAGTAGATGTAATAATTAGCGAGCAAGTGGCATCAGAATAAAACATTTATGTAACATTAGAAAAATGCAGATAAAAGTTTTTAGAGTCATTAGAATTCATCCACTGGTGACAATGAATATCTGTCCAAAGATGTGTCTGTCTCTGGGATGACTGTGTCTGGCTGTCATATGAGCTGCCAGGTGGAATCCAAGGGTGTAGTGCCCCTTTAATGATATACTGCCAAATTAACTACATTCCAGTTATACAAGGTTCATTTTAGACCTACGCATTTGATCCAACTCTCTATAAGTAAAACACTGCCTATCAATCAAAGTGGCCATCAAATGCATACATTTGTGTTGATGCATGACTCAGTGTTATTTATGCCACATTTACAGAGTGGCTAGACATTTTTTTTCTTAGGGAAAGAAATGGTGAGTAATACGGTGGAGAATGCTGTAAAAATACAATCGTTTAGCAGGTTCAATTTGATAAATTAGAGGAGAATGGGCAGTGTGAATACATTTGCTGTAATTCATGCATTAGTTAAACATTACTTAAGTATAATGGGTAAAGACAAAGCACTGTTATACCTACAGCCATGTTTAGTGTGACTAAATAAACTTTTCAAATCTCCTAAAACAAAGGTTCTCAAACTTTTTAGACCACGTACCACTATGTACTAAATCAAATTTCCCATAGACCATCTTTCACTGCAGGCACCAGAAAAGAAAGAGACACCTCACCTATGTAAGTCCACAACTGACAACTCGACTTCTGTACACAGGCCCTGCTCCAGGATGAAGTGACTGTTTTTTCCTCATTAAATAAAAATGAATTGATTTATTCATGCAACAGACTCAGAAAAGCTTATAAGAACAACGACACAAGGCTGTTTTTTCTAAAGAAAAGCACAGTGAACAAAAATCACTCTGTTGGAACAGCTGCTTGCCCTCGTAAGTCTCTCTCTCCCTCTCCTGTGTCTCCAACTCCTCCTCAGCATCGACAGGTTCTTCTGATCTGTCAGGGCTTGAAACAGTGTCGCCACTTGCCTCTTGACTTTTTGGACCTTGTAGTAATTTCAAAATTGCACTCACACATTCCACTCATTCTGCCTGATAAAATCAACTGACTGATGAGTCAGAGTGAATGAACCGAGTCAAGCTAATGTTACTAGTCATGCACACTGCTTGTTATGTCATCATTTTAAATACAGCATAAAATATTCAAATGACTATCAATGAGTCACATCATCAAAATGTGTAAGTGTAAAAACTGTTGCCTGGAACAAAATAAATTAAATTTCTTTTGTTGTGTATGTTAAGGACGTGGGCCAGTTAGCATGTAAGTGTTTGGCTTCTAAGGAAAGTTGTGGCATACAACAAGGTTGAGCTGCAGGAACAATGAAATGAGCTGCTGCTTTTTATTTTAAAGGCTAAATGTTTAAAATGATGTTGAAAAAAAATCCCTCTGTTTCTTTGTACTCCCAAGTTATTCTCACAGGTTTTAAGAAGATGGGAGGAAGCTTTAAAAAAAGTTTTTTTAAACAACAGAATTGGAGTTGGGTTGTTTGGTCGCTGTCAGTCAAATGGGATTTGTTGTGTTTTTCAGATTTTGAACATACTGTAAAAAATATCTAGATGTGATTCTGGAAAACTGTGAATGTTGCTTATTTAGTGACTGATTCAAAATAACTACACTCGAGGGACTTGTTTAAGATGTTGCTCAAGGATAATAATAAAAAATTCTAAAAGAGGGCATTTATACTCTTCTGAGGCATCTTTTATAAATCCTTTTTTAGTGATTGCTCATTTAATCAAAATGTGAGACTGAAGAATTAGCAGAATGAAAAAAAACTAAAACACTTGCTTCAAATGTATTATGAGGTAGGAAATGCATTATGAGAAGGTCAAACCTCCCTCAACACTTTCAATTTTGTTGTTAAACCAGTGCGTTTTGGCTTGTGGCCTTCATAAGAGTCTGTTAGATCATATAGTAAAGAACATTTAAAAACAATGTACGTAAGACAAAACTGAATTGCAACCAGTCAACCATGTTTCATTATTTAATTATTATTTATTTATCTTCTATAAAACATAAGGTGATGCTGAATAACGGTAAATAAAAACATACTTTTTATTTCAACAAACCTCCACAATACACATTTAAAAAGAAATGCTTAACTTTGAAGCAGAGTTTTCTGGGACTTTACAACATGAAAGAGTCTTAGAATAACAAAATAAAACTTTCTTTTCAGAAAAAGCAAGCATGTTTTCTTTTTTAAAGTACTATTTTAACTATATGAATGAAGAGGGAAATACGGCACTGAGGTGACGGCCCATTTCTGCCTCCCTGGTCTCTCCAGTGGGTGACTCTGTTGGAGTGAGGAGCTTCTACTCCTCACTTCTCCCTCATTTATCACTCCTTACAGCAATGGAATCTTCCCCTCCGTGTTCAGACACATCCACCAGCTCCATAACTCACTCTTCTGACGCTTTGACAGCCCCTATGAGAGTGTATGTGACTATGTGTGACTCACTGTGTTCCTGCATGAATTTGTGTGGGCCATCTCTCAGCTGTGTGTCTCAGTCTGCACACGCAGGCGCTACTGAATTTGTGTGAATGTCTGTGCATTAAGCTTCGTTCTCACCACACACACACACACACACACACACGCATACAAAGGTCTTTCTGTTCCACTCCAAAAATGTATCACAGTTTCTTTTCCAAGGACGTGACAGGACAGGTGTGAAAGGCTGGTGGCAGTGTCTGGCATAGGGGACATAATGTAAACAGCCAGGAATGTGATCTATATCACAGCAAGTGATTTAGGAGAGGGGTTTGGAGGGGTGAAGGGTCACTCACAGCACTGCAACAAAAGAAATGAAACATTATCCCCGTGACAATCAAGCTTAAGTTGCCTTTTCAACCAATTGCCATTGTCTATCAACTTCGCCTGAGAAGTTGACAGACTACAGCTTCACTGGTGGTTTATGTTGGCTCACTATATTACTGAGAGACCACATGTACAAAACACGGATGGGTATGGTCAAACCAGCAAAAAGTTTATATTAAACATCATATTATATTAAGATATTCCCCATTAGGTCAGATAATTCTCCAAAGACATACAGTTGGTTGAGGATGAGTTCAGCAATGACCAAAACCTGCCATGATGAATCCAACTGTTAGCTAGCTATCTGTTTGGACTGACAGACTCAAAGGTCAGGAGGATTAGTTGCTTATTAAGAAGGGAAGATTGCTCTTTAATCACTGATGCGCCTTACACCACCTCTTGATGCTCTTCATTCCCAACTGCACTAAAGAAACTCACTAAACTGAACAAACATTAGAAAGAATGAGACAAAAGTTAGCCGGGTTCAGATGCAGCAACTTTAAGGTTATTTTCTTTAGCTCAGTACATCTCACAGTTGGTGTGAAAAAAAATGTCATTGCATGGTCATTAATAAGAGAACACAATATGAAAATGATTAACTTGTGATTTTATGCACCTTGTGTGATGCTGCTGTTAGTACATGAAATAACTAGTAATGTGTTGCTGCGTTGGGACCTTCTGTTACAGTGCAGCAAGTCAGTTCCTCCCACGTGTGCCCTGGTTGTATCTGGCGAATGATTCAACACTAAACATCTAATTACCAGTTAGAAGATGATAAAAATCTGTGGCAGAGGGCACAAGAATCTCACAGGATTGGAGTACACACTGTGGCACGTGTGCAATATTGTCTTAATTAGGTGTAATGGGGATTGCTTGGTCAACAGTAAAATGACAATGTACATTTAACCATTCCTTATTTAGAGTTACACTAGTTTCCAAAGTTTGTGCATGGGATACATCTTCACAAATAGCAGAACTAGAATCAAACTGTTAAAGAAAATGCAGTGTGGAGTTTTGTTTAAGTATTAATAGTAGAAGATTGAAATAACCTCTCTCGTCTGGAATAACCTAAGTTCAGCTGCAATGGCACATTGTCTGTCCAAGATCTCTGTCATAATGGACTTGACAAGTTTGTCATTATTCTAAAATTTTGAGATTTTTGAGAGTTTTCTACAGCATTTAACATTCTTCTTGCAAGTAATTAGTGACAGCCATCTGGTTGCAACTTAACTGTGATAGTGGAGAGTTTAGCAGGATGTTTGGTCCTTGAAGTTAAGAAGAGGAAAAGCAGTTTGCTAAACTTTATTACAAGAACATGATGGCGGCCAACTGTATCTTCTCTTGACTTCCCAAGATTTAAGTCAGTTAAAGACATTTCTTCTTCAAATTAGCTTAAAACATTCTGACATGTTTTCTTATTTGGGATTTGCTTTTAGGTAAGAACAAAATCTACCCACACTCAAGAGCACACATCTCAATGCGGATACGCATGTGTACAATAAGTACTTATATTCATAGTATTTTACAAATATTAACTCCTTTGTGGTCTTTTGAAATTCATAAACACTACACTAGCAATTAAATTCACATATTTTTTTCAGTTCTGAGATCAGCCTCTTTTTTGAAACTTCATCAGTTGTTTGTGTATTATTTTATATCATTTATATCATGCTACTAGATATGAGGGTTGTTTGCTGTTCATGTGCTGCAGCGGTTTCTCGGCTTCAGAACTACTTCTTTTTTCTTCCATTTGGAGTCCGGTGCTGCACCGTCTTTCTGTCTTCCGCTTTCCTATCCAGTTTCCTTGTGAGAGTCCTGTGTGAGCAGCACGTGGCCCTGCAGATTTGTGCTCTTTTATGGACACTGCTGGGGCATTTACCTACGTTAAATAGGAACAACTGGAACACACTTTCAACTTACAAGCACAATGGGATTCATCAATATAAGAACAGAGGTATGAGGGAATCTGTGGATTTAGGAACAAGTCATGATTCCGATGTAAATCCACAGGCATGAAACAACACATATGTCCCTCTTGGGAGGTACATGCTTACTTCATGGAACTTGTAAATGTAAATTGCATTCACTATCTGCAACTGGCTGTTACACGTCTGCAATTTAGAGATAAAATATGCAGTGACATTTTGAGACCCTTTTATGCCATTGATGGTATCCCTGAATGCTTCACTGAAACGCAGCTTATGCTACGACTTCCACACATCCTGCCATTACCAAACAACAGGCACACAAAGTTAGCGGCTTGCTTGGCAACACAGTGAAGAATTTAGCAACATACCAGGATAATAAAAGGTGTGCAGAATGTCTAGGCTAACACATCCACTGCCATATCAGATAGCCACTTGCATTAAATTAAGATGAATTAAACTATTATCTGGAGAATGTGCCGTAGGTGGAAATTGAAATGTTGTGATTGTCATTAATATGAAAATATGTCTTTTCTGGCAAGTATCTCACAGCAGGAGAAGCCCTGTCCAAGACAAAAAGAATGCAATACTAAAATTAACATGACATCTTAACAGCTCTCTAATGCTGATAGCAAAATGGAAAATCTACAAAAACAAGTTCAAAAGACCAGAAACTGTTAAGAAATATTAGGAGTCATGTGAAGTTCAAGCTTAGGTTAAAAGTTAGAGTGCGTTGTAACCGGCAGCCCTAAGTCAAGTTTCGACAGATTTCTGACACTGGCACCGTGTGCAAGTGAAACAGTATCAGCACTTGTCACCGATGAGAACAGATTGTCTTCGGTTTGGACATGTACATTACTGCAACTCTATCCTGCGCTGGCACTTCCGAACTTCAAAACATTGAGTTCAGTGTGAAAATAAAAATTGCGAGCGATTGCGAGTCTCTGCTTGTTGCTCGATGACTAAGCTCAGTCTACCAAAGGCCTTGACATTTTGTACAAATTCGTTGACAAGCTCCTCTTCAGGTGTGCTGGTAAAAATGTCAGGAAATAAAAAAAAAAGTAGCATTTACCAAAAGCTTCTGAGACTCATAATTCTTTCTTCACAACACATGGCTTTCTGTTTGCTTTGCTGACAGGCCACTGACCGCTCCTCCGCTTATACAGAGAGACAGAGGCGAGGACATCAAAGCGCAGGTGGAGAGTTAGTAACATAGGGGCTGAGCAGGATGAAGGGATCACATCACCTGAGATAAAAGGCCGGGCGTCTCTCACACACCAAAACAAGACCACCACATCAGCAAGGCCCCAGTATCTCTCACCTGTTACGACAACCTTCAAAAGGTCTTGTATTGTCTTTTGTCTACAAGGTGTCTGGCGACGTGAGTGACGAGAGATGTGTGCTGCCAGCGAGCGAGTGTGTGCGCTCAGGCCTGTGTGTCACAAGTGAACGTTTTTTAATGGATGGTTGGGAGATAAAACGCGAGAGCTGGAAAAAAAACTAAAAAAGCTAAAGAAACGAGACTGAGCTTGTGGCGCCTGACGTGGCGTGTGTTCTCTGTGCAGGGTCTTGTTTTGCCTCATCTCTGAAGCCCTGCTCTCTCCCTGTATTTGAGGTGACTCCACAGCTCATAAGCCTTTGAGGCCAGACTAAAGCAAGCAACACACAGGCAGGATACGCTCGTAGCTGTGTGTAACCACAATTGATCCTGCAACATTGTTGGAGATTCTGTACACCAGACAGTGGCTCGAGAGATGCTGCTGTTCATACTGTCTCATGACCTTATCTGAGGATTTTGTTATCTGTCAGTGGGACACTAACAAAATGTTGGGGTCATTTAAATTCTGAACCAGGCTTTCCGTTGGTTCATATTTTGTTTTCTTTCTGCAGTGGACCATACTGATCCTCTCACCCCTCCTCAATCATTAATCACCCAGAGTCTTCCTGGCAAAGATATCTCAATCTAAAAATGTATTAAAGTCAAAACCCAGTCTGGCAGGTTGATGAATTAATAATGATGTTCACATGAAGGTCTATTCAGAGAGAGAGGAAAGTGGCGAGCATCAAGGTCTCCTCACTTGTATCACTTTGGACTTGTGAGATCTGTGTGAAGCATCTGAATAAAACATTACCTTGGAAATATTTAGAATGGATCGTTTTGCTAATTTAAAACAGGCTGGAGTCACATCAGACACACCTTACTCTACATTCAAGTGTATTTTCTGTGTGTTTGGAAGAACTGGGTTTTGATGCTACTCAGCTCTTCTGTGTTTCAGTGGAGTTTGTGCTCTTGCCCTGGAAAGGTTCAAACAAGGTTACTGTGTAAGAGGTTTTTAATGTAGTAGTGTTTAAGCCATCTGGTGCTCTTTTTCATACTCGCCTTGTTACATCATGGTCTTCTAATTGTGTAGCGTGTCTGTCTTTAGTAGGAAAGAACTGATCTTATGTAGCATTTAATGCATGAACAAGTGTTGGTGCAGTTGGTGGTGTTAAAATATTCAATGCTAACATTAGCATGATAATATGTATGTTTGCAGTTTAATTGTTGACGTGTTTTGTCAAAATCAGGTCTACCATGTTCACCATCTTATTTTTGCAACATATAGCTAACATATGGTAGCTAAAAAACAAATACACTGTAGAAATCAATGTGCTCGACACACTATACCAAATTATCCAATCCATCATGTAGATGTAACTGGATATGTGACATCTTTAACATCTTAGATGATAAAACTAGGTAAAAGGTGAAGGGACCATCAGTATCGTTAGTAATCATCCTCTGGGGACCATGAATGTCTGTATCTTTTCACTCCTATTCTATTACAGTAATGTGTACTGTAGTGCTATATACTAGTGGTTAACAAAAAGTAAAGTGCATTAGAACAGTTGCCCTTCAACTGTCCACCACTGCACCGCTGGTGGAATCGCTCCCCACTTGCCTCTGTAGCAGGTAATGAGATGATTCAACCTCAGAACTTTGTTCATCAACAGGTACAGGAGTGTGTCTGCCAAACCGTGGGTGACCAACTGTAATGATGCTGCTTTTGATAATGCTCCATGTGAAGCTCGAGGCCTCTTGCTGTTGTGGCCCGTCTCAGCATTTCTTTTCCATCTGTGGGAGACAGCGTGACCTGCCGGGTAAGAGTGAGTCAGTTGTTATTATGCCCAAAGTTGGACGATGCCTCAAGGAAAGATTAGTTTCTCATGGAGATCCCAACCTTCTATAAATGTGTTCCTTCTCTTCAGTTAGCATCCTGTCAGTGGTGAATGGTGTCAGACAAGGTAACATGACATCTGCCTCAGTTCTCTGCTATAGTTTCTCTTAGCCTGTCTCATCTCTCTCTGTGTCCTTAAATGTACTCTCCAACACAAAGATAACACAGCAGCAAAAACAAGGTTTATTTAGTAAAGTATCAGCTGCAGGAAAATTCACACTGTTTGAGTAAACTGCTACCAAACAGAAAGTGGCTGAAGATTTCACAATAAAACAGGAAGTTCAGAAAGTGACCGTGACATTGTCCTTGTTTTTGCTGAAAACATACTTTCCCCTCAGAATTCAGGAAAGATGACGTGCTTCCTTCTTCTCCATCATTTTTTTAAAAAGGCTTTAAATAGCCAACAAGTAAGCTGCTTTTGCTGCTGTGTGTACAGTTGTAAAACCATCCTCCACTCATTTTTACGTTCTATCCACATGCTACCGTGAAAATGACTAAAATGCACCGAAAAGACAAACTTTCATTTTCATAGGATTCTCAGAGCGCTGGCAAACTTAGATCCCCAAGAGTTTAACTAAGCAAGGCACAGCAAGGTCTATCCAGTGTTCGTGAACATTAGCCTGGTCCCACCAGGTAAAAAAATTTTATTTCCTCTTTCAAAATGGATGTAGTCTAATATACTTAAATTTTGTCTGGGTTTTGTCTTTAATAGAGTGGTTTCCTTTAATGCGTATAGACTGGATTGTCTTATTCCATCAATGTGTTTTCTTCAAACGGAACGGCTGGCTCTTTTCATTTCTCTTCTTAAGTATGATTCCTAATGTGAATTTCAATAATACTATAGGGCTTGTCGGAGCTGGAACTCCAGCTTTCTAGCTGCATTTGTCAATTATGTATGTACTGCAGAGAGAAACTAGGAGAGACACTGTTGTTCTGCAAGCAGGCTGACAGCTTTCAAAACCTGTGGATATTTCCCCTTTTCAGGAAGAGAGCTCTTAAAGTTGCATATACTGCTCTCAGGTTGAACTGTTTTGGCTTCATAGAGCAAAGACTTTTTGCCTGCGTGTAATAATCCCTCAAGATGCTGGTGCATTTAAAAAATGGAACTAATGAATACATTTAAAGGACTAATAATTAGCAGAAGCATTACGTAAAAAATGCTCTGTCATTTTTCTTCTTCCAGTAGCATTGTATTTTTATTAATGTAACAAAATAAAAATACAATGTATACAAGCAGACAAGTAAAGTACATTTTCCAATTTGTTTAGAGGAACTGATTAAAAAGACTGCAAGGCTAACACTTGTGGAAAATCAAACAACAATTCCCAGCAGTGATTATACACAAAGTAATGTTAGAAAATAAATCCAGATCATAACATTTGCATAATTGTGTTTACGATGTAAAAAATGTACAATAATAGCTGCTTTTGCTGGCGCATGCACAACTAGACCATGTAATTTGCTCCCGTGTGTGTGCGGGGCCAGATCAGAGGTTTGTAAATTGTTTATCTTAGTACAAAAAGTGCAAAATGCTTGACACAACTTGCGACGACACGCCAAGTCAATGAAGCGTGATAATAATGCAAGAAAGTCAGCAAGAAGAAGATGAGTGCAGGGATAAAAGAGGGGCTTGAAAAGCAAAGCAGAATGCCTAAAGAAACCAAAATAAGCAGCTTGTGGAGAGCCTAATGCAGCCCTGCAATAAACAAAATTACAGATCAGCTTGGCTTCAGTTCACATTTCTGGAACCGCAAAAGCTGATTTCCTGTTTATCTAGATATGGGAGAGTTAAGACAGAATTTGAGTCCATATTTCATCTGATTTTAACAGGAGGTTTTTCCTGACGTGACATCTGTGTGGTGACACACATACGGCCTGTCGTATGACTCATTAGTGTGTGCGTGTGTCATGCTGGGTTAAGGGTTATGCCTCGTCCGCGCCGAGCATGTGAGCCGGCGCCTGTCAGTGCGTGATGTATGGGTGGATGTGTGCGTTTGTCCACATTTTTAACTCCAGGTTTATTGTAGGAACGTGTAGACAGGAAAAGCTGCAGGGCACTTTCTTCTAGTTCCCCCTGATGAGCTTTGCTGTGAGTAAGATGGGGGGAGGGAGGGGGGGTGACGGGGGCAAGGGAGGAGAAGTTGTCAGGAGTCAAACTGAAAGGAAATATACTGTAGAGAAGATAGGAGCTCAGATAGAAAACAAGCGCTGAATTTAAGTACATCCAGAAGAAATACTAATCCAGAGCAGACGTGAACCTGTTGATTAAGGTCAAGGCAGCGATAACACAGCATTTCAGCACAGATCCTTGTCAACAATGGACAGGTTCAGCGACCAGTGGATTAGCACAGAGGGTAAACTTTATTCAATGCTAAAAACGACTGTACGGAGACAGCACAGCCATTCATGTCGCTGCGATGTTTGCCACCCACGCTAATACTCGTCCTTGCTTCTGAATCAAAAGGTTATTTTAGGTTATATCCTCTAAGAAACGTCTTGTTGCATTAAAAGAAACTGTTGTCTGTAGTCTTTTTCAATAAGTAAAAACACCTAGAGTAATGCCACGGAGAACAAAACGCTCAACAACTTTCACTCATTTCCCCAGTTGGACAACTTCCGACCTCACCTAACAGCATGTTGTGCAAATACATGTTGTGAAGGCATAAGGTTTTATCAGTACATGAGCCTCACTAATTAGCACTGCGCAGCACACAGGAGTTTAATATTCGATAAACTGCAACCTTGGCGTTGATGTTAAAATAATCTGCCAAGGCAAAGTCACAGTTAATTACAGTGAGAAGGGCCTCACAGTGCTGTTATTTGTTGTGTGACAGGAGTTTACGCAATCAGTCAGTAACGCAAAAAGGTGAGCTTCCCCCAGGCCGCGTCTTTGACAGCTTCAATTGTCACCGCTATCAAAATACATCGAGCTCTCCTTAGTTGGGGGCCGACAGCTAAACACAAGGCAAAGTCGCTTAGGCTCCCGCGTGAAACATTATACAATTGCCAATAAATTTTGAACCTAAGCCCTGGCCTTAAAACCTTAACGCATGAATGTAAAACAACCTCAGTTGTCAGGAAACACCCTTTTAGTGCTGGCGGGTTGTGAGTGGGTGGGTGGGAAGGAGTTGTTGGAGTCAATCAAACAGACTTGCCAAGGATCGGCCCCTTTCCGAGAATGAAAACAGTCCGTCTGCTTAGTGTTCATTAGTAAGTGGGTCAGTCAGTTTAAACCTACATGTCTGGTTAAGTGGGACTTTTTTGTTTAAACCATTTTCATCCTCATTAGATCTGCTTGTTCGCAGATCCCAGCTGTCATGTTCCATTTGATTTTAAATACACAAAAATAAATGTCATATAATTGAATCGTCAGTGTTTGATTAGTTTGCATTTTTATTATATTATCATCTGCAGTGGCAAAAGTTAATTTTTTCAGTTTACTATTTTTGGACATTTGTTCTGATATTAGTAAAATTTTTTAGCCAACTATTTTTCTTTTGACCTTGCTTATTAGTTTTTTATGTTTTGGTCACATATGGTAACAAATGGCTTCAAAGTATTAGGAGGTAAGTGACAGAAACCCTTTCTCAAGGAAAACGTATTTTTTTTGTTAAATAAATTAAATTTACTAGGGTTATGAAATGACTTTATGTAGGAGTTGTGCAGTGACCCTGCTACAGCTGGTTATTGTGACTCTGCAGATTTCCCCAAAGATTATTATCACACTAACCAAAATGTGTTTCTCTTTGAATGCACCATATTACAGCTAAATATAAATGCATGGATTATTTTTAAATCAAATCAAAATTTGTATTTTTTCCAATTAGCTGTTTCTCCACAGTATTTGCACATGCCCAGCTGCAGAAGTATCTCTTGTGTATACATATCCTTATATGGAAATCACTAATGTATCCAACATCTGACCAAACTGAACCAAACTTGCAACTTTAGCTTCAGGGAATATTGTCAAACAGAAAATTACGTCAAATCTCTTCATATTCCATGAACTCGACACCTCCGATTGGTTTATTAGACACAGGTTTATTGGACACAGCCGTCTTTTAAGACTCTAATATGGGAGTGGTGCAACAGTATAGTGCCACGGGGCAGCTCTCACTGTGTGTGAACAGTACCAATAAATCAGCAGCGCGCTCTTTATCTCTGCACTGCCACAGCAGTTAACAGGATTGGAGAGTGGCAATTTCCATGTAGCATAATTACATCAATCTGATTACAAATTATGCTAATCCTATTACAAAAAGTGCTAATGGAGTAAAATGGAGATACTTTATGATATACTTTCGACACATTCGAGGAGCTGAAGGCACATAGATTTTCTAGTGTTGCAAATATTGACAGAACTATTCAAATCATAGTGTGAAATAGTTAAGCTGGATCTATTTGCTCTTCTATTCTCTTTATATTAAAAGCACAAATAACACTTGTGCTCCTAAAATGGATGGGATGATCTAATAAAATCGTGGTACCATGTTTTAGCAGGTAGTCGCACTGCATTTCGTTCTGCCAGTGACCTTGCCCTGTTTCAGTCCTGCAGCTGTTCCGTCTGTCTGACTTTTCTCCGTGTGCCACAGCAGCAGCTGAGGAGCCATTTTGGGGCCTGATGCATTCAACAGCTGGTGGCGCCAAGCCCACGGTGGGCGTAGAAGGAGGCAAAGAGAGGAAAGTTGAGGGGGGGGGGGGTGTTGGTGGGGGACTGGAAACGTGCGACACAGAACATGTTGGACAACGGGCGCACAGCCAAATGGTAGTACAGTGTTTGCGGGAAGAACAGGAAACGCACTCCACTCGCACTGCTTTTCCCCCTAATATCACATTTAATCTGCAGCTATAAGTCACCGCGCCATGACAACAGTGCATGTAACTTGTCCTTGTGCTTTGTGCCATCGCTGGCCTCGATTCACTGCAGTGCAGGATAGGTATGCATGTGTGCGTGTGGAAATGAATAGGATTTTTAAGACATAAACTTCACTTTACAGTAGTGTGAAAAAAGACAAAGTGGATGGTATCCCATTTGTCTTACATTCCAAGGATGTGTTTACATAACATCATCCTTACTGGTGTCAGGTAATGTAGAAAGCTCTGCCAGTTTACAGGCACAGGAGCGTACAAGAGAGAGAATCGTTTAGCAAATGACCTTTATCTTGAAATATTTCTCAGCTCTCTCCCGTAGCTGCACTTCACTGCAATGCACTCACTCAATACTGACAACACTCATCTACAGCCAGATGTTCAAAGCACTATTTTCTTCCTTTTCTGGTGATGTTCAGAGTGTTGCACTGTGCAGACAGCATTGATTTAGTTAAAATGAAGCACAGGCTTCACCACATGAAGGTGGAGTTTCCTGTAAAGTTGTTTTTTTTTTCCCCTTTCTCAAATGTAAATCATGCAGCATCTCTGAAGTGACACTCAGGAAAGAATTTATGTTTCGGTCTATCACGCAACCTGCTGTGTGTGTCTTACACTCTCTCTCTCTCTCTCTCTCTCTCTCTTTACAAATGATGCGCTCTGTGTACTTTTTGTACCGTCTGTGTGTGTGTTTTTAGGAGAGTCTGCTGAGATGACAAGACAGCTGAGCAAATGAAGAAAGAGACAAACATTTGGACAGGACGCACCAGGTGGACGGCGAGTAGCATCCAGACGGCACAGTGACGAATTAGTGTGAGCCACTGATACAGTTTGATACAGTTCTCTGTGTGTTCCTCTTGGCTGGATTGGATTCTATGCAATTAAGATTTTAAGGAAGTTGCCAAAGTCTATCAAAAATTTTTTACCACTTTTTAATGCTGTGTATATTTCTCAACAATCACGTTTATTTTAGCAGCTACACCCTTCTGTGTGATCATGTGGGACCAGGCCTCCGAATCAGTAATGAAGCATGTAACGTCATTGTAAAAACAAACCCTAAACCTGCACTGATTTTTTTTTCTTAAGGGAATTTTTTTTAAAGTTTTGTTAATAATATAAATATGTATATAAAGTGACGAGATCATGGAGCAAAAGGAAAAATTATCCTAAATGCTAAATGAACTTAATTTGCACTGATAACAGTCAAGCTCGGTTTTATGATGATTCACTGTAAGTAGCCCATATTTCCAAGCGGTTGGAAAACACTGCTGCCATATCCTCATTTGACACAGCATATACACCTCCTCCGGTGCACCCAAAGTGTGCCAATGAATATTTCAGCAAGTCAGAATGGATATTACTCCTGAGTCAGATGTGCTGGCACAAGCTGCCCCGCTACAGGTGGGGCATTAGCGGCAGGCACGCTCGGAGCACAGGGGTAATGTATCGAGACATTACGGGCCTGGGTCACTTCAGTGTTCTTTCTGTTCTGATAAGAGAAGGTCACATGTGAGATTTACTGCCATTGCAGAGGACTTCAGAAGGACTGTGGCTGCTTTTGCTCGGTTGTCGCTCATATCTTTAACCGTAACAGATGGATGCAACAAATTAAAATGTGGAGTTCCACTACACGACATTTGTTTAAGTTTTAAATGAGTTCAGATGTGGACCATGTGTTAACTTTAGTGTAACATTAGCAAAATTCTCCTTTGTGTTTACTCGCATTTTTATCCTTGTAAGGATTGTTCGTACCTCAGTTGCTTTGTGTTAATGTAGATGTTTTTTTTCTGGATCTAACTAAGCATTCAGAATTTCACCCATAAATCCATCTGGATATGTAGGATTAAACTATGCTATAGCAAGCGTGGCATCACTGACTTCAAGCTAAATATCAGGCTATTCAGACTCCAGCTTCAGATGTGTCATGCGAAAGGTTTTAGGCAATACAGTCGTCACATGGCTCATCAAAACCTAAGCTTGTCTTACAGTTCTTGGATTTCAGATCCTCTTCCCACAATTATAAAGCAAGAGCACAGGAATTGCCTTTAACCAGTTATTGTACAAACACTTTGACGAAAACCACGCATGAAAGGGCTTACTTCTTCCCCCAGCAATGTTTTAATGAAAACGCACAAAGAGGAAACATGACACTGTGCTTTTGTATAAACCTCAGAAATCTATGCAGGCCTAACAAGTGATAACACCAGGCTTGGTAAACTGTGTAGCCAGCATCTCAAAAAGGATGTTCAAAGCACGGCAGCCATTATTTGGACATGAGAGGCACATTATCCTTAGCTGCTGGCTCTGAATTCGCAAGAGGCACTTTGACTGCTGCTACAAAAGAGGCTATGAGCCCCATTCAGGGTTTTGCTCATCCCTTTCACTCTCATTCATGACAGTATGGCTTATCATCAAGTATCCATCTCCTTTCATATCCCTCCTAAGGGACCAAACTAGTATCATAAGTGATATGCCATGCATCCAGTGTGGTTCTGCCAATTTAGTTTCCATAAGACTTTGTCAGTCAGGCTCAAAAGTAATAAGCCGGTGCCGCTGGTAAAGACATTTGCAAAGTAAATAAGGCTGTCTTTCTGACACCACAAATGTGTGCCCGAGACTGCTGTCGCCATGGTACCACCTGCCAACATCATTGTTACCGGTGTCGTCATGGCAGTGCGGGCTGATGGTAATCTTTTCTGTGGGTGTGACAGTCCGTGGTCGGGCAGAGTTGGAACTCCAGCAAACGGTAAACGTGTCAGTCAGCTACTGTTTGGGCAAAAGACCAAGATGAAAGCGGAGAACAGAAAAGTTTTTTGTGAAATTAAAAAATTACTGTGATTCACAAACTTGTGGTACAGTGTATTTGTCCTTTTTAATGCTGTTTGTTTTGTTTTTTTAATCCATGATAGCAACATAACTTGCTTCTGTCAAGATTGAAAGATCTTAACACATTTCATATGTATTGCAAATCTTTGTAGACATTCATGGACCCCGTAGAACTCTGATTACTGTAGAACACCTGACATTTTTCTTGTGTTACCATGAGGTTGTTTTAGTAAAATGTCTCAACAAATTTTGGGGAGCTTTTCATAAAATATATACTGATATTTATAATCTCCAGAGGATAAATTCTAAACATCAGGATGTAACATACTTACTGTGACCATGTTATCACTTAGCTCAAAGCCTGACAGAACCAGCAGCACGAATAACCAGCTTTTATAAGACAGGTTTTCCGTTGACAGTGGTAGGCGTGTGTTGTGAAGGAGCACTGGGAGAATATGAAAGACTTTTTTCTTTCCACCACCTTTCTGTTTGTTCAGTTTGGTCTATTTCTCCCTCTTGGAGGAAACAGACCCAAGTGTGGAACACATCTGGGACTGGATAGGACTGGGCTGGTCGGGATGTGTGTGTGTTGGACAGGGGGGTACTTACAACAGTGGGGACTGGGTACTGGAGAGAATCACCACTATTTTCTTTTTCAATAGTGTGCCGTGAGCAGGTTTACATTGTAGCTGTGCCATATGCTCTCCCCAGGAAATGGGCTTTATTAATACATTTAAGAGCACGTCAGGCTTTGGTGACTTATGGGCTACGTGAGCCAGCACGAAGGTGCATTGTCGGCAACTTTCACAAATAAAGACGAGGTAAAAGTAGAAAAAAAAAAAAGATGGAAAGAAAAACATTCTCCAGGGGCCTGTGTGGAGCAAGGGACCGACTGATTTCAGTGTCTCGGGGGAGAGGGCTATTTTAGCTGAGCCTCTGCGTTCCAGGTGTTGCTTTTTAATTGGCAATTCTGTGAGCAATAAAGCATTTCACTTACTTTCGCTTGTAAAGTGCTTTCATTCCATCTCCAAATGATGTAATTACCCTGGCGTCCCAGGCGAGAGGGTGGCGGGAGAGGAGGCTGGCTCTCCGTGCAGCTCGCTCTCCGTCAGCGAGAAGCATGGTGAAGGGTTCCTTGGGTATGTTTTCATTTAGAAATCCAAACACCATAAAGCGAGGTAGTCGTTTGCACAATAAACGTACACTTTAATTTCATTTTGGGCTCTCCCTGCTCTGTGTGTGTCTGGCATAAAATTCATAAAAAAATATAAGTTCAGAGTGTCTTTGTTGTATGAAGGTCAGCGGGAGATGCTTGTTCTTTGTTGCTGGATACAGATGGTGATTAATTTTGTTTGTCCAACATTAATCTTTTATTGGTTTTCACGAAGCCGTAGGAACGTATTTTTGTTTTCATCACAGTTTGAGGCTGGAATTCCTAAAAAAAAGGTAACTAAATTCTTTTATGCATTCTTTACTTTCCTTTGTGCTGCAGCACGTCTTGCTCACAGCTTCATTAGCCAGTCCAGCGCCAGCGCAAATACATTTCAAACTTTTACTCTTCCTCACCCTTCTACAGGGATAGGAAGAGAGGTTTACAATTACAAATATGCTAATGAAGTCAGCTAACCCGTGGAGCGATGTTATCATTAGAAACTTTATGGGAGAAAAAACTTATTTTCCTGTTTATGTAGTGTGGAATTCCCTCTGAGACACAGAAAGGTGAAAACCAAAGCCAAGTGTCTGTCGGCCAGCCATGCAGAGAAGTGTAACACTAACCTGAAGACATTTGACTAAAACTGATCTCCAGACCCACCTGAGGACTGTGAACTCTCAAGTACAAGTTTAGCCTGTCAGCTTGTGGAAACGAG
Source organism: Ctenopoma multispine (assembly GCA_034779795.1). Lineage (NCBI taxonomy): Eukaryota > Metazoa > Chordata > Actinopteri > Anabantiformes > Anabantidae > Ctenopoma > Ctenopoma multispine. The sequence goes on from JAUYWH010000016.1 coordinate 4,082,510, forward strand.
AAGCAAGCTCTGAAACACCAACTCCAGCGGATCAACATTGTGTACTGGTGAAAAACACTTAATTCCGCAGAAGCTGCGCGACCAAATAACTCAGTGCGGATGTAAAAACATGGAGGAGAAAGTCAAAGGGAAAATATTCTTTTCACGGAAGGCCTACCTGGCAGTGTTTTTGCATATCAGACCTCCCCGGTGGCTGTCAGTATTCCAGCAGTGGCAACATTGCCAAAAAACACAAAAAACAAGCTGTTCACTATCACTGCTGTTCCCATGGGAACCAGCCATAGAGGGTGTGCCCGCTCCGACACTCATCTGCACAGGCAGTATGCAAACCCAGCATGCTACACAAATAAGGAGGGGGACAGAAAAGGGGGGAAAGCGCTGCACAATACCACCACCGCTGCTGCCCCCCAGCCCCTTTCTTCCAAGAACTGGGGCCTCAGAAAAGAACCCTGCTATCAGTGTAAGCGATTAGCTGGCCCCGCTTGTGAAAAGTGCCACAAGGGGAAAAAGGATCAGGATTCCTGAGATGTTGGCCCTGCAGTGCTCATTCGCACACTTCCTTTCCCTAATAAAGACCACACATTCCCAGCGGCTGGGCCGACAGAGCTGCTGTTCAAAGCTGGCCGTGGCTGGCGAACAGAGAAAGTAGACTGGCAAAACAATAAACAAATAAGTGCCCGAGCGCTTCAATCAGCCGCAGTTATTTTTGCTGCGCCGCGGAGGGAAAGTCAGTTTGACGCTGACGTCTTTAAAATGCACCGCTTTGTTCTGTTGTTGTAATTAGCCAACGCTGTCAAGTTGGGGGAATCAGTCCCCTTCCTCATTCCTCTGCTGCATCTCCACAGGTGGCACAAACACCATATAATTAGTATAGAGCGTACCTGCAATTGTTCTGCAGCATTTTATGGATGTGAATGCAAACGCACCAGAAAACAAGTGTCAGTGATAGTTAAGTTCATAGAACAAAGGTTCACATGGAGTAGACTGATTCAGTCGCGCTGCCAAAAATACAACTCATGGATAACTTCTGTTGCTGGTGGTGTCTGAGACTTCGGTCTCCGCTCTTGTACTGTATGATGGAGGCGAATAAAATTCAGTGAGCATTAAGAAGTTAAAGACATAAAAAAAAAAGAGAGACAGCCTTGTAGAAACAGTGTCCCTGTTACTCTGGATAATCCACTCTCAGTCATTTCCAGTGGAAGTAGTTCTTCCAATGGACAAAAAGCGTAGCTCCTATGAAAACTGTTAGTAGTGTGTTTAACACGTCTCTGACACTTTCCCAGCTCATACTCAGTTGCCAGTTTTTAGATCAACCTAGTCTATATTAATACACTCAAGCAGACAAGCCATACAATAAACCCGCCCGCCCTCCTCCGAGGTCGTGGTGTTATGTTGTGTTTAAACTGTTAAAACAATGTGTTGAGTCACCGTTAATGTTATTCTGTGGCATGTACTTTTTAGTGCGGTTGTATTGCTGAGAGATACTTTAAACAGACACTTACCTCTCCTTTTTATTTAGATGTACATAATAGTAAATGCATTATTGCCTTTATATTGTTCTAATGCATTTTAAGTATTTAGTTGCTGTTTTACTAAGTATCCTAAAATAAAAGTCCTTTTATTCCTGTGATTGTGGTCACCCTCCTTAGTAATGATTTTCATATGTCTGACCAAAGACTGCAAAAATGTGAAAACAGCAGCTCCCCAAAGCTTTTTCTCCCAGAGGAAAACGTCCCACTAAAGCGAGCAATAAATCTGGCACTTAGGAAATGTTGTCCCTATGTGTGTGTGTGTGTGTGTGTATCTAAGCGTGTAAATGTAGTCAGTGTCCTCAAGTCCACAGCCTCCAGAGCTGTCAAATGATGCCTGGCCCCGCAACATCCGTAACCTGTGACCCCTGTAACTCCTGTTTTGTTCTCGGCACTCCATTCCCCTCAGATATTCCCCCGCTGGAACTCCCCCAGATGATAGACACCACTCTCCTCTCTGTTTCTCCGCACTACCCCAGTAGCCTTTGACCTCCCCAGCACCTCTGCCTCTCTGCGCTGCTGCCCTCACATTCCAGTAAAGGCGCTGAAACCTGAGCCTGCGGTGAGCTCATCGCCGGGCTACGGAATCAAGAGTTAAATGATACCAAAAAACAGAGAGAGAAGAGAAAACGGAGAGAGAGAAGGGGGAGAGGCAGTCTTCGGTGCAGGACAGGTCTGGAACTGGTTCTGTGTGTCTGCTTGCCGGGGCTCCTCGGGGTTTAAGTTACACCAGAGAAAGCGAGGGGAAGAGGAAGAAGAAACTGCTGGCGTCTTTGAATTCTCTTTTCTTTTGTCTGTCTTGTTTTCCTCCTCTTACCGTCTCTCCGTGGCCTGACTGACTGGTGCCTGCAGTTTCCTCTTGACACACTGCAGTGAGCCCGCCGCCCTCCATCCTCGCTTTCAAGTTAACGAGCCCCGTCGGCCTCGTCCTTATGTCTGGGAGCCGGACTACGATGTGAGTGTAATGCCGCGAGGTCGCAACCTCCACTCTGTCTGTGTCTCTGTTCCTGTCTGACCCTGCCATGACCACCAAGTGTCCAAAGACAGTAAGTGTCTCTCTTTAAATTGTCTGCCAGTGGGTATAAGTGTGCATGTCTGCACTGTTTGGGGATTGTTCTGCTCTGTTTAATGCTCTATGAGTATTAAAAAAAGAAATGACCTCTTCTAGAAAAATAGCTTCACCCTTATGTCTCACCTCAGCGTCATTCTGATTCACGTCTTAAGTCGTGATGAGCACCATTAATATGCTTAATCACTGCAAATATAATTAAACCAATCAGTTTCTCTCTCCTGCTAAGTTTGGAGTTTGCCGCTGGAGTAAGTTGGAGAAAGGAGGTTTTCTCCATCAGCATCTCCAGCTGAAAGCAAAAATGAACTTTTAAAAGTTTTAAGAGTGCCATTAGATAAACCTTTCATCCATGCATTATTCATAGCTGCCATGTTTCTTTCTAGTTCACTGACTGTTGTTCACCGTGCCTCTCCCTGACCTCGTGCACTCGCCTTGTCAACCTTTGGGCTGACAAACTCGTCTGAAGCGTAATTTTACAAGTCAACAGGGTTGACTATTTTAATGGGTGCCCTACAGGAGACACTAAATAAAAGGTTGAGTACACATTTTATTTTACAAAGCATAATAAGAGTGCATTTACATCCTCTCTCAGGGAATTGTTTTAAATATTTAGCGTAAGGCCCAGTTTACATTCTGAAATTTGCCACCTGCTCTTACTCTTCTAGCGTGTAGGAATTTAAAATAACTGTGAGCGTTTCCAGGAATAACTTATAATAACACAAACAATTATCTGTAACATCTTCTGCAACTGTCTCATTATTTAAATGGGTGTGAAGTGCTCTGTCGCTCCCAACAGGTAAACACACCACGCTTCTTGAGAAATAATGGTATTTCTATGATCAAAAGCTTTTTAATTTTTTTTTTTTTGCCACAGAAAGCTGCCCTGAATGCACTAAATTTACACATTTGCTTTATTAACAGGTTTTACTTAACAGACCCACACCGTGACTGTCGGTACGTGTGATTAATGAGTAAACATTACCTACAATAACAGCAGATACCGCACCAGCATCCACATGTAACCTCTAACTCTGACTTATCCTAATAAAAATCAGTTATTCAGTATTTTACTGCAGTATCATGGGTATTTTTTGTAGCCAATGATTTTTTCTTCACACGCAGCTACTGTAGCTGCAGAAGATGCATTTATAGAATAGATTGACCTCACCTTCAGTGACCCCACTCCTCATCATTCCAATATTTTTATGTATTGCAGTTGATATTAAAGTGGATGCTTGGTAACACTATGTAAATAGTGATATTACTGCACGTTTTCTTTTTTTTAGTATAGTATTCTAGTTTGTATACATTTATCTATTATGTTTAACTATCCAGTACTTTTCGCTAATGGTCTCAACTCTTTGTCCACTACCTTTAGATAATTCAATGATTTATGTAATACTTTGAAGTAATTTATTACTAAGTAATGTCTTATTTCACAATGTGCTATTTGTTTCAACTATTTATCCATTACTTTGGCTACTTATCCTCTTATTTTTTCTTAGCTGACTATTTGAACTTCACTGTTTTGTCTTGTCATATGCTAACTAGCAGCTGTGTTTTTATATTATAGGAGGTATGTACGGTGCACTCAGATAATTCTAACGGTAGCTCACTGGTCAATACTTTTACTAAAGGACACCAAAGTGTATAAGTAGCAATACAGTACTGTAAAAAATTTAAAATTCAAAATAATACTAAATTCGAAAAGTATAATCAGTATAAAAGGTAACATTAAGACTATTTTGAAAGAATTGTCTTAATGTTGTGGCTGTTCAATAGCTTTTTAACCAACGAATAGATATGTTTGTCATTTTTCAGATGAACAGAAATGCCAGAAAGCTGCTTACTCTGTTTTGAAGTCTGTCGTTGTGAATTGAATGATGCTTTTCACCTTGCGCTCTAGGAAACTATCATGCACATGTTTCAAAAACTATTAATAGACCAACTTTTCAGGTTGCCAAATAACGAAAAAATTTATATTTTGGGAAGTAACGTGTATACAACTATAGTTCTCAAATAAATGTAGTGCAGTAGAAATGTAAATTCTAAGACTGAGTGAGGTGACATTTCCAAACTGTTCAAACTCACTGCAAATTTCAGGCATCATCATTCATGCACCGCTTCTGAAAATATGTCACTAATGTGTCAGTGAATGTGACAGCTCATCACGTAGCTTTTGAGCATAGGTTCAAGTGCTGAAAGTGAGCTTTTTCACCTATAATTGCTTTAGGGGACAGACAGGTAAAACTAGTTTTATATGGCAGTACATAAATGAACATATTTGACATCTGGAATGTGCTTCTGTGCAGCACATTAAAACCTCTGTTCAACCTGGCCTTTTTAAGTCAAAATCATGACATTATTTTGACAGTAATAATGACTCACATCATGTTTCAATATTTTAATCATTTTGGAAAACCATGAAAAAGAATATAAAAATTGTGCTGGGGTCATGTTTTTTGATAGAACTTCCGTCTTTAGTTATTAAACCGTCCTCTTAAATCACTTTTGTGTTTTTAAGTGCTCTCATAGTACAATAAAAGTGATCAGCATCCTGAAAGGGTTCTCAATCAATTCTCAACAAGGATTACTATAGAGTCAGCTGACCGCAGCAGCCAACTTGAGGCATGAATCAGAGGTTGTCTGGCGCTGGACGTGGCCCGAGGGCACAGCTCAGATATGCAGCGAGGGAGCAGAAGGAAGAGGGCAAAAAAAGAGAGCGTGAGGAGAGCATTGAGAAAGAGTGAGGAGGGGGAGAATAGAACATAGACTCTCTGGTCAAATGGGAGATCCAGCACAAGGAGAAGCTTGTTCTCGCACTGCCTCACTGTTTTCTGGGCATGTAGCAGGAGGACACGGTCTCTCTTGGATGAAAGAAAAATAGAGCCAAATACCAGAGGATAATGTGATTATAGGTAAGTAGGAGAATGAAGGTTAATGGGAGTTAAGTGTCTATAAAAAACTACCCTATGTATACACATCTAAAAGTCAATTTACATTCTGGCAGTGTGGAATGAATTAGTGCTGTCTTTAAAATAAACACATAACTCAATAATTCAGAAAGAATGCATATTGCAAACGTATATTATCAGACGATAATACCTTAACATATGAGGTCCAATCATATAAATTATAATGAATGGCTTAGACATGTCATAGAATAACATTAAAGACAACCTGTTCCAAATATCTCACTTGTGTTTGGAGGTCAAACAGAGCAATTCAGTGCCACCTGTATAATATAAATCCCTCGTATAAACAAACTACCATTAAATAAAAGCAAAATCCTTCACCTCCGAGTACAAATTTCACTGAACTGCAACCAGAGCTAGGACTAAATGCGGAAAACATTTTGCCATGCTTCAGTTTCCAGGAGGGGTTTTTTTTTGGCATCAACATTCGTTATCCGCTTCAAAAATACTTTCTTTTTTTTTTTTTTTTCCAAATGAATTGGTAAACATTTACTGGCACCTGATTGTTCTTTACAGAGTTATATAAAAGGAAACAGCTTTGATTGCTGCAATGTTCTGAAAAGCCCCGCAATTCAAACCACTTATGATGCAGAAACCCCGTAAACATTCAAAACAGCCATTTCAATCTAGCTTATGTGCTCTTCTCTGTATGGAAAAGACCCAGGACCTGCCACGGTGCAAATGACAAATAAAATTACTACACTGGCACGTAATTAGGATAGAAATAAAATGTGCTTTAAAGTGGGAGAGGTATAAAACATGAGAAGGAAAAGCAACTAAACATGGCTTTAATAGAAGGATGATGGTTCAACACTGACATCAGTAAAGAGAAGATATGTTATTTAGAGTTATTAGTTAGTTATTTTATAGTGTTTTTTGTTTTTTTAGATACTGTCATTTGATTAATATTCACAATATGTTTGTGGGTTGGCAAAAACCAGTATATTAGCGCTTTGGAGGCTCATTTCATTCGGTCACTCCATGACTTCTGAGGCAGTGATGTGATCAGAGTGTGACGCCGTGTCTTCACAGAAAGCGTAGTGTGGGCAGCACGTTAGCAGAGCAACAGCAGCAGCTTTGGCCCTGTGTCTTTACACAGTTTGGGTCTTTTACAAAGTCTTGGTCACCAAGTTCTCAGAGCCCAATACACACTCAAAAGACTTAAGGTTGAAAAAAAAAAACTTCTGAAAAATTTCTGTACATATATGTTGCCATAGATGTAGAGAACTGGATACAATGTTGAAAGGTAGCAGCTCTTTCACTCCTATGAGAAAATTCTGTGGGTTGCTTCAGCTCCCGTAGAGCGTGATTAGAACTACAGTATTACTTCAGCCAAGCCGACTGAAAGCGTGCAGTTGTGATGCTTTCATTCGCTGACTGACTTCCTTTTGTATTCGTATCGATCCAATTCTGATGATTCATGAAGCTTTACAAAGATTGTTTTGGGCCCGTGTGCGTAACGTGTTACAACATCGAGTGTGGGCCCTTCGTCAGAATCATGTTGTTCTGGGAGACTTGATTTGGACTCATTTTTCATTTTTGTCTATAAAAGTACACTTACACAACAGTGCTCTAAAGCTGCTAATGACTCGGAAGATGTGTGAATAATTGGGAATTCTGTGTGAATAAGTGGGATTTCTAACATTACCAAGCTTGGCTAACAAGCTTCTATTTACTGAGTAGAGCCTAGCTTTCTACTTTTCTCTTTCCAAGTCACTTAACACCACAATGGGTCCTTCAACATATGTTTCAGTGTAGGCCATGCAGTCAGTAGTGTACCATGGTCGACAGTGCGTGTCCTAGCAAAACTGTTCCTCAAATTTCATTGAACAGCTGCCATGGGAAACACATCTAAAAGCTTGAAGCTTAGGTATTTCTACAAACGTCAAAATGCATTCTGAAATAGATGCAGCATCATAATATTTGATCACGCAATAAGAGAGCTCACATTTTAATATGCCTTTAAAAATATTTTTAAAATAGCTTGTGGATATTTTGTATCCAGCCATCTTGTTATGCACAGTGCTGTGTATGATCAGGAAGGCCGACACAAGGTTTAATGGCCTGGAAGCAGGAGCGTTCTTGTTTGCTTTGGAGCCTTCTGAAAGCAGCCAAAAAAGCATCTGCAAACGCCAGCTAAAGCAGCTGCCAGCAAGCGTACAGCACACAACACAGAGCCCCACTCCTTGACTTTCTGCTTCAACCACACTGAGCTATTAGCAGGATTCAAGCTGATGACGCATTTTGGTCTCAACAGCACAACCCCCCCCACCCTCATGTCCCCTCCTCTATCTTAGATTTATGTTCACACCTCATAAAAAAACAAAAAATAAAATAAAAAAAACGCAATTTGTTGCTCAAAGCCGACATGAAAGACTGAAACTGTCGTTACTGTCGTTACTGTCGTTTACAAGCGACGTCGCATTTGGTGTGCAGGCGCTGTAAAGTTATCAGTGTTAGTTTCTGTGGTGATGACACCGCTGCACTGACTCATGGAGCATTTGTCAGGAATGAAACCAAAACAGCAAGAATCAGATTAGATGAAGAATGGAGATGTATCCTGTCAAGCTTTCACACAAACGATGTCAGTGAAGGCAGCACCAGAGACCAGGAAGACTCATTCAAGAAGTATTCACTTAACTACTCCAGAGCTTTACAGTTCTTGTACTTTTCTTAAGTATTTCATGCTTCTTTCTAGTTCTATTTCACTTTTCTTCAGATGCACATGTCTTTTTACTCCTTTTATTTGACAGATACAGTAACTTTTCAGGACAAAAAAAACTCATTAGTTTGTATATAATATGCATATGTTTTATTATATACTGTTTTTATATTATAAGGTACTGTTTTACCAGGGTCTGAGTTTTTGTGCCGTGTGGTCGAAGCCAGATGTGATGTCACCATCATGTGGTCTGTGTTATGCTTTGCGAGTGATGTAAAGGGCAGTTTGAAATTTAATTTAAGTGGCTATGGCTAAGTCGTTTAAAATTTGATTTGAATCAGATTTCAAACCACCTACAGTACTCTGAGTTACTTGCCATCCACACTTGATAAAGCCAATCTGATTTTATTCTGGATATGGCAAAAAATCAGCTGTAGGCTGCCAGTCTGAACACAACCGACGGCCTGTCTTTACCCATATTCTCTCCAGTTTTTTCTTTCCCCTCTGTGTAGGGGCTCCTCAAGCGTTGCTTCACTCTCTTCTCAACCTTCAGACACTGTGACATCATCCCACAGTTTTGTTGTAGCAATACCCAGACTTATGACTCAGAGATGCGGGTTGGATCAACGCTCTAGTCAACACAATACACAAGCAACTTCCAAATTTCACACCACACAGACATTATGCAACTCCCTGGACCTTCTGTATATTGCTCACCTTAAAAGTTTTTCTTTATTACACTGCCTCACCCATAACAAAGCCCGCAACATAATATCACGAAATGAAATAATCCTTTCATATGGGAACAAATTTAATCATTTTGTTTATATGTACTCTTTAATACCAGCTGATCCATGATTTATTCTCAATAAAAACTCAGGCTTCTCTACCTGCTTTCTGTTTTAAGGCAGACAGGCTCGGCTGACACTCAGGCTTTGACACCACTCACCCGAGAATGTGAATGTTCGTGTTTAATTTTTCTTTGGAAATGTGTCTTTTTGTATATATATATATATATATATATATATATATAATCATTTTTCCTGTCTTCCTAAATTGGTTTTTCCCATCTGTTTCCTTATCCGTCTTGTTTCTCGTACGTCTCTATGTTGAGTGGATGTTCTTCTCTTCTGGAACTCGACACCATTATTTTCCTATTTTGCATATCACTTGCTGAGTTAGCTCACGTTGTCAGCTGCCTGCTGAGTGATACATTCCCCTCCATCTCAAAAGCTTTGTAGTAATTGCTAGGTAATTGTTTGTCCAGTAATGCAGTGGGCAAAGCCCAGTCTCTCATTATGTCTGTTGAAAAAACAATATATGAAAGCTCTGCCTAGTGGCAAGATATTGTTACGTGTAAAAAAAACCCAATTATTTAAATTACCTGGAATGTATTGAAACAAAGAGAAATAATCTCTCCCAGGTGGTGTACAGTTTTCACTTTGTTTTAAGATAAATAAGCTTTCTTGACTGAACACAGCCTCTGGCAAGCATCCAGCGCAGCCACATTCCACTTTCACGCGACCTTCTCACAAACCTGGCCCCGAGCAAGAGCCACACCGTCCGTCCCTGAACGCACCTCAGCTTGACTGGCCTAGATAATTCAAGGCCTGCTTATCTTTTCTTATTTTTCTGCCTCCTCCTCCTCCTCGCTGTTTACAAGTTTGATTCAACTCCAGAGATGCAATTGGGTTGTAAATTTAATTTATGTGTATTTACAGCTTTGTTTTACAAGGACAGCCACATTCTCTCCCAAACACTGGAAGCCTTTGAAATGCATCATAGTGTTGAGGCTGGGTCAGGTAGTTTTTGATCTGTCTGTAGCAGGTTTAATGATGTAATGTCGTGAAACAGAGTATTCCTGAAACAAGAAGTGGATTTTTTAATTGATTTGTTGTTTTAAGAGGTCAGGATATCTAATGGTAGAGATGTCTTGTTGGTTCTCATTTTCAAATCAATAATGTGCCATAGCTTCCCTGACAACTGTCATTACAATTTTAACCACACATAACAGAATTGAGTTTGCCTATGTTGTCATGATTAGGGCAGCGCCGTCTAAGTTGCCGAATAGTCCTTTATTTGAAAATTGTAGACTGCAGATTGCAGATTTTTGGACTTGAATTCTTGTTTGATGAAGGAAATCTGCCTAGTCGATAGCAGGATCTGACGACAACCCTGATCACTCTCTAAATCAAACCAAGGCAAAATTGCACCATTGACTTTCCATCATTGATGAAGTTTCTACTTAGTTCCATGGACGTTATTATGAGGACTCTCATAACAGACATCCATCAGTAGTTCACTAACACCACTAAATACTGTAAGTGGGTAACATTCAGGAAATAAATATAACCAGTAAGAGAGCTGATTAAAAGTCTGGACAAGTCTGGCAGCACTAGGAGGGATTTGGGTAAACAAAACTTTTAAATCTACACTAAGAAAATAAAAGTAACAATTTGACAAAGGAAGTAGATTTTAAGCATAATATTGATATTACTGGAAAATTTGACTTATGGATATTGTATGCCAACAAAACTCTGTAATTATGTGTAAAAAGTAGCCGAATTGAGGGTTTTGTTTTTCTATTCTAAGGACTAGCTTGACATTTTAGCAAACGCATCTAAAGATTAGCTTAGCCAGCAGTTCTTTGGCTTAGCTAGAGAAGCATTCGTCCTGTAAAAATAAAATTTACTGACTTCAACTCCTCAAATGAGTCCAACTGCTGTTTATTTCTATTTTATGTGACTGTAACTGAAGTGTATCTTTTCTAGGGGCAGAAAACAGCCAATTTGAAAATATCACATCTTTCAGATTTTATGATTTAGCAAAAACATTATCAGTAGATTACTGGAAAATGGCAAAAGATCATTATTTGCACCCTGACTGCACCGACAGCCCTTCATCTAGTCAAAAAAGTTCCTAGACACAGTTTGTATTTCTTTCTTTTTTGAATAAGAAGAAAAAGCTGTGAAGCTAGCCTCTAAAACAGGAAATGGAATTGGCTTTTGCAAATGATGTGTGTGATGTATGTGTGTGGGTTCGTATTAAGGAGTCAGAGAGACAGAGCGATGCAGCACTTTAATATCCCCAATAATGCTGGAGAGACAGGGCATCTGCTTGAGAATCCCACATCAAACGAGACGGCATGTCAGCGGAGGGTTATGCATATATTTCCCTTGTTCTTCTCTTCTAACAGGAACAGGCGGGTGTACAAGGAGAGCTGATGATTGGAAGGAGATACTGTTTTGATCAAGACTATAAAGAGAGGATAGAAACCAAGCAGAAAGATGATACATGAGTAAATACATACAAACAGATTTGAAACAACCAAACAGAGAGGCAAATCAATTTCGTTATCAAGGTTTGGTTGTTCTGTGGTGGTGCAGGCGGAGATCTTGTTTTCCTGTTAGGGCATCTGGAGGAGATCAGGGTCCAACCTGACACTGCAGCCCTGCTGAAACATGACTCAGGGATGAATAGAGGCTTTTAGACCCGTGTCTGAATCCCCACATGTTGTTCTGCTATTCTTTATTTGTCCGTCACCCAATAAAACACGCACGGCGTTATGTGATACCCACACGCTCAGCGAGCAAACAAGGCTCTGCCAATCTCATCCTCCTTCCCTGCCTCTTTTTCTTTCTTTTTTTTACTTCCACATGATATGTTTATTATCTCATGAGAAAGCGAAAAGATTTGTCTTGAAGAAACAAGACGTCAATTACAATATTAGTAATTTCAAATCAGGTGCCGGACTATTCATGATTGAAAGATAATGCGATTTGTGAGGTCAGAAAATGTCTGTTTTTTTCTTGTAAAAGGTCTAAACCAGTGCAAGATGGAGCGTGAGGGAATGTAACAGAATAACACAAGGTTTTGGCCCAGCCGAGACCAAATTACCTGCAGAAGGCAGTCCGTATTCAGAGCCGTTGTTTTCATACAGTCTACATCGCTGCGGGTTGGACTCTTATTAGATTCAGCCTGCCTTTCCACTTGTGGCTCAGACGAGGCCCTCTGACAGGCCTTTATCCAGTTACGTCTGGGCCCCCAACGCTCCGGGGAGCTCACATTTGCTCCTCCGTTGTGGGGGCAGAGGGGAACTAATGCATGTCACCGATTCCACCTGCAGTTAGAGCAAACAGAGCTGACCGCCACTCAGCTGGGCACTAATGCAGCAGAAAAAGAGGAGAGTTTAGAGCATTAGGCCTGTATTACTATATCAACTGACCCAGGTCACTTAGCTGAGGGACACATGTAAACATAGACACAGAAATGTAAGGATTTTTATCCTGCAGTTCTGCTTCCATATTTCTCTCTGAAAGCTGTTTTGTTGCTTCCATAATTGTCGGACTAGATGCTTCCGCCGCCGCTGCTGCTGCTGCCGTCAATTGTATTTTTTATTTTTTATTCGTGAGAGAGAATATGCAAGCTGGGGTAGCAACTCCACGCTTTAATGTAGAGGCATATCTGTTGGCATGCGTGCTCAGCCTGACAAACACTTTCTGTGGCCCCGAGAATGTGTGTGAGAGAGAGAGATTCACCAATCGTACATTGTTTCCACTCAACTATTCAAAGGCAAGACTATATGGCGCTGTTCTCTTTGAGAGCGTGCCACTGTCCCCGCACGGGTTTCAATTTCATCCCCCTCAGCACATCAGCAACGCAATTGCTTCCTACTGCAATTTATTACAGGCAAATTGAAAGATTCCAAGGTGTGAGTCGAAGTTTGTGTTGGCTCTAGATGTGCAGGCTGGTTACTTACACTCCTTTTCTTGGTTTCCTTGCATGGCCAGAGCTCCATCTGCATTTGTGAGAGGTGTAGTTATTGTAACCAAGTCCTCAGAAAACAGTGTGGAGGAAAAAGAAATATAAATTTCCGCTTGTTCCAAGCAAAGAGGGAAGATGGCAGTGGTCCCATTAGTTGACCCCTAAGTGAGCTCTCTGGAGGCATATAGGCTTACCACCATCAAAACATAAGAATACGCAATGGACAGCATCAAAGCGCAGCACCAGTGCAGCTGATAGTTTGTGGTGACGTGCTGTGAGACAGAGCACTCTCCGCCATCATTACCGTGGATCCCTCACATCATCTATTTATAATCAATTTTCCATCCCGAAACACGCTGCATATATCTGTCTCCCATATGGTGTGGAGGAAAGACACGGAGCTCGAGCGGGTGGGGAGGAGAAAGAGGAGAGAGGAGGGGGAAGCGGGGGATGTATTGCTAACATGGGGGAGAAATGATGACTGCAGGGACTGATCGCATAAATGGCCCCAGACGTGTAAAAGTAAGAGCAGTTTAGTGAGACTTTCTCTTTAAAACCTGAACTCAGAGGAGGAATAAAAGCATTCAGCAATGGGTCATACTTCAGAACAGTCGCCTCTTAAATTAGCTAGTAGACTGTGTAAAGACACATCATTATATGCAGCAAAATGGCCTTGTTTACAAGCACAAATATAACCAGCCATTGTTCCTGCTTGCATCCTCTCTGCATTTACCATCCGAGCACTTTTAACACTCTGACTGCTGCAGGTATTGTTTTACACATTTTTGTGAGTGTATTAGAAACGCACTCATGAGTGGAATTTGTTTTGCTTTGGTTTAAATGTCAAAGGAGCCACTCTGTCAGGGGAAGAACGCTGCTGAGACACGCACGTCTCAGAAATGTAGCTGTGTGGGAGCGTGTGCGCATCGACTCCCTTCCTGAAAGGATGAGCTGCAGCATTCTTAATGGAGGTGATGAACCCGTGTTGCGATGACATTCTTTCGACGTGTGAGTTTCTGTGTTTTCTTTGTCTCTGCTACACTGATGTGGGGAAGGAAATGGAGTTTAGCTTGGTCGCATTATTGCAACAGGAAAATATGAACACAAACACAATAGGGGTCAAGTGCTCTACTTTTTTCCCCTGCATCCTAATACCTCACACTCATTCAGGGACACATGGATGATACTCGCGGCCTTGCAGAGCCACTTTACACCCACCTTCCCTGCAGCGACATTAATAAGCCTCGTAGAGCAGCCACTTTCAGAAATGATGCAGGTTAAAGCAAATGAATGGTGCAACGCCCTTTTTCACTAATCTGTCTCATTTTACTGCTACTTCAGTTCCACCGACACCATCGGACACCACGTCGTCTAAAGAGACCTAGCGTGTAATGAACGTTAAAGGAGTATTCTGTGATGTTTGCTGTAAATTCAGCTGCTCTGTGTGGACAAGTTTGGGGGCTTCACCTGTATTCAATAACAAAGACAAGGTTTAGGTTTGTGGTACACAAGAAGTTGCACCCATAACCATTCCCCTTAAGTAGGCAAAACATTCACATAACAACGTATCATAAGAATAGTTAGAGCAAACTGAGCTGTTATTGATAGAGTGACATATTCATTAATAAGCTTTTAACACTTTTACATTTGGACTTGTGGTCAAAAAGAAACAAGCAACTGGATTATGTCACTTTGCCAGTGTTTCCTTTCATCCTCTTTTATAGTCAAAGCAAATAATCAGAACAATAATATTAATACAAATTTATAATGACTTGCAAATTTTAGTTCGAGCCCTAGTAAAATAACACTGTGCAGTCTCTTTGATCTGCAGTAGATGCACTTGAATATTTAGTTTTTATGCTAACGTGCTCCTTTTCAGGGTTAATTATTTTACCTGTGACAGCTTTATTACTAGTTGTTTTTACAAATTAAGATTATAGCAAACAAAAGAACTGAAGAGCTGAAACTTTAAAACAGTTTATAGATGTACTGCTGAAACGATGAATTTATTATTGATTGATTATTTGACCTACAGAAAGTTAGTTGTAAACTACTGTTAAAGTCATTTGTCATTCAGAAACACCAGAAGTTTCCTAGCTCCAGCTTCTTAGCACTGATGCCTTTTTCTGTGATTAATATAATAATTTCAATTACAAATCTATCCAAAACAAGCATTAACAACTCATCATGAGAAGATGAATTCATAATCACAGTGATCATTATTTGCAGTCTTCTAGTTAAATTTAGCAAATGAACAGCTTTGGTAAAACACAGTTGATACGCTGTGCATAAGTAAAAAATAATATCTCATCATGTAAAATGAGACATTCTTCTAATATGAGTACTTTTGTTATAAAAAAGTAAATTTTCCCTTATACACTTTTTATTACAGCATATTCGAGGCAGGCAGTAAACTTAGTATTTCTACAGTGTTGTACTTTGGCTTAAATAAAAGCTCGGAAAACATCGTCCACCGCGCTCCTAATGATGAATGTTCCGCAGTGCTGAAAATGGTAAAACAAAAGAAACAGTTTCAGTAAAACTTACAGTATGTTTTGGAAGAAAAGTGTGAGTACTGTAACTGAAACATTTGAAACAGCTGAAAAAGATTATGTTTTAGTTGAAATGACAGTTCTAAGTGACAGTTAATAATAAAGTACTGAGAGGAGTTGACTTGAAGTTTCAGTTCAAGTATCAAATGAAGTGTAAGTGCTGAATAAATTTAAAGACCGAAAAAAGTTGAAGTCGTTGAAGTGTAAGTGATAAATTGGACTGGAGTCATGATAGAAATGAACGGCGGTACAAGTGTATAAACAGTGAAATATGCCAGAACATGTGTGTCACCTGGAAAAGCTGAAGACGTTTTTGTTAAAAGGTGAGAACCTGACAGCTGAACTGTTATCATGAAAGTGAACTAAGCTGGAGGGCAATGACTAAAAACAGAAATTAAATCACGATGAACAACTTAAGTAATACAGAGGAACATAATATGGTAGAAATATTTTTACTAAAAATATAGGTGTTGTACAGCTCAAATATATGATACAAACTAGTAAAATAAACCTATGAAATTACAGTAAACCAAGACATAGCAAATACTGTTACGGTTATCCTCTTCAACAGCAACAGCAATTCATCACAGATAGAAGAATTGTAGTTACTATGATAACTATGATTAAATGGGCAAAATATTACAGCTAATATTAAAATAAACTCAGACCGTCAAAGGGCTGGACACATTTGATTGATTGACAAGTGGTCTCAGGGGGATTACAATGATAAGACTAAATACAAGTATAACAACAGAAATGATTTTAAACATTAAATCAATATTCATCAAACCTGTCAATGTCGGGGTTTTGCTGTCAATGCATAAACCACAGCGCATCATTTGAAACCAAGCACAACTTTCTTAGCTGCTGGAGACCGAAACAAAGAACAGGCAGGTTTGTAATGAAGGGGAAGAGAACAAAATGAATTAATCAAAGATTTAAAGAGTAACTGGGTATTCAATATTGCAGTCGGTTAAAAAAAATGCTGAAAATATAAGAAGAATTATATGTATGCAAAAGTAGAGTGACTGACTCACAGTTACATCACTGAACATGCACCTCTCTTTATCTTTCCAAAAAACAATTTCAGCAAGGTAAAGAGCTCTGAGGTTACTTAATACTGCAGGACGGCTTCACCACCAATTAGTCAGTTAAAGAGGATCGTTAATATTTTTGACACGAAACTCATTATTCGTGGATAGCACTTCCATTAAAGCTGTAAAATCCTGGTAGACGGTGCTTTCACTCTCTCTCTCTCTCTCTCTCTCTCTCTCTCTCATTGTACAGTAGGTTTTAGTCCAAAATGTAATATAAACAGTAATAAACATGATCAGCCTTATTCAATTTGAAAATATATATCATTTTCAGTCCACTGACATATAATTGTTTTGCAGAGAGATAAGTTGAGTGTGAAAGAAAAAAAGACTCAAACCAGCATGGGCTCCATCTGCTAACACTCGGCATGACCGGGCTTCCTGAACTCAGAGGCCTCCCACGCTCTGTCTGTACTCTAGAATTATGTGATTGGTTGATGAGTAGTTGTGTCGAGTTCCTTGGTCTTTGGCAAGAGGCCTCGGGCACCACTGGAAGTCTCAGAGTGCAGAGTCATTAGAAATCCCTCATTCTCACTCGCGCTGTGTAAACGGTGCAGTGGCCTCCATCTGAACGAGCCCCGAAGAAGAATCACCTCCTTTTGGGCTGAAATTGGATCATGCACAAAAAGAGGGGGAGCTGTGGGAGCTGAGCAAGGTGGGAGAGAAGGGGGGGGGTCCTATTTATTGACTTGGCTACAAAGATCCATAACTGTTTCAAGGGAGAATAAGGTTTTGGGAGTTTTTCCTATAACTACTACAGGCTTTAAGGGAGTGAGCCTTCATTAAAGAAAAAAGAAGAGAAATCTTGGCTTGGAAATGTACTTAAACTCCCATCAATTTTATTTGTTTGTTTGTTTGCCTTATGTAGTATCTATACTGTTGGATTAAATTTTAAGTGTATTTTAAGTGACCCAACTTAATGGGCTCCACCTGCTCCAGCAGCAGAATCAATTTAACTTGATATCAGATGTCAGAACTGAAGCAAATCTTCTATGCACCTGAAATTAAAACTAATAACAATAGAGACTTTAATTATCCCTTTGGGGGAATTCTTGTGGACAGGCAACCTCCTCCAAAGGCCAAAGGTTTAGTGTTCTGTGTCTTCAGACACTTCAGGACACGGGAATCAAAGGAATCAGTTGGTCCGGCCCAAAGTGGAGGAGTGCATTCAAACCGTGTTGCATTTAATTACTCCTCCTCTATTTGTCAGTTGTGAATGAAGTTATCAGACAGAAACACACCACGTTTCCTTTTATCAAAATGTATTGTTGCAATGTATCTAATCCAAGTCTAATTGAATCCACCATTCACAGTAACAGACACGACTTCACATTGTACAAAAGTGCACTTGCACTCATATTGAACCCACTTGCACACTGAAACAGTAGAACTGGAACTGGAAAATGCAGAAACTGTGTGCGATCGCTTTCCGCATGATGTTCCGTTTCACGTCTTCACTGCCGAAACTCCTCGTATCATAAAAGAAGTGAAAACACTGACTGTTAAACATGATACTGAGCTGAGTGATCAAGTCACAAGACAATAGTGGCGTAGTGGTGAAGTGTGTTAGCATGTTCTGCAAGCACTTTTTAATGGATTTCTAAAAATATCACAGGATCTTGCGACTTGTGCAACGTGAGGCCAAAAAAGCAGCAAAGGCTCCTGACTGTGGTGAACGCACCACAGAGCTTTCAGGCCTCTCTGCGGCAGTAGTGTGCAACATCTTGTTGTCTGTGCACAGTTTGCGTGTTTGTGTTTGTTGTGTGCAGCAATCCAAGCTTGACAAACCGCGGCTTTTTGTTGGTGTGAGCTAAGGGGTCTATTTGCATCGGAAGAGGACGTATAAGAGAGAAAAACAAGGTACGAGAGAGGGAGCGAGACAGACAGACAGGTACTTATTACTGTTTGTAATTAAATTCTGTAAAAAAGCCTTTTCATTTAGGTAGGCCATGTCGAAAGATTAGCGGGGCAGGGGAGGGCTGTGCACTGCACCATGTTTGCCCTGCTTTACACAAGAGTCAGTGGGAGCAGCAGCCAAGGAAGTGACAGATCTGTCCTCTCCTCTTGCTTTCACCCCTATTACTCCTATCACCCATTGCCATCAGTGATCTCAGACTTTATGTTTTGTCAGCCTATTTTCCTTGCTCCTGTGTTTACCTCTCTGTATTCACTTTATCACTGCTACAGCTGCATCTACGCACCTCTGTATATCTACTTAATGTATGGATATGGCATAAATCCAATCCTGCTACAATTTGCTAAAACAGTACCAAGCCTGAGCATCAGCCCAGTGTTAAACCTGCACTCTGCATTCAGTATTTTTACTACATGTACTGTGAATGGTCTCACTCACAGTGACTAACCAGACAAGTGACTCGGCAGTTCCTCTCCAGATTTACATGCGCTTTTTGCATCATTTTAGCTCATTATTTTGTTTTTCTGGCCTGAAACTTTACTGTTTCAGTTCCCTCTCGCTCCTCTCATTAACATAGTTTCCAGCAGCAACAGCAGCAGCAGCAGCAGCAGCGGCTGCAGCAGCTGTCGTCAGTGGAAAAAGCTCTGAAATCCTTGTGCGCTCTACCTGCCCAGCACCAAGCAGCAGACAGACGAGGTTATCCACTAGCTGGTGAACAAAGTGGAGAGTTTAGCAGCTAAAGAGGCAGATATTTCCCTCAACAGTTGGTGGAGATTAAAGAGCTAAAAGGAGAGTGGAAATTGGATTGGACCATGGTCCAGAAACACAACTCTAGATGAATGTCTGTCTGAAGTGTGCTGGATGTAGCTTTAACATATACAGCAGTAACTTCACAGGGTGGTAATATTATGTTTTCAGCTTGTTACGCTGATCCTATATGGCTCAAAACAGTAGGTTTGAAAGAAAACCTCTCAGTGCAATTGTATCAATTTTATGAACACAGATAAGACACGAGTACGTAATTATGCACAACACAACTCAACACAACTACAAGTAAATGTGACCCAAATGCGCCAGAGGTTTTTGACAGTGAATCTGGACCTACTACTATCTGTGTTACATAGCTCATGCACCTGACCCCCAGTACAAAACAAAAACATAATGACCCCCGTCTCTTTCCTGTTCCTTTTTTGCACAGTTCCTCC
The DNA here is from genome assembly GCA_034779795.1 of Ctenopoma multispine. Classification (NCBI taxonomy): domain Eukaryota; kingdom Metazoa; phylum Chordata; class Actinopteri; order Anabantiformes; family Anabantidae; genus Ctenopoma; species Ctenopoma multispine. The sequence continues at coordinate 4,102,275 of JAUYWH010000016.1, forward strand.
TGATGGAAAGATTCATAATAACAAGTAGAGCAGTGTGTGTGTGTGTGTGTGTGCATGTGTGAGAGAGAGAGAGAGCTGCTGCTGCTGAAGAGGATTTGAAGGAGCATTCCTCGTGTCAGCGCTGCTCTCGTACCTGTAGGCTGTAGATGTGTGTGTTTCTGCCTGTGTATTTATTGGCCTGTGAGACCAGTTTATTTGCTCGTCTGCTCGTCAGTGAACCTTTTGGTCAGTGAGCGTGTTTGCATTTGTGTTTGTTTTCGTCCGTTTGTCAGTTGTGTGTGTGGAAGTTTGTCTGTCTGTGAGTTTATTGGAATCTTTGATGTTTGCATTTCTGTCTGTCTCCAGTATGTGTGTATGTTGATGTTGCAGTGTGTGTCTGTGTGAGTGTGTGCGTACAGCAGGAATAAAGCACCCCATTGATAAGAACAAGTTCTTCTTGTTAACGTATCAGTAGAGCTGGACCTGAGCCAGTGTTGAAGTCCCAGGGGCGTATTTCTACACAACCCCCGCTATGACACGGCAGTTACTATTCTGCAACCCGGGACACACACACAAACACACAGGGCTAGATAGCCCAGGGACGGGACATGTGTTAATGCTCTATTTCCAAGAGATACATTGAAGAGACATTGAGCAATGTTTCATCTTACATCTCTCTAGCAGGCGCCTGCTCTGCAGTCGTCTAAAACGCTTCCATGTGCAGCGACCGCATTCCGACTACCTTTCTGAAACATTTCAAGACTCTTCCCCAAAGATACTCAATACCCAGGGGGAAGCAGATAGTCATGAGAAATACCTGCCAGCTCTTAACAGTTTAAAATAACAGAAGGGGAAATTTTTGCCATTCTTATGCCTTTAGTCTTTTTTTTTTTTTTTTATGCACATGTGCCCGTTATTGTTGTTTCCCTCCTCTTATACACAAGGGAGATGGAGCCAAAGCTGTTTTATGACAGTCATAATCACCACGCCTGGCGGCTGCATAGGGGCATCGGCTCCCATCGGCTGTTGCAGGACGCACCTCGTTGTCAAATAAAAGTGTCTGGATGAAGGTCGGCGAGAGAACAAAGAGGTTCAGTCTGCACAATAAGCACCTACGAACCAGCGTCAACCTCTCGTCTCACTTCTCGAAAACATTTCTGAGGTTTCCGAGTGAGTCTGAAAGCCACAGTCACGGGCAGCGGGGACTATCAAAGTAAATGCTTCCAGCGCCACACAATTAATTGCAACACTGGGTTAAACAAGTGGCTTGATGTGATAAATGCATGTGGGCAATGCCTGTTGGGAGGAAACATAGCATTTAGCATAAGAATGATTTGCAGAGATTGTATTTAATAAAAACATTCAAACGTGTGCAGCAAGGCCACCTCAGACAAGGCTCCACCATGTTGTTAACATCTGTTTCTGTACATAGATCAGGAAATGTGAGGGCATTCGGTGATGAACGCAGCCACAGTGACAGACAGGGGTTTAGTTGAAGTCATCGTCCTCATTTGAAGTGTAATCACATAGAACATTTTGCATGAACTGATTTACTGACTTGCCCCCTCAACATGAGATGTAATGTGGAAATTCAAGAAGCGGGATTTAAAGAGCACAAACGCACTTTTAAAGACAAGCGGAGACTTTTATTTTCCAGATGGCTTTGATACAGATCGCAGCGGTGTCACCACCAAAGCATGCTTCCCATTATAACGATTGTTTAAAAGCTTTGCCTCTTAAAGTTAATGCAAAGTGACAAATCCAAAAGTGTTCAGACAACGAAGGAGGTAAGTCAATTAAATTGTCCCCATGGGCAAACCGCATAATATTCATATTAAACATGATAGATAGACCACTTGAATTTCAACCATGCAATCAGGGGCTCTGCCAAGTTGGTGAATACACCCTGATCATTTGGATGATAAGAGGGGACCAATAGGGCACTGTGGCTTTGTGAAAGGCCGTGCTCTCGTTAGCTATCAGACATCTTGAGCCAGTACTGAATATTAGCTCATATAAATGCCTCCTTTGTTGCAGAGCTCTTATTCCACAGGAACAAAATAATAAAGTCCAACCCACTGTTATTACATACAATTACATACCATTTACAGCACTACTAAATGCCTTTCCAGTAAGGATGTTGAATGTGGTGTCCCTCAATGAAGTTAGCGATAGAGCATTTACTCTCAGCTTAGCATGTCTATGGTGGTGTTTTTTTATGTAATGACAAGTTTAAGTTGAAATGTCTCAACAACTAGCGGATGGAGTTCTTTATTCATAGTCCCTAGTGGATAAGCTTCTATTCTAACTTTTTATCCTCATTTTTCTTTTAGTGCCTCAAATGTGTGGCTTTGAGTGTTAAAATGTTCATTACTTAAGCATAATTCATTGGTAGTTGTATAAATAACTCTCATTGACTTAAATTGTCACGGTTTACTATACGTTTTATACTTTATACTTTTTTTTTTTTTAATTGACTATGCATGCTCTGCTGACATGACAGCCTGAACATGCTGCATGTCAGGAAACTGTTTTAAGTGTCGTTTGGGTCAACATTTATCACTCCGTTATATTTCTTCTTTGAAGGGATTAGTGCTAAAAACGCCTTTAGCGACTGTTCTCTCTGCCCCCTTCCTTTAGTGCTGTTATTCTGGGCAGTGGCCCTTATAAATAACTGATAAAGACCAAAGCTATGACGCATTCATCTTAATTCTAGGTGGCATCAGGGACAGGTGCACTGGCTTAGTCCTACCTCTGGTGCGACAGCACAATTAATCTGCTTTGTGCCAAGTTAAGAGCAAAGAGTGGACTGTGGAACGAGACAAATGAAAAAACCAAAAGGGAAAGTCATGAATTTTGCAGTGAACTCAAACCAATCTGTACCTCACCTTGTCCACCTTTACCCTTTTCTTCTCCTCTCTTAAAAGAAAAAAAAGAGGAAAGATTGAAGTTCCCAAAATAGAAAACAAACGAGGATAGGTGATGCTATAGCCTGCACTGGAGAGGGGAAAGTTGGGACATATTAGCCATATGTGATTCATTTACAACAGCATGCTTCAATTAATCTGAGCAGGGTGGCAGGCGCCAGGGTTGGGCCCCATGCCACCTGAGTGAGAGAGGAAGAATGATCCGCTGCTTGGTGAGGAATGAGCAATGAAAGCAGATCCCCCTGAATCGATACGCCTAACATTATTGCTTACACCAAACTCATCCCCTCCACTTTCCTCTTCTCTTCCTCTTTCTCGCTGGCTCTCTTCCTCTGAGTCTCTTTGTTCTCCCTTTTCATGGGGCGTAAAGATGAGGCCAATAAAGGCCGAACGAGGAGCTCTGCTACATCGGGAGTCCCTGAAGCACCCTGAGAGGAGTGGTAATTCTCATGTAGGCGTCCACCTAGAGGCACCCTCAGGATGTTTTGTGAGACTACTCTCAAACTGGGGCGGCACGCTGCGGCAGTAAGTGAAAGCGAAAAGGGGGGTGGGTGGTGGGGCGGATGAGCTAGCGAAGGGCAGAAACCACAGTGACCAGATGGAACCACAGATTGTTTTAAAGGGGCTACTGCCTCAGCAAAACCATATGGGGCAAAAATGCTATTTAGTGAAATCTCATTTATGTCTTTCACGACATGGTGAGCAGCACTGGAGAATCTTGTAAACAATAGATGAAGTACTAATACTGTCAACACGTGATGAAAATTAAAAAACTAAATAAAAAAAATCCAGATGCCTCATTTGCATCTGCGTATCTCCGGGGCTTGTTGTTGTGAGGAGTGTTATTTCGACTTGTGAGCAATATTCCCAAATAAGATCAAATGAACACATGTCAGGCTTTAATACCATACAGCATCAAGTTACAGTACAGCTTGCCAAAGCTAATACTCTCATTGTTACGAGAAAAAATAACCCGAAAATATGTTGATGTTGATGAATTAACCAGAGGAAGAAAATTTAAGACACAGGATAGGAGAATATTAAATTACAGCACTTGATAGGAAAAGACAAGCAATGGCATTGGGATGGCGAAGGATTAAACGCTGTCGCTTAGTGTCTGACAGCATAATTATATTTTTAGCTGTGTGTTTTGTGAGCTGTTTCACCTGGCTTCTGATGTAATCTGGATTTATCCAAATTCCTGCCTCGTGCATCAGGGGGATTGTTCACTTTGAAAAGACAAGGGGAGGGCTGAAATAGATAATACAGCCCATTCAAACACCCACTACAATGTATGCTTTCAAACACGCTGCATGCTAAAACGTCTCTTTGCTTCCCAGGCAATTAAAACTTGCCACGAGGAATAAAGATTGGCGAAGTTTAATCTAAAAGTGGAGACACAGAAGGAGAGTGTAAATGAAGAACAACCTCCATGCCTCATCCCTAGAGTGTGTGTGTGTGTGTGTGTGTGTGTGTTGGATAATCTAACTTGTTAAATTAAAACATGATGATAATAATAATAATAATAATAATGAATAAAATAACAGTTATATATTTTTTTCATTTAATTTTATTCACTGTTAACTTAGTAGGAAAAGTTTACAATAAAACCAATCTATATGAAACTCCATGTACTATTATCTCTAATTAAAATATAGTAATTAATAAGCGTCTGAGGTCACGTGAGTGGAAATTGTTGTGAGACATTCTCCACCCAGCACTAATTTGAAATGGTGCAATAATAAATCAGCTGCAGGGACAAGCTGTCAGAGAAGAAAAAGGTTCATGGGGCCGTGGTGTTTTGGTGTTTCAGGGCTTACTTAATTAGTTGGAGGGGAAAGCCGAAGATAAACACAGATTGTCGTTCACGCACAGGCAGAGCCTTTAAACAGCTGTCTACAGCTGGGAGCTCTTGATCAAATCAAGGTGGTCGTTGGCCAGAAGGAGCAGTGCAGGGTTTGAACACAGCTTTACAGTAATCGCACAACGAGATTATTTATTTTAATACATTTGAAATGAAGTTTTTTAATCAGTCTTAGTCCTGTATTAATAATCGATATGTTTTAGTACATGAATGTTTTTCACTTCTTTGCTTTGAGTAAACTTTTCGCCCTCACCTGTTTATTTTAACTTTAAAGCTGTGGGTCATATCAAAAATTCTTCTACAAATTAATGAACGGCTCAAAATCTACACTAAAGCTTTAATTGAATTCATGTTGAATGGTTTTTAGAGAAAGCAGAAAGAAAAAAAAACTGATTTTTGTTCTTTGATTTTGGAATTCTAGCCAGAAGCCATAAAACTACATAACTTCTCACACACACAAAAAGAAAAAAAGAAACACTTACGGATCAGAAAACTCCATATTTTTTGTTGTGGCCATTTTTCTTTTTCTTTTTTCTTAAGCAATGGGTCAAGACCTCTTAGATTAGTTGACTCCTGCTGGGTGTGTAATATAAGACTTCTCTGTGATACAGTAAAAGTATCATGACCTTTGTGAGGTGTTGTGTCAACTGTTGTTGCACCCCCCACTTAAAGTTGTTAGAGAGTCTGACAGGAAACATTAATCCTATCTACCTACAGCCAGCTTTGCTCACATGTGTCTGGATGACTGGTAGCCCTGTGTTTTATTCCTAGTCATCATGGATCCACCATGATGAGCACTGAATCAGGGTCTGGATATTGTTCACTGCCTGCTTTAGTGACTCATGAATCTACAGTGTTTGTGCAGTTTAGCCTGGGAGGCAGGAGCGGCCCTGAGCCCCCGTCCACCCACCCAGAAGACTTCCTCTTTGCTCAAGTCAGGAGGGGAAATTTAGCCCAGATGTGACTTCAAACAAAAGAAAAGCTGCAGGGATTGGAGGTGGGATCAGGCCCATCTTTCGCGTGACCCTAAGACCTGCTCCTTCCTGGCATCTGTCTATTTTTCTCCTCTTCTGTTCTTTCTCTGTTGATCTGCTGTAAGTTGCTCTCTCACGGGTCCTTTTACTTTTTCTTCTAAACACCACGGCTGTTCTTACCACGTCAGAGCAGCTTTGGCTGTGTAGTGACCCAATGCCATGCATAAGGAAGTCCTGCACAGCAGAGAATGTCACCAAATATGGTGTAAATGAGGGCTGTGTAAAATTCTCAGAAGACACACACTTATCCTTAGCCTTAGCATTAATTTAACAGGTACTCTGTTCATGAAGTAATGATACAATTTATCCTTATGGGACTGATCAGTTTTACTCAAACCACAAATGTAAACCTCATGGTTGCACTGTGAGACAATGACCAAAGGCAGTTTAATCCACTCCATCATGAATGTCAATACAAAATGTAATCTCAGTCTATTCAATAGTTGTTGAGCTATTTCTATATTTTAAAACAACACACCGACATTGCCATTCCTAAGGGCCTCACCAATAGCATGGTGTCTCTGGACCTTGATAAGTGGACCTCATTTGTTTTGCAACTCATCCAGGTCTCCAGTCTGAAAGAAGTAGCCACTAGCACGGCTAAAAAGACAGAACTGAAAACTCTTTTCTTACTGTGCAAAAAACAGAATAGTTTTTCATCCAGCTGAAGAGTCAAGGAGATCTCTGGAAGTACAGCAATAAGTGCTGCTAGATGACTTTTGGGTTATTTCATAGACAGTCCTGTAAAAATCTGATTGTTTCAGAGACTGAAATGTACGGTGATAAATGAGAGGCTCCGACTGGGCCTACACCTGAACATAATACACTAAACACAACAGACTAACAGTGTTAAATAAAGTAAGATCTTTCAAGGCTGAATTGCTCTTTTAAGCTATATTATTTTTCATAGCAGAGAGCGGCACGTCAGCACAAAATGGCCACCACTTATCTCAACAACTGCACATTGCTGAACAGTTGTCTTACGTATTAAATCACAGTAGGACAAGGATGACATTGCAGCCACATGTCACCAGCAGCAGTAATCCTCAGTCCTCACTCCCTGTGCCTCCGTGGAGAAACCTCCCTACCTCTTTTCTTGTTTTCCCCCTCTGTGTTCCCTCTTTCCCTTTCTCCACTCCTCTGACTGTGCCTCTCTCCGTCAGCCCTCCCTCAGCAGAACTACAGGGGCTTGCTTGTTGTCAAGTCAGTGTTTTTACAGCCTGGCATTAGCACAGGGCAGCATTCAGTCAGGACCCTGCATTCACTTTGCCTCCCCTATAATTCACTTGCTCATGTGAGAGTGTGCTGCCTTCACTGCTGCTCGTGAAATGACACTGATTAAGCATTGTCTCCCTTTTGACATCTTAACAAAGCACTTTACGTTTAATATAAAAACAAGTGGAAGCTTTACAAATATATGTTTTATATATTAAATGCCACATGGCTTCGATGGAGCACTGAGTTTTCTTATTGTCGATTTGTTCGACTTCAACAAGGAAGTAACGTGTGGAGGTAAACGTTGTTTCCACTAACTCTGCTGTTTAATTAGAGCACTACATTTCATCCTTTGGGAGATACCATTTCCTTCTTCTAATGGATTTTGAGCTTGCTGTATGCTCAGTGTTTGTACTGCATATTGCATTTTTTGGTGTCTGTCAATTGTGATAAATAAATAGGTGGAGGGGAGGGGGGGGAAGAACTCAGGAGTTGGTGCAATCCTCTGGCTCCCTCGCCTCCTCTCCGCTCGCTCCTTGAGTAAAATATACAGTACGCTGTTGGCTGACTAGTTTCCTCAGCTGTGAAAATGCTCCGTTCTCTTCTTGGAACCCTGCTGTGACATTAGATGCATGTAGATTCATAATCAACCAGGGTAAACATAATTACACCGCCTTAGAAATTAATGAACGCCTTGATCGCCCACTCTAAACATAATCAGCATATTTTTCTTTAAGCCACTGAAATGTTGAGCGACGGGCCTGATTATATCATGGCTTCGGCGATTTGCAGTATTACTGTGGCTTCCCCCCCTAGTAATATGGCAATATTTGTAGGGAGGTTTTGAGACACTGATGTTGTTGGCACCTTTGAAGTGCCTTTTCAGTGTCCAGATGTAAATTCATGCAGAGAGAAATGTGATAAGCTAATGATGTCTCTAGAGACTGAAATGAATATAACCAAAGGATATTCATATCTGCATATCTGAGTGGACTGTTTTCCCTCTACCCTGCTTTAACACTGTTTGGGGTCTGAACAGGAGCAGATGGACACAGGAGGCTTTGATGTGCTCTCGGGGTCATGTGTATCTGCAGTGTTATCAAGGTACACAAGCGTGCAGAGTAAACACTGCCACACCAGAAACTCTGGGAAGGTCTCTGGGAAGGTCTCTGGGAAGGTCTCTGGGAATGCGGAGAAAGGGAATTTCCAGTTTGAGATTCAGGAGAGAGTATAGGCGTCAGTTTCTCATCCGTGTTTGTGTGCCAGAAAGAAGCATTCCATAACGCTGCGGCGACCAGGAGCAGAGCGCACCGCTGCAAAACACGTCCATCAAGGAGAAAATCAAAATAGGCCGTTTCCTCTAAATTCATTCAGTAATTCATGCCATGCACAGAAGCTTGATTTATGAAGGAATTAAATGATGGGGACTGGGCCTTGCAACAGCCGACCATCTCGGGGACGTGGCAGCCAAAATTAAACATGAAAGGCAAACAGTGAGAACAAGCGAATCATCTCACAGAAAGCTGATGTATTAGATGACTTCACTGGTACAGGCGCAGGATGGCCTGTTCACAAAATGACATTAGGGATTTGAACGGGTGCCACATAATTTGTCCTGAAAGTTTTCGTGAGTTATATACGTTGAAATGGGTCACCAAAAGTCAACCAAGTACATTAATACTATTTGGCAAGACGAGGCAGAGATCAAAGGCGAGCGCGCGCCTGCTGACCTGTGGGAATCCTGTGACTCCTGTGTGCCCTTCTGACCCCGTCGCTGGTTATAAACTAACATGAAAACACAGAGCGTGATTGTTTAAGTCTTTGTTCAGTTCAGTCACATTTGTATTCTCATTTTGTCAGTAATTCAAATCCCCTTTCCTGTGTGAAGAAACAGAAATTTGTAACAACATATGCCTGCTGCATATCTGTTCTCAGAAGTTCAGTGTTCAAGCGTCTGCTCTGGGTGGGCATTTTCCCATGACAGCAGTCCACTGACATTTGATAGCCAGAATTACCAGGACACAGTCTGTCAACTTCCATGGCGTATTACTGACTTTCGCAATATATTCCTGTAACAGCCTACAAATGCTGAACTCCCCGCCCCGACATAGCGCCACATAGTGCCGACTATCAGCGGTCTGTCCAACATTTGTGAGAAATTATTGTGCTAGTGAAACTAACAAGCTAATGGAAATGACTTAGTAACATTTTGTAATTTCAGCCTGAGGACATGTCAGTTGGGAATGCATGTAATCATTAATAAATAAATCATTGTTTTTTGGAGATACTATAAAACATCTTGTAGGACTTTTGTGACTTAATGTAAATATGTTTGTGTTAACTTTGAGTTAATTCAACTTTGAATGTCTAGTTTTTTGTTTTTTTTCAGAACACTTCAAAACTGACTTGAGATACTTTGAGTTTTTAAATTTTGAGTTTGCACAAATGAACTGAGAGTTTACTCAACGCATTAAAGTGAGTTGTTAAATAAATGAAACTACTACAGACGTCCCAGCATGCATTGTACAAAAGTTCTTCAGACTCACCTTTTTCTATTTTGAAGAACTTATTTATGTTGGTGATTTTCTGTCTCTAATACTGTACATTAAACTATTCTGTTAAATTTAATCATGGTTGTTGCTTTTTATAATAATAAAAATAACAGAAGGTTAGACACCGCACATAGCAGCAAAGTTAGTTGGTGCAGTCTCAGATGTTCTTTGTACCAACTGTGATAGAAAAAAATATCATCACCAGCTGCAGCAGTATGTTTTTTGTGAAGAACTGACTCCAGCACAGCTCACTCTCGAAAAAAGGGTTTGCTAACCTCTGTGCAACACTGAGCCAGCTTGCAATGATTCACAGTGTGGTAAAGCTTGTAACGTTTGCTGAACAGCAGCTTAAAAGACAATTAGAATGGTAATTGCTCTAACATAGTCTAACAGCAGCACAAATAAAAGAAGAGGAGCACGTCAGCAAATTGGTGTGTTAATGTCAGTTAGGCTATGTAACAGTGTCTATAGACGGTTTGCTGACATCACCTACTATATAAAGCCACTGGTCCTGCCACGGATGGATTACTGAACACACCTACGAGGCACAGGCCTGGGTCTCTGTATGGAGTGAGTGTTCATATTTCTGGTTTCGAGTCATATCCCGTAGAAGAGACAAACGTTGATCAAACGTATGATTCCAAAAACAACCTCATTTGTAGCTGTTGTGTGTCTTTTTCAGTGTGGGGGTTCTCTGTGCTGCAGGAGGTTGGGACCCAACAGCAAAACTTGTGAATTCTACTTTTTACTTATTATGAATAAGACTTTGGTTTTTTTTGGCTTCCAAACGGTCAAACTTTTAATTCCAGTTTTTAAAAGCCGGTACGAGGACAGAGAACGAGAGAGGGACAGAGAGAAAAGCGTGATGTGAGCGTGTGAGCGCGTGTGAGCGCGTGCTCGCGCGGAGAGGCCGTGCGGAAGCGGTGGGAACGTGTCGTGTGTGCGCGCGCGCCGTGGTGAATCGGTATTAGCGCGGAGAAGCAACGCAGTCAGACGAAATGACTCTGGATGTCAGCGTGTGTCTAAATGCTTCAGATCACTGGGAGAAAGTAAACGAGAAGCGAGGACTGTGCTTTTCACCCGGGGCTAATTATCCAGCTGTAATTAAATAAGAAATAAAAACTTTCCGTAGAGAACTAGAGCTGGGGATCATAAAAAAATCTGTTCGACACTTGGTGACCACGATCTGTGAACACTAAAGGAATCTGTCCTTTAATATTCCTAGAGTGTATTTTTCACTGAGAATCTCAATGTTAAAGTTTTGTGATTAAAATGTAAATGGAGGCGCAGACATTGTGGCGGGATAAGGTAGGGCGGGCAAATAGCATGTAGGGTGTTGAGAGACAAACTATTTTCTGCAGTGTGAGGGCAGCAGGGAGGATCTGTGGCTTAAAGCCATCACCGAGCTGCTGGAGGAGATGCATTCTTTATTCTGAGGAGGGGAGGAGGGACAGGAGGGGTGAGAGAGGGAGAGAGAGAGAGAGAGAGAAAAAGAGAGAGAGGTGAGCAGAGCACACACACGTCGCACTATCTACTGAATCCATCTAAGACAACAACTCGCAGGGAGTCCGGGTCTGAGCTGCGTAGCAAGACATTAGATGCAAGTTTGAGCTCCACACTAAACAGCGCACCGGACGGACGCAGCTGGCCGGTCATGGCCCGCAGCGGATCAGGCGGCGGACACTTCGGTGAGTGCGTCCTCGTCGTTCGGGCAACAGTGTGGAAGTGGACATACGGGCGCTGCGATCACCCCGCCGCCGCTGCCTTCGCTCCTCATGCGCTGCAGACGGTGTTGAGTTAAAGCCGAGGAGCTCCGCTGGCTGTGACGCGCCCGGGAGCTGGGGGTTAAAAAAAAAAAAGAAAAGAAAAAAGAAAAAGTGCGGACAGCGGTGCGGAGAGACGCGAAGCCTCAACCAGGGGGGACCCATGCAGGCAAATATGCTGTTCAGTAGACTGCTGATCGGAACCGATTCTCACCAGTTTTACCGAACGGATCTTTACGCACGGTCACACAGCAGGACCGCATGAAGGACAGATGCTTAAAGAAAAGGGGAAAGTTGAACGCGGTAGCGGGGTTTGTAATGGATAAAGGCTCGCCAAAGGTACAGTGGATGTTTCTCAATAATCCAGGACATAGTTGGAGAGACATATAGGCGAAGATTTACAGGTTTAGCACAGGCCTAAGTTGCAGATCAATCGACTACTTTTCAAAATAAATTCGCATTGAAATGTGTATTATATGCACATTATCTTAACCACAAAAGAGATCCACTAACGTTTTCATCAATTTAAGCAAGCATAGTCATAAACTGACATTAATTCCCAGTGACTTTAAAAGATTAATTAAAATGTATTTGTAGGTTAATGATGTATTCCACCGCACTACGAAGCGCACCGCTCTGTATTTTACACCCCGGAGAAAACCAGTCTTTTTTTTTTCACTTCTCAAATGCACTGCACGGTTTTCAGTTCCCCCTTTGAAATAATTCATTTAAATGAACACCGCTCACTGGGCAGGCTTTGAAGTATACCTGATCCGCCTCTTATCGTCTCTTAAACACCCTATCCTTTTTAAACTTTTAATTGCGTTTCTGTCGCTAAATCCAGTTCTAATCGGATTGTCTTGGCCACATATCACAGCGTTCATCTGGTGGTGAGGAACTGTGCTCCTTCGACTGGAAATGAAATCAAAAAGAAAGAAAAAGAAAGTAGTAGAAGTATTTTTTAATCACTTTGATTCATTGATTCATCAGTGCAGTTTATCAGGTCTGGCGTCGTGCGTCTTTGTAGGATTGTTACTTGGATCCTTGGTGACATTTTATTTGTGCAGCTATGATAATCTTGATGCTGCTGCCTTCTGCTGTTGATTGCAGCACATTTTATCGCCTCATGTGGTTGCTTATCCCCCCACCCCTGATTTGATTAAATTTAGCTCTTTCAATTTAGAAAAGTAGATCACAGATGTGTGTCAGAATCCTGCCACAAAAAAGCCTGAGCAAGCTCCCTCTTGTCAACAAACAATAAAAAAAGCAGGACTGTGAATCTAAATATTTTTTTTTCCTTTTTCGTACTTTTTAAATGTTAGTATCTTTTGCCTTTAATTCACAAAATGTAGTTTGCTGTCATGGCTGCTGGCATAACAAAACTGAAATTTTGCTTGGAAACTGGAAAAAAAAATAGCAAAAAATTCTAATTATCTTTGGAATGATGTGGCTCCTGTTCCTTCACAAACCCTGCAGGACACCTTAATCCATGCTCACGGCCGTTTCTGTGCTTAACATTTAACCCACCGTTCCCATTATTGTGTGTCATCCAACATTAACTTCAGTTAAAGGGAAAGCTACCGATGTCAACCAGCGTCTTTCAGTCATGTAGGGGAAGACGGGGAAAAATGTTTGATGGGTCATAAAACTTGAAATAATGGATCTGGGGAGGCCTACTGTAATCCAGTGGCCTTGTGCTTTACTACAAGCCTCTCCATGCTGAAAAATAGCCAGTATCGATCATTTATCGCAAGTGAATTGAATTATGAATTGAATTATTTTCATTTGACTGCTTGTGCATGTCACTCCAGCAGAAGGAGGAGCTGATATGCAAGGTCACTATTCCTTCACTGTCTCTCGATTATTTTGTAGTTCCGTTCTTCATAGCTTTAAATCTTGAGTTTGATGAAGGTGTTCAGTCCAACACGTAATAACAAGCTCCTCTCTAGGCCACTGGCAAAACAATCGCCCCTGTTTACTGTAAGCACTTGTGTTTACTCGTGTACCTCTGGCTACAGTTCCTGCTCGAGCAGATGGGAAAAAAAGTCCATTGTAACTTGTTTTCTGTTCAATTTTTTCCAGAAAATATATTGTACATCCATGTTGGCACACAGACATCATTATTAGCTCTATCTGCTTCTAGCATGTTTTCCATTAAGCAACATTGATGTGGCTCAGAACCTCTGTGAATGTGTTACTGTGTGTCCTTGCAGTGTTCTATTCCCTCCTTTGATAGAGTGGAAGGGATAAAAGCCAGCTCTATGTCTGTGAAACCGGATGTGCAAGAGCTGTTCTGAATATTTATCAGATGGTTTGACTCTTTTTTTTTTTTTAAATAGCAAGTGCATAAGTCAGCGGTGAACGTTATGTTTGGTTTTCTGTCTTTCTGTTTGAGAAAGAAGCAAAGCGTGAGAGAGAAGGAAAGACAGTTGGTATGTGTGTGACTGTGCTAGCATGTGTGTTTGTATGTCAAATAAAGAGGCAAGAGATATAAATTGAAAATAAAAGATCCCTTTTTCTAACAACAGTCCACCCCTGAAAATACTAATTTAGCATTTCTTTGTTTTCCTGCAGATCTCTGGATCCAAATGTCACCCCCCTTGGACTCTGCCCCAGCCGGGGACCAGCAGTGTGTGACGGACAGGCGAGTGGAGCCTGCGGTGGCTCTCTACTGCGTGGCTTCAAATTGGCTCTGGCTGAGCTCTGCATGTAGCAACGAGTGAAGAGTCCTGCAATGGTCTGATGTCTTAGCATGGATGGAGTCAGTCAGAGGACTGGCCGCCACTAATGAGACCATCTCTCTTCAGCTGAGGACTAGCATTTACAGGATTACTCCCACAGTTTCCTGCTCTTTTCTCAGCTAACTGCATCATTACTTAACTAGGTGGACTTTTCGTGGGTCTGGTTTTGGTGGATATACATATGTCATTGCTTTTCTTTTTATTGTTGGTTTTCCTTTTCCCTTTTTGTTGTTCCACTATGGAGTTTCTGACTGGACCCTGGAATAGAGATTGGGCTTCATTCTTGCAGTTTTGGTTGACTGTCATCCTAAGCCTCCAAATGCAATTCAGCCCAGGTGCCTCTTGCCCGGAAGAGTGTCGTTGTGACAAATTGTTTGTGTACTGCAATGAACGCAGCCTGACATCAGTGCCTCTGGGGATGCAGGAGGGCTACAAGGTCCTCTATCTACATAACAACCAGATCAACAATGCTGGCTTCCCTGTGGAACTTCACAATCTGGCCACTGTGGAGACAGTCTTTCTTTATGGCAACCAGCTTGATGAGTTCCCCATCAACTTGCCCAAAAACACCAGGGTCCTGCATCTACAGGAGAACAATATCCAAACTATCTCAAGGGCAGCCCTGGCCCAGCTGACTAAATTAGAGGAACTGCACCTTGACGATAACTCCATCTCCACAGTGGGGGTGGAAGAAGGCGCCTTTAGGGAGGCAGTAAGCCTCAAACTCCTCTTCCTCACCAAGAATCACTTAAGCAGTGTTCCCATTGGCCTTCCTGAGGACCTGAAAGAGCTGCGGTTGGATGAGAACCGCATTGCTGTCATTGCAGAGGAGGCCTTCCAGAATGTGACACGCCTGCAGCGTCTCCTGCTGGACGGGAATCTGCTGACGGATGAAGGCATTGCGCCAGGGACTTTCCAGGACCTGACCAATCTTCGTGAGCTGGCCCTGGCCCGCAATTCACTCACCTTTCCCCCTCCCCTCCTACCCACTCAGTCACTGGTTAGACTCAGCTTGCAAGAGAACCAGATTGACCAGATACCTGTGGCGGCCTTTGCTGGCCTAAATAGGCTGGAAAAACTGGATATATCCAGCAACCAGCTTCAGACTCTAACACAGGGTGTGTTTGATAGCCTGTCAAGTTTAAAGCATCTCATGGTGCGTAATAACCCCTGGCGCTGTGACTGTGCAGTGAAATGGGTGGTGGTTTGGCTCAAATCTTTGCCTCCCTCCATCAATGCCCGAGGGTTTGTATGCCTAAGTCCTGACAAGGTCCGTGGCATGGCAATCAGAGAGCTCACGCTAGATATTATTGAGTGCCCAGTCGATGCCGACCAGCCACCCTGGCCCACCCTCCGCTCCACACCACCTCCTCCACCCTCCACCACCCCAATCACCACCATGATCTCCACCTTCATCACCACATCCATCCCTTACTACTTCGACTCACCCTCCCCTCCCTTACCACCGATCCATAACAACCCTCCTGGGCCCTTGCCTCCTTATGAGGACCCCCTTCAGATCTCATTCACTGTGGTCAACTCCACCAATATTGAGGTGAGCTGGGTTTCCTACTTCACTGTCACAGCCTACAAGGTCACTTGGGTCAAAAGGGGCCATAGCCAGATAAACGAAGGAATGCGAGAGCAGACGGTGAGCGGGGGCCAGCGGCATATCAGCCTCATCAACCTGGAGCCACGGTCTGTTTATCGGATCTGTGTACACGTGCTGGACACCCTTAACTCCTACAGGCCTGGGGAGGATACTATATGCTCTGAGGCCAGGACCAAGTCTGCTTTGCCTACTAAGCCTCCTGTTAGAGAAAAAGCTCCTCAAGAGAGCATCAACTCCACACTGTTAATGGCTGGGATCATAGGTGGGGCAGTTCTTATCATCCTGATACTGCTGCTTAGCCTGTTCTGCTGGCACATGCACAGGAAGAACCGGTCATCTTCAACCAAGTGGAAATACAACCGGGGTAGGAGAAAAGATGACTACTGTGAGGCTGGAACCAAGAAGGATAACTCCATTCTGGAGATGACTGAGACCAGTTTCCAGATAGTGGCGCTGAACAATGAGCAGCTGCTCAAGGGAGATTTCCGCATTCAGCCCATCTACACACCCAACGGGGGCATTGGATTTAGAGACTGTCACCTCAGTAACAACAGCATAGCCTACTGCAAGAGCAGCAACGTGCCCAGTACAGAGTTCTGCCACACGTGATACAGCAGCAAATAGTACAGCTGCATTCACACATACATACACACAGAAGAAACACTCAACAATACATTCAGAAATACACACACATACACCATTTGTGTAGACAACAAAAAATATAAAAATTCTAGTGAAATATAACTGTACTATATATATTTCCAAGTTCTGTCTACGATGTAATTTATACTGTGGATAATAATGTGGGATTCTCTGCTATCTTTTTTATTCTTAGAAAAAGAGATACAAGTGTTTCTTTTTTATAACCAGCAGGGTTTTGAAAGTTGTTTTAATGGTCAGTACTGTACATGAACATGGATTTGTACAATCACGGCACCCTGGGTGTAGCTTCTAACGAATGCTGTCAGCCTTGGAAACGTTGGGGAGCTTAGGGGGCTGGGATCCTTTGCTAACCACAGAAGCAAAATACGGCCTTTCTGCGCTTTTAAACGCTGCAAACCCTCCCCCGGTACAACAGAACAGTAGTAAAGAAAACACAGCACAGGGGAAATAGAAGCACTGATGATTAGAGCTCTGCGAAAATATGGCACTGGTGCATTGGTGGCGTGTTGTAAAAAAGAACTGAAGTGCACATTCTTATTAATGGAAGCACGACAGGAAATGAGCAGAGGTGGTGATCACATGTAAGGGATTGTGGACGGTTGCTGTTGTAAGGCTGGACTGAGATTTCCCAAATGTGCCTTTACACTAAAAGCATCTTTGTTCTATTGATTTACAGTTGAACAAAGATTGGCTTAGTCTAGAGATGCTTTTGGAAAACTCAGAAAAAGGATGTGTCATTTTCAGCACATTTGTTTTTTTCTTTAGTGAGGAGGTGCAGTTATTAACATGAGCTTAAAAAGCGACAAAGGATTATTGTCCTTAATGAGGCACGTGGATGTGCTGAGACAAGCAGATTCTTTTGAAGAAATTTGCTAATTTGTTCCGCTTTTTTTTCCTCCCTGTTTTGGCAAGTGAGGCCACAAGGGGGCAGTTTTCTTCAAAGTCATGTGTGGGACAGAAGAACATAGGGCAAGACAGACAGAGATCACTTTTCCTCCACCATTCCCCTAGAGTCCATTACCCAGACCACATTATTCATGGCTAAAGAGCATTGTTTAGAGTATTACTGCTCATTGAGCTACTTAATGATGTGGAATCATTTAAAGCTAACATTTTTTTCTGTGTTTGGTGGCTAAATGATATGGATTTTCACCATTGTATTATATTATGAGGAGAAAGCCTCTGATCCTTTAAATGTGTGTGTGTGTGTGTATGTAGATACACAGACATAATGCTAATTATACACCCACTTATTTCAGGGCTGTCCCAGCGTTCATTAGGCTTTTTGATAAATTAGTAAATTACAACAATAAGATCGCACTCCGCCCATAATCCTCACAGTGCACAGTTGCGACTGAGCAGCTCATCTGGTGTCTCATCATTTATCCCTTTGTCTACGACTGTCTGATTCATTTATGGTTTGCTCACCTAAATAATGCACCTGCTCATTCCAAGACATTAGTTTCTGAAATGATCATTTTCGCTCTATCTACTCTTATTTTTAGTCACTCTTTCCCAGTTTCACTGTCTCGTTGTCTGTCTCTACAGCTTTGATCCCTACGTGGTCTCAATTAAAACACGTTTCCTGCCCTTCAGCTCATGGACTGTGGTAGCAGCTCTTTGCATGTGAGGTGCCAGTGAGAGGCCTTCATTATACACTTCTTAAGTCGACTTTATTTGATTTGAAAAGATTTTATTTTGAGGGGCCAAGCTTAAAGAATTCCCACCGCTGACCCCTCCGCTCCCCCTCTTGTTCTTCCCCCTCTCCTCATAATCTTCGACCAAAAAAGGGAGAAAAATATGTAGACCTTATTTTCACTTGGCTGCATGGAGTTCACGCTGGGAGAGGGAGAGTGTTAACTGTTTGGGAGGCACGCAGATTGAGCTACTTGAACATGAGAGGTAACACAAAGCGAACATGTAGAGTAAAATGATATTTAAGGGCTTGTACTCAAGTTATTCCATACATTCTCAAATGATTTGTGTAAAACAGAGAAATTAGCTGATTCCAGCAATAGCTCAAATCAAGATCATATGGAATTTAATTTGAGATGTTTATTTAAATCATCTTTAACCAAGATAACATTATAAATATTAACAAAGTTCAACGAATGAAATAATCATCAGTCATTTAGTGTCATATTATGTCTTAAAATCCTGTTTGTAATTAGACAGTTGATATACATTTGTCCTATCTACTGTAGATTTTTTCCTGTAACAAAAATGGCAATATTAGTAACAACAGCACAGCAAGAGCAGCAATGTGATCTTGCAAAAAAGATAATGAGAAAACATTAAAAGCATTTGCATTTTGGGAAATACTTTGATTCACTTTCTAGTTGAGCGTTAGATGAGAGGACTGATAGCACTCTCTTTACCTTCGCGTAAAGACTGTAATCCAGGGAAAACTGCTTAACAGCTCTTTACAGATATAAGACAACTTGCTGCAAAACAAGACAAGCATGTCAGAAATCCACTTTTGTGTTTTATTATGGATTGAACAAATGCGTTGTATTGTGTTAATTCTGGAATCTGGAGACTGAGCTAGTTGAACTGTTTACCGATTTCCAGTCTTCAAGCTAAGCTGAACTAACTGTGTCCGGGCTTCAGTCTTCTCATAACGCTTCAAAAATAAACATCTGTCATGGTGGAGACGTGAAAAAAGTAAAATAACTTTATTTGCTTTGGCAAATGACATACACGCATTTTGAGCAAATATGATTTTAAGACTTAGATCTTCAATACATGACTTGTTTAGATGTATTTTTGTTGACAAGCTCTTCTGTGGTTATCAAAGCATCTCCACTTTTTATTTGACTTTTTTTCTACTAATATCCACATATCAGCACACCCAATACCCAGCTGCACCAGGCTGCCCTCACCCGCACTTTGGTTTACCCTGCTTAGCAGTCATGACGCTAACTGACTGAGCAACTAACCCTACCAAGAGTTCATGTGTGGTTTGCTACATGCTGCACCAGCAGACCACAACCCCCCTCCCCCTCTCATAGAAACACTTGAACATTGACATCACATATTTTTCAGATGTCAGATACAGATGTTTGTTTTTTCTGTTCTAGATAGAAGCCCTTTTTTTAGTTTACATACTGACAAAACTGAATCAGGTCAAACTCTTATCTAGAGTTTGAACAACATGTAGTATCTCCCCTGTCTATGAATGTGTAATGGAGACAGATATTTGCCTTACATTTTATGCAGGACTGAATGATTAGCTAGAGAGAGTTGTGTGGGAGGAAGAAGAGGAACAGAAAAGATGAGACACAAAGAGACGGCAGAACAGAAAGCACACGTCCAAAAGCTTGCAGCCACGGCAGCAAAAAATAAAAAAGTATTAACAGGGAGAACAACACTAAGCATGAGACGCAGTAGCTAACGAGTGACTGTTCATCCATTGACCTCAAGTGGTGCATCGCTAATGATTCAACCGGACTTGGGAAGGAGCTTTAATGGTGGTTTAGCAGCATACATTACTCTTAATTTTCTGCTTGGTTGATGAACAAACGCGGCTGCAGTGCTGCGACCAGTGGAATTACACAAAACATACTACAAACTGCTAGCTTCGGTTTATTACTGTTTCGGGGGGCCGAGAGGTCATTTTCCTTAAAGACCACTGATTCACGTTGACTAATTGTGCTTAATTACTGAAAAGTGTGAATCCATACAAAACAGGAGTGGTTGAAACTGAACACGTTTAAAGTCATCTTTTCTTCCTATTAGCCTGTGACACTCATTCAAGGATGTCTGCATGTACTGTATTTAGCATCATAGCTTTTCATTTTAGTCATACCACATTTTTGAACTTGAAAAGTATTTTGTCACGCAGTCACCCAGTGGTGGTTGAGATACAGTATGAGCAACCATGCAGAAAGGTTTAGAGAAAGCAGGCTGGAAATTTTACAGTGCATTTAAAACGGCAATCCTGGCTTCTCATCATCGTCGCGTAGGCCATCCACTACACCAGACGTTTTCTTAGGAACCAAAGTTAACTTTTCTGTTCTCATGATGAAATATTGATGTTGTTCCATGTATGTGCCTTGAGGATGAACTTACAATGTAAAGTCCTTGAAACCTTTAAATGTTTTTGCACAAACTGTAAATACTTAAGTGAAGCTTTTTGAAAATAAAAGAGCCCTTGGATTTGAGCTATCACTCTTTTTCATTTTAGAAAACTGTTCCCTGTATCTAGGAAATGAAAGTTTATACTTATACTACATTATTTTTCTTCTACATTAGGTCTTTGTATAAGCTGTCAAGCAGTCTGAGGAAAGAGTTTGTACAAAAACACGGGCCTAGTTAAATCTATTTTGGGTCAGACACTAGTAATTCTGGGTTAAAGATTCGTGCTGTAGAACACCGTGCCAAGTTATCCTCTTATTTCTATATGGGAAGCTTGAGACATCTCAGCGTAGCCACCACAGCTTAGCATTCAGCTGGGGAAAATCCAGGATACACTCTCATTCGACTTGTATGGCACAGCTAAGTCCCAGAATGGACTCTTCTCCAAATCCCTGTGTTAACCAAAGTCCAACCTTTTTTTTCCTCCTCGTGACCACATCCCAGTTTTGCCTTTGCAATCTCCAGCCCACTAAAAAACCCACATTCGCCCAGTCTTAATTCGCCATGACAATTAACCACATGTATTCAGCTGAAACACAAGAGGGTGCGCCACTTTGGTGTTTTGAGCGGGAAATTGGTATTTTTCTAAAAATTCCCAAATGTCAAAATATGATTTGTTATTGCAGAATTGTAGGTTTTAAGGGAAGGCCAAGTTGGTGGAAGGAACTGAGGCTTTGACACTAAAATAATCTACTTTGCTTTTCACTTCTCTTCTCCTCAAGTACCATAAAAGATTCAGTGTGTGATTGTACCTTTTTGCATTCATCAGGACTGGGTTTAGCTTGTGGGTAAGGTTGTACCCAAGTTAATAAATTATGATTTACCAAAATACGTTGCACCATTAGAACCTCTTAAATGTCTCATTGATTAAATGATAAAGCAGTTTAATTTGTTGCTAGGAAACATCTGTGATGCTGTAAACAGGAATACACTGTATCATCACAAGCTGTCTCATTATCTGCAGTTAGTGGTAGTGTATAGAATTTACTTGCTAATAGTGTGGATGCAGACTTACTGTGTTTTATTTATAAATAAAACACAGTAAGCTTTAAGCTTTAATATTCAAAATGTCTAAGATGACTGAGGAATATCTGGTTAAGCTAAACTAAGCTAAACTATCTTAAATTGTCTTAAATTATTAAGGAATTATGTTACTTTCATGAAATGTAACTCAAAAATGTAAATAAATATAACTAAACAGCATTTTATCCCATCAAGTTAGTTGTGTCAACCATATTTTATATTATCTCAATTATCACTATTTTTAAATGTATCACAATACCAAGCAAACTGAAATTTTGTCAGCTAGCTACATAGCAGCTGCATCTGACATTTAGTACGTGTTAATACTGTATTTTGTAACAATCAAAAAGAAAAAAAAGGTTTAGACTATAGTACAAATTTCAGGTACATCCTAGGCCAAACTATTACATTTAAATTTCCCATGTTTTTGTTAATGCTAGTTCCTCTTCAAAAAGAGTGAAGTGTTTGCATACAAAATGTTGAATGCATTGAGATCATTATAATGAGATAATAGGAAATTGCCATTAGTAAAAGAGATGATAAACGTAGCCATACCCAATAGTATATGCTACTAATACATTCATGTAGCAGTATCATTGTACAGTAATATGACATAAAACATTAACAGAGGCCATTTACATGATATATTTCATATTTTGTAAAAATGTTAATGCAGGTCTGTACTGACTTGTAGAGTAGAGTTATTTCACAGTATTGTGAAGCTACATTTCCTTTTTTTTTTTGCTAAAGTATCTGAATACTTCATTGTTTAATGTGTGCATAAATCACTACTTAGTAAACACATTATAACTAGGCTAAATTTGAACATAAAACTTGCATTGTCAGCGTAACGGTGAAAAAAAGACTCATTGCGTTGTTTTCAGCACAATTTGTTTCCTATTTTTTGTGAATGTTGTGATTCATTTAAAGGAAAGTGGTCCTGTTTGTCATATTCCATATGGCAGGAACTAATGAAATGTGGATTTCTGCCTTTGAAATGTTCGTGAACAGGTGTTAGCTCTGAGTAGTTGTTTTTTTTTTAGATTTCCCTGCCAAAAGAACATTCAATTTTCTGCTTAGTACAAGCTCTCTAAGAGCTTCACTTTGTGATCCTCATTAAACATTTTTTAATCAGCCTCAATATGGACGAAAAGTCATTAAAGGATGCACTTTAAAGCAGTGTTATTGCAGGTATTACAAACATCGATATCTGGTAGACTTAACATTGAACTGGCTCCTTAAAAGCTGTCCTCTGTTGTTATTCCAATTTTTCATTGCTCTCAGTAGCCTTTAATTAATGACTGAATACAGGTGAGGCCTTCACCTTTTTCACAGTACACCGGACTAATGCGTGTCAGGACGGGTCACCGGATTTCTGCCTGTTTGCTGCCAAAAGTGAATGTTAAGTAAAATCTGACTAAATTAATTTGGGATCACCTTGCTCTACTTATTATGTGAAAAACTAAATGAATGGAAAATTGGTCAAATCATGTAGCATGGTTTGCTTATTTGAGAAAATAGCCTTGCAAGATATGTTTTCTCTTCTCTTGAGCACTGCTGTTTCCTGAAGGTGCTTACTCTATTTGATGCTAGTCATTAAAATTTAATGCTGTGAGTTGAAAGAGGCAAGAAAAACAGAGCAGGCTCTATAGGCATTCCTCTGACAGCATTTAAACATTGAACACAGGGGATATTTCAGGCACTCATCAATCAGCGGACTGGTTTGAGATGCAAATACAATTTGCCCTTCCAATTTTAGATTACTGAGCAGAAAAATACTATGTGAGGGGAAAATGCAAACACATTTCACGCCTATTTTTCTGTTTCAGCAGTCAAGCAAATAAGAGTAGTTCCATTGAGATAAGCAAGATATTTCCTGTACCAAAATGTTTACTTTGAATTCTGCCTGACAAGTCTTTAGTGTCTGCATGGAGAGTTGCTTTCAGAATAGAAAAACTCAGCACTTTCTTAAAAATGTACACAACATACAGTTTTTTCCCTTTTACAGTTTATGAAAAGTGACTCACCAGCTGTACTGAGTCCTAATTGGTGACAAAATGAGTTTTACATTGAAAACTGCTGTCCAACTGCCTGCAATCCTCTCAAGCCTAGAAGGCACTTACAGGTGCCGACACAAGAAAAGCAACTCCTGCTGTAAACAGTGTGATGCAACCAACTAACAGAGTTCTGCAACACGCACTGGCATTGTGAAGCCTGCGATAGTCACTTTGTGTTACCAGTGTGTCCTGCAGGCACTGATAAAACAGTCTGCCCACTGGTTTGCTTGAATTGGATTGCAGCGTATTCTAACACAGTGTTTTTAGATGTCTGACACCGTTGTCCTCGCCCAGGCAAAATCAAGACAACTGCATCTCCCACATTGATCCACCCACCACCCACTGGCTGTATATAAAAATTTGGTTTTTCATTCGTCTGACTGTTTTTAACACAGATATGTATTTATGAACCATGTTACTAGGACCATTTGAGTCTTAGTAATGCCTCAAATGCAAAAATTATTACTATTACTTTTACTGATAACGACATTTCCCATAATTTGGGTGATCTGTTCGTATACAGACAAGACGTTAAAAAGGGATGATTTCAGGTGTTTCTGGATCATATCTACTGTATATTGAGTGTGTCCTTGGAAATTGTGACAGTGATTATAAAATGTGTATTATATGCGGGTATGTGTGTTCAGCTTTGACTGAGTTATGGACAGGAATTAGGACGGGAATTGTGGCAATCAGGAGCTAAAGGTTTTAAAATACCTTAATTCCATTGGCTGTCACAGCCACTGCTCCTGCTACGACGTAGTTATGGTGTTGGTGAGCAGTGCAAACTACAACAACTGACTTTCTGTTTTCTTAAGAACACTGACAATGCACCTCACACACTGAAAAAGTAATGTTTGTTATGTAATGTTTAGCATTATGATTACAAAAGAATCTGTCCTCCTATTAACTTAATGCAATACAACATACCATACCTAACTACTGTACAGCCCAGACAGTTATATCATCCAAAAAGCTGGATTGACTTAAAATATAGCAGGTGTGTGTCCACCTGCTTTATTTTAATTGTCTGTTCTCACTAGATTAACAAACTGCATTGTGCCAATGTTTTAAGGAGACCAGGGACATTTATCATTCTGCAAACATATGCTCAGGATTTGTGCTTTACGGAGACTATGTGTGAGTTAAGCTGCTATCCCTGTGTTCACTCCCTGCAGTATGTGATGTGGGGAGGTATTGCAGCATAGGTGGAAGAAATGATCAGGTCTTTTACTTCAGTAAGTCGAGTCACATGACACAAAAGTGCATCATTACAATTAATTTAAATACACTTATATAAGTATGAACAGTTCAGGTTGTTAAAAAAACAATTAATAGTAGTTATGCAGATAAACACCTGTAAAACCACCTTGACCTGTGTATCATTATCTAATGGACTGCTTTCATGTCAAGCACTTCTTTTGTTTGGTTGAGGAGAAGCTTATTGCATTGCATTTCACTGGCGTGTAGCATGTTAGCTTGAACAAAATACAATAAAGACAACTCGCTTTACAATGAAGACAATGATTCCCTTAAAGGCCACTGTTCTAAATGCTCAACCATATGGCCAGATTTAAATATGCATTATGAAATCCCTTATTATAATGTACCTGGTGCTTGGCACGCTCCCTGCTCGGAGCTAGGTTATATCCTCAGAGATCACACTGTTAGTGTGTGGAAATCAAACAGAATGCAGAGAATTTTTAACATAATTTTGTATATTTTTCCCCATCTGCCCAACTACGTCTTAATTATGTGCATCTATAGCTGTGTGGCACTGTGCTGAGCAGACTCAGTTCATTTGTTGCATAAGCTATCAAGTTAACCAAGCAGTTTCACTCATTTTTTCAAACTAATGATGTATACATCTTCAGTGTCTCCGGCCCACTTTTCTTTGTTATAAAATCCATCTGCGGTTGTTGATACAAGAAGCTACAAAGAAACTTGCTCGTACTTGTATACTAATTGGTGATTTCTCCATCTAGAACACACTGCGATGCCGGCTTCCTTAGAGAGTCTCTTATCATTGGAAAGGTGATTTCTCCAAACGCACCAGCTTACAGGAATAATTGGTACAGATCTAAACAACACTTTGTGTGTGTCTGGTTACCTTGATTGAAAGGAGCTGTGCTTCTACCAACAGCTACATGAATTTTCAAACATATACAATATTAATGCTGTGGAAGGGCGAGCTGGATGAGATGCTTAACAGAGAAGCTGTTTATGCATGCACAGCACATAACAGCACAATGGGGAGAACGCAGAAATGCACTAAATTGCTTCACATTTGGAATAAATCCATGGCTCTGGCTGTGAGTTGTTGTTCTGGATGAAAAAGTAATTCGTGGCTAAACTAAATATGAACTGAGCATTTTCAATAATTAAAACGCCACCTGTCAGGGAAACTTAGACCACATTCCCCTGTAACTGGCCAGATTAAACTTTAACTTTCTCCCCTGGACCACATGGAGCACCGTAGCACCTGCATTTGTTGGGCCAGGGGGGTCACCAGAGTCACTATTCCAGGTGGGACAGAGCAGCTGTGACCTTGAGCAGGACTCACCGTCGGGTAAGACCCGTAATGAATGAAGACGATGATGAATTGTGAGGGTGAAAGGCTCATGGCTTTTTAGAGGATGAGGAGCAGAAAAGTTGGAAAATGGTTTAACTTTTTTATTTTTAGGTTAGCACAAATTTAATGTGTGCACTGTGCCTCCAGCCAAGGAGATTTATTGGCACTGTTAAAATATCACTAAAACTGTGTAGACACTCAAACTGAAAGAGAAGCAAATTACTCATACAGCTAATTGGATTTTTCATTCAATTCAAACTCGTGGCAACAAGCTCGCCAAAACCAGGGGGAAAAGTTGCAGTCTGAACACTGAACGCATGAGGACTTATTAGGGGATGTCAGTGAAAACAGAGTTTTTTTATTTCAGAATAAATAAATAAATATTTAGGCATGTTTTTATGGGAACATTTTTTTAATACCGGTCCCCACCATACTGTATAAACTTATGTTAAATAAATCTTCTTTTCAAATTCCTTCTGTGTAATTAACAAAGAAAAAGTCTTAATTGTTTAGTTCTCAGTTCAGAACAAACCATCAAAACCTCAGACTTGTACATTCAAATAAGTTAAGTAAACTCATACTGCAACATGAAGAAACAGATAATTAGATAATAATTAGATTGTTAGATAATTCGTTGGATAACTTTTGTGTACTCCCAAGAATTTATTTCATTTTGGGTCTCTTCTTCTTTTATAAGGCTGGAGGTTTGTCATTAGTTATTTGTTGCATGGTCACTTCTTTTAAAATGCTTTCAGTTTTCCAGATGCTGTTTGAGGAATAAAGTCCATTTCACGAAAATTTCAATCCTCAAGGAAAAACACAAAGAGTTTAGGTGCGTGACTGCGAATGCTGACGTGCAATGCTTTAGTTTGTTTACAAAATAAAAGCTATGAACACCGCAAAAATGAAAACTATAATGTGACTATAATAAAAGTAAACATTTCTAAATTACACAAAGTCCAGGAAATTAAGTTACTCTAAGTTTGAAGTGAATTTATTTTTTACATTGCAATCATGTGATTCACGTTTGCTCCTGCCTCAAGTTTAAACATCGCTCCATTGTTTCTGAATCTCTTCTGCATTGCGTTCATTATATTATAAGAAATTGTATGACTGTAATTCTAGAGCTGAGTGAGGACTGTCCTGAGTCACAGTCTCCTTCACTCACAACCTCTTTGTTCGCAGCAGCATTCACTGGGTTGAAGTCAGAAACCCCTTCTTTAGTGAAAGTAAAGTCTGTGGTACTGTCTGCCCAGAAACAAGGCTTTTATCAACAAAACATATTCTCCCTTCTGTGATGAAAAGATTGCTGAGTGTTTGTTTGCTGCCTGGCAAACATCTGCAGCTGATGTATCACTGGAAAATAGCTTTTGATGTGCACTCAGCTGTAGTCAGACTGAAATTAGACTTCATTTCTGCTAAGAACCAGTGTGCATATCCCGACAGTGTTGGCTGGTGGCAGATGTTGGCCATTGCTGTGTCTCATTTCTGATTTTACCAGCCCTGTGTTACTCTGGTTGCTGTATGTTAGTTATTTCATGTTCCAGGCATTGAAACTGACATTATGTACTCACAGGTAGAGTAATGTATGGAGTGCAGAGAAGTTGCGCCTTGACCATAGTAGATGCTACGAATCTCACTGACTTGAGGTGTCTACGCCCTACAGCTAGCCCTCTGTGTAAAGTGTATCTTCACAATTTTTCAAATGAATCTTAATACGACACTCATATAAACAGTGAAACACTTTTTGCTTGCTGTAACCATTCCTCTTGTTCGTACTGGTCCTTAACAGATTCATCTTTAATGAACCCTGATGGGGTGATGGTGAGAACAATCCACTTGTTTTCAGAAGTTCAGCTGAAGCAGATATGAGCTCTCAGCAGTCTGACTTCATCAGATCAAGCACTTATCTTTATGTTTTACAACAAAACTCCATCTTTGTGTTTCCAGCAACTGTTTCTTTGCTGAGGTGCAGTAGAAGCAGCAGTGACCTTTGTTTTAAAAAGGTTTAACCTTAGGAGATATCCATTTTGTCAATTTGTCAGACTGCTGAAACCTCTTATTAACATCAAATACACTTTTAACTCACTTAAACGTGCATTCATTAAGTAGAATAAACAGGAGGAATGATTACAGCAGTAAAAATTAAAGTAATGCTTAAAAGTTAGTGAATATTAAAATGCTCTACTTTGGTCGATTGTCTTTTTGGAGAGAAGTGACCTCCTTTTTGCGACTTTGCCATTGTTGTTCAATGTTTTCCTCTTGGTGGACTCATGAACACAGATATAAACCAATACAGGACAAGTCTTTAGTTTCTTTGTGATTACACAATTTGATTTGATGTGATCTTGGTTGGTCAACCACACTCCTGCAGAGGCTGATAATGGTTGGATGTCTCCATTTTTTTGTACCTATTTACAGCCTGATGAGCACCAACAACTCTTTCTAAGGATTTAGTTTGTTAAGGTCATAACACACTACTATAAATCCGTATGGTCAAGGTTGGTGTAATTTTGTTGTTTTGTTTTATGGGTTGCCTTTATGTAGTTTTAGGATAAATCAGGATCCTATCACATTCAGATCACCTTTTTTGGCTATACTTATGCAGAAACAGAGGAAATTCTGAAGGGTTCACAAACTTTTAGGCACCTCTGCAGTTTATTATTCAGACAGGCATCTTGCTGTTATTTTGAAATTTGAAACTGGGAACCTAAGCTAAATTATCTTTCTGTTCGACTTCTACATTAATACAATATATCCACAATATATGTGAAATTATGCCATTTGTGTGAGAGCTATTTATACTTTTTTTGGTTACTGGTGGTGCTTCCGCAAATAACCCGAGTTCCAAAGCTCTTTAGCTAATGCTCAGCTCCTAGAATTTTAATGCTGCCACAGTAACAGTACGTAGTGTCCACTTAAAATTAATCCAGACCTTCCAACAAATCACAATGCTCATTATGTTCATGAATTTATTCTTCTGTGAGATTTTACAATCAGGTCATTTGTCACTTTTACAGTTTATATTTCCATATAAAAGAGTAACGAGGAGAAGGAATCACTAACCTTTTAACTTTTATTTCTTGAACCACATTTCAAAGATGTGTCCTTGCTCACATTTCTGTTGACATTATCCACATTTTAATCCTAATTCCCATGTTTATGCTCATTTTCATTCTACATAGACTATTATTATTCTGAAGTACTAATCGCACGGTAAACGTAGTCATTTTCTGTGCGATAATTAAAGACTATCATCGTTTCTCACTCCCTTTCATGCTATTGTTTCCTCACTCCTGCAGACTGCAGTTTCTAATGAGCTCTAAACTCATTCAATTTTTGACAGAATCTACACAAGCAAGAAAATGTGTATGTAGCAGATAAAATGACTGTTTTTATCAAAGAAAAAAACACACTCTTAGTTTTGTATTACTAACTTTGGTTGGAAGAAATAAACAGGAAATGTACTATTATACCGTCTCCACCATTCTCCAACAACCTTATGACAACATTCCTCGCTTGTTACTGAGGCTATTTTTGCCTGTCGCATTCTCTTGAACTCCTCTTTCTAGTGTCGTGTCTTTTCGCTGAACCAATACAGCTTACTCCTGAAGGGAACTAATTTCTGCAATCCCAAACAAACATCATCTGAACTGGTAGCTCATTACGGTCTCACACATCCACAGGAGCATGGAAAAGCATGAAAAAGAAGAGACGTTTTGAATTGATTTTGTCTATATCTCAGTCACAAGAGCAGAGCATGTTAATATCAGAAGAGATGAACGTTGCATTTGAGATCAGTGGAGGGGTGACAGTGGTGCCGAATTAAGCAGACGTGTTCAACAAGCTGTTAACAACTCTCACTGTCCTGCTCTAGTTCTTTTCTTCCCCCTCTCGCTGTAAGTCGTGGAAAAAAACAGCCACGGCCTGATCAGGAGAGCGAATCCATGAGACGGCGGCAGGACACGAGCTCGTTGTGGAGAGGTGGGGACAGTTCACACAGCGAGACTGGAGAGAAGTCCGCCCAAGACAAAAAGCAGAAGCTCTTTGTCTCACAGATGGGGAAAAGTGTGGCTCAAAGCTGTTTAAATGTTATAGCGAGTAGGAATGGTTCTTATGAGCCCCAGGTCCGGAGTGCACATTACATGTTAATGACTTGGAACACAGACAGCAGAGCAGAGGCTCAAACTGCCAATTAAGCATATGCTAGAGACGCCACTGGTGTTCAGAAACAACCATCTGACAGTGCTCAAGCTTGGCCTGCAGATCTGAATCTCTCCATGGGACGTGGAGGCACTCCAATGGTGAGTCATTAGCCACAGACATCCCTGAAAACCACCGAGGAATATAAGCAGCTGCTGATTGGATATCACTCATTCCACTCCATCTTCTGCCACTGCTTTATTCTTTGGTTCGGCACGCACACTGTCTCCGTGCCCCTCACTCATTTGTTTAGTCTAACACTTGGTGATGATGTTGTTTGTGTGTGCGAACGAGTAAACAAACTGTGCTCGAGCGCTTTAGCACTTCAATTATTTCGGGAAGGTGTCGAGCAGCTGAGGAATGGCTTCTTATTAAAGTGTCATTAAGTTGGTTAAGTGTTATTACCAAAGTGGAAGGAATTCTACAGTTACTGAAATGCCTTTATTTTTTATAAGCACTGTGCTGTATATACAGAGCCTATTAAAATATTTATTCCCTCTTGGAATTTTTCATGTTTTACTGTTTTTGTAATCAGAGCAGTTTTTAAAACTGGGGGCAGACTTGGGCACAAATGTAAAGTAGGGGGGCAGGGTACCAGGGTGCTAAAATTTATATTTAAAGCCCTGGTAATACATTATTAATAGTTACATTTGATGAATCACAGTAATAAAAGTATGCCAGAGAAAGAGTCCTTAACGATTCTACTAAGATTAATAAAGAGTTGAAAAGTAATTCATTATTTACTAATTAAGCAACTGGATATTTGTTAAGTCTACGAATTCTTGTGCCTATGTTGATTTTTTTGTTGTGTGTATATCTCTGTGGTCACTTTGCAGCTCTTTTGTATCCCTCTGTGGTCTAATGCATAGTAGGAAGGACACCCTAGACCCATGTGTACCCTCTGGTCCCGGTCCTGTTTCCAACGCTGACTCATAGTATGTGTAATTCAGCTCTTCTTTGTAAAAAGGAAAAAAACAGCAATGTATGCAAATGAGACCAAAGATAAAACACGAAACAACTGATTGCATAATTCACTGACTCTACGTCAGTATTTGGAGGTACGTTTGGCTCACATGCGTCGGGACAGATCCGTCTCTGTCAGAGCTTGCGTGTCTCGACACTGCATGTTTTCCCCTTATTCTTTGCCAAACTGCTCAAACTCTGTCAAGCTATCACGAGGTACATGATTGAAAAGCATCTCATGTCCTGCCACAAATTATGGATTGGGTTGAGGTCCAGACTCTGTCTTGGCTACTTCAACATGGCGTCTTTGTTGTTTTGAAACTTTTCCTGCGTTGCTTTGGCAGAGATGCAGCATGTTTTCAGTTGTTTTGTTTTTCCTCTGCTGAATTCAGTGGATCATTCACAAGCCACCCAAGGTCTGCTGCAGAGACGCATCCTCACTGCATGATAATAATAATAATGATAACAACAATAGTTTATACTTTAATTAATCGCTTTATTAATGGGGGAATACTTGTTAAGAGGCAGCTGCATTTGATGCATCAAGAGTTTGGGGTTCAGTGTCTTGTCCAGGGACACTTTGACATGTGACCAGGAATCCGGGGGTTCATAGAAAACTGCCTTATCAACCTAACAACGGTGGCCCCAATGTAAGATGATGCCGTCAGTTCGTGTTGACTCCAAACAGCATTTTATTATTAAAAGAGAAAAAGATTTTTTTTTAAATGTGCTTGTCACTCCTTCAAAGATTCCTAAAAGCTTTTGGTGGCCTCTCTTTCCAGTGTCTTTCTCATACTCATTACCGCTCTACTGTATTACTTCTACTTTTTCTGACTGAACTGAACTCTAGACAAGAAGATAGATTCATTGTCTGGAGCATTTTCTTGCATTATTTCCCTCATACTTTTTCGTAACCTTGTTGTGGATTTGTAATCAGTCAAGCATGATTTGCCTTTAAAATTGGTTTTTGATTTGTCTTCTAACTGCTTCTACATACAGTAGGTTTATTAAGTGTAAATCAACTTTATATTTATACTTAAATTTATACCCAAATATTTAATTTTCATACTTGTAATTAAAGTTATTATCCTTAAAGATGCACTCACGGATTGGTTAATAATCCTGTCATAAACCAGTCTGATATTAATGGGATAAAATGAAAAGAAAAGCTTGATTACATGCATCATTTTCTGTGAATCTCTTCTGTGTAGTTCTGGGCTGGTAACTGAATCCAGCCCAGAACTCAGCCACTAGCAATACACGCTACTATTTAGAGATGTCATTACTTAACAAAAAAATTATCAAATAGCTATTGTTGAAACACGCAAAATGGGGAATAATTACATTAAAGTTTTAGGGATTTTAGATTTAATTAACATACATTTTGTTCTCTTCTTTTCTGTCAAAAAGATCCTCCATACGTTTGTGTCGAGAATCAAAAGACTAGTGTTTTGATTCCGTTTGAGTGTGCTCTGATTTCTCACAAAGACGTTTAATTGGCTTTAGCAGCATCTGGTGACAGTGAAGGTTATATTATATGATTCACCTCGTTATACACATGAAACCATTCTGACCCCTTGTGCTCTGTATGGGAGAATCTGTAGTCATTAAATACAGTAAAGATATAATATATTTGTATATATATATATATATATACATATATATATATATATATATGTATATATATATAATATATACATACATAAATCAAAAGAATCTCAGTGACAGAGACACTGGGATCTTTCTTGAAGAAGTCACAGAACAGGACCTCATATTGTGCTATTGTTGAAAGTTCATTTTCTCACTGATATGCAAGCAGCAAAATCAACAGTGACAATTCAATTTTCCACGTTCCACGACTGTTCAGCCACTCCTGAGTCTAAACCACACACATCTGCTGATAAGCGTCTTCACACACCGAGGAAAGTTGGTGCCAAAAGCAGTTTGCACAGCATCTCTTTGACCTTGGCATGATTGCCTGTGAGGCACTTTAATTTAATCAGCTTCCCCAAGCTTGAAGCTGTGCTCATTGTTAAGGAGAGCAGGACCAGGGAGCACTATCCACACACAAACACACACACACACACACACACATGAAGGCATACTTCTCCTCGTGCTGAGGCAAGGTTAGCGACAGACCAAAGCTCCAGAGACCCGGGCCTCACATCCACACAAAGGCCAACAGACAGAGAAGTTTGCCAGGCATCTCCATCAAACAAGCCAGTCTCTAATTATGTCATCAATCAGGGATGAGATGACGGGCAGGTACTCAATTAATGGCTATTGGAATGCAGCGCAGGATCTTTGGGCACTGTGCCATCTCTGTCATCTAAGGCAGGCAACAGGACATACACATCAATGCACTTGGAAAATGCACGAAGCTGGGGCTAGGACAAACACATGCACCCATTGTATAAGGCCCAAAGAATGTTAAGGCTTCACTCTGGCTGCACTGCTACTGAATTAATCTTCTACTTCTGACAACATGTCTTCAGGATGAATGAATAAGATTAAATGATACAACTCTTGTCTTCACATCTATTCAAACAAATTGCCACAGAATTACATTCTGTCAATGCATGGTGGGTTATTTGCAGTTCTATGAAAAAGTATTTATGATTTTAAAGATATTTCTTTTGTGTGTTTTTTGAGTAAGTGGCATCATGAAACGAACAATTCCAAAAAGTTACATTATGCCTTTTTCTACAGCCTACAAACAGGTGCGGGAACAAGCATGTAGCTCATCAAATACACATTCCTGCCAACTACAGAAGACAGTTATGCAAATGTATACTGCATGCAAAGCACAATATTTCAGAGAAAGGCTTTGAAAAAGAAGATGCTAGATAGAAAAATTGATGAATATAAAGTAAGTTAGTTATAAATATAATATAAATAAATATTATAATAAATATAAAAATATTTAAATCATATTCTTTCCAAAGGTTTAGGGGCTAAAATCTATTTAACTCCAGTACAATGAGTTACAATGACACTGTCATTACAATGTCATGTGTGATTTTTCATAACATTTTTATGACGCATTTTTGTCACACTTAAATTATTCTGATCATCAAACTAATTTTAATATTACACAAAGATGACTCAATTCAATTCACTGGACACAAAGATGACTCAATTCAATTCACATTTATTTATATAGTGCCAATTCACAACAAAAGTCATCACCTTACACTGTAAGGTTTATTATAGGTTTAGGTTTATTATAGGTTTAGGTTTAATATAGGTTTAGGTTTAATATAGGTAAATGAAGAATAATGTGGAAAACCCAACAGTCCCACTTGAGCAAGCACTGTAGATACAAAATGCTTTTAAATGATAATTTAATTTATTAAGAGAAAAAAGCTGTCCAAACCTGCCTGGCCCTATGTGAAAAAGTGCCCCCTAAATGTAATAATTTGTTGTGACACCCTTGGTGACAACAATTGCAATCAAGTGTTTGCAATAACTGGCAATGGGTCTTTCCAAAACCTTCAGACCTCAGACCTTAACCTTCAGAGATGTTCTGCTGGTGTGTTTCGGGATCATCAATGTGCTGCATAACCAAGTGTACTTGAGCCTGAGGTCACAAACTACAGTAATGGCCAGACATTCTCCTTTGGGATTTTCAGTCGTCCAGGTGCTAAGCAGCCCCAGACCATTACAAGACCACTCCTGTGTTTGACTGCTGATATGATGTTCTTTTTCTGAAATGCTTTATGGCTTTTACACCAGATGTAACAGGACACATATATATGCTAAATATTAAAACAGGGAAACTTGTTGAACGATACTTTAGTTGGAAGACATGAAATGATTACATGCAGATACAATTTTTTAGGCCAATCATACGAAGAAAACCAAACAAATAATCATTTTGTTCACAAATGGAAGATAATATTGACCTTTAATCAAGAATGCTGACACATATGGAATCCACATAATTTGTTTACTGCGATAGAGAGGTTTATCATCAGGGCATCTATTTTTCCATCTGAGCAAGCTCAAATGGACTTTGATCAGTGATTTGGTTACAAAATGAATCACGCTGGAATTAATGATGTTCGATTACTGTGCTAGATCGTTTGTGAGATGCTAACTGCACTCATTATCCTCTGAACTGGGCAGGCGTGAAATGGGTGCCCACAGTCTGTCGATGGTAGCCTTTAACATGCTAGCATTATCAACTGCTTTTTAGTCAGAGCCAGATGATAAATAAGAGGCTGAAATGCACTTAAACTGATCCATGTGATTAATATTGGATGTGTGTTTTTATCTTGGTGGAAACAAACTGTGGCTTTCGCCAAGGGAGTTGTGTGTGTGTTGGCTGACAGATGTTCTTTCCATCAAAACCATGAAAATACCTCCCAAACAAGTGAATTAAGGTGAAGCCAATACTCATGGCCACACCAACACATTCTTTATGCCAGCTGGATCAATAGTTTTCTGCAGGGGAGAGATATCCTGCTCTAGGCTAAAGGCTGGACATTCCTTTGTGCCTCTGCAGCTGTATATATTATCTAGCATTTAAATTTTAAAGAATGCTCACAAAATATGAGGCAATATGGATGCCACAGAGTTGCTGCGGCAAATGGAAAAAGTGAAATCAGAATAATCTGCCATTCGCTAAGCCGCCAAGTCCCCTTTATATATTGCTGCTACACCTTCCAAGCTTTCTGCTCTTGCATGACACATTTACTACACATTTTTTGATGACTGTTGAAAGAATAGATTCCGGATTTTAGATTGAAGTTGACTCCTTTTAAAAGAAAATTGTTAAAGGTATCATATCAAAAAGCTAAGTTTCAGGCAAAAATGAAGCAACTTTGCTAGTTCACTCCTAAGGCACTGAGTCATACAGTATAGAGCCACTTAGTATCAGGTATGATTACAAAAAGAAGATATATAATGCCATAGTAACAAGCTAGTAAGCTGGCTGTGCAAATTTTTGCAGCTTTGTCAGACAAACATTGTGCATAACACTTTGTTTTGTGCATTTCTGAATTCAAAACATTAGCGTATAATAGCATCTTTTTCACTTTCCTTTTTAGAGATTAGCTTATAGAACAACCCCTCTACATACTACTTGAATGTAAAAAAATCTAAGCCTGCTGTGTCTAGTTGTTACACTATGACTGGACACTTGCTGTTTCAGGGAGGGGTTTTGCAAATGGTCAATTACACAATTACAAAGGAATGTCCCTTGGCTTTCAAAGACATTTCAGTAAAAGAAAGTTCACGTCACTCTGGGGAGCGACGCATGTGATTTCCTCCAAATTCTTAAATCACCAGGTTAGTCAGGCGATAATAAGCAGAGCCATTTCAGGATAGGCTACTGTAGAGAAAGATTCTGTGTAGCATATTTATTCAGAACTACATCTCAAGCTCAGAAGTAAAGAGCAGCTGAGAGCAACAACACACATTTGTTCCCAGAAATCAGTCTGAAACCTTTTATCTTCAACCCTCTTGAAATCCCATCGACAGATAATAACACACTTCAGTTTCAAAGGATTAACAAGTGGAAGCGTCTCTTTTTCTGCTACTCCTCTCACATAGTAATATTACTGAAAAACAATGTGAAAAAGTATTCAGATGAAAACAGAATACCTCAAGTATTTAAGATGCATCTGAGGCTGTAATAAATTTATACCTCTTCCACTGATGGGAATGGCATGCAGAGGGTTGAGTTAACCTTTCATTACAGTCTCATAGTACAAAGTGTTGAAAGGCAACCATTCGGGAACTTTAATAACTTTAACATTAACAGACAGCTGGGTGTTCTTGACACAGACCAACAGACTAACATTACCTGATTGTCACTCTATACCGTCTGGTCAACAGTACTCATGACTTTTGCTGACTCAGGATGTTGTTGTGAATGTGTGCTCCTTTGCTGAGGTCCACCTGATAACATCAGAGTATACAGAGATCAGTTTCACAGTCTGGCTAGGCTAGCACAGGTCGAAAAAAGGTTCAGAGGCCCTCTCCTGTAAGTATGACTGATCACCTCCCTCTGTGCTGAACTAGCACAATCTATTGATGCATTGCATTGACTGGTATTGACCTAAGCGTCTCACTTCAGCAGCAAGATGCCATATAGAATCATTGTGATGCTTGATGAGATTGTTCAGTGTGCTGTATTCTGACTGCAAGACATGAGTTGTCGTAGTGCTTAGTTTTAAATTCCAATCAATAATTACTTGTGGAAAGTAGTGGTCAATTCACTTTAGTAAAGCACCAGACTATATTTGTCTTGAAATTGCCTGCAATAGGTTTTTTACATTCAGTTTGACTGCCAGAACTTCTGCTCCCAGTTTCTGACTACATCAGTTTGTCTTTCTCTGTAGTGATGCCTTTCTCAATAATCAAATCACTCAATAATTTAAGGATCTATTTATTGGCAAAGGCCTACATACCAATTCTCAATTAGTGCATTGAAAAGAACAGAGAAGAACCAATAACTAGACTGTCTTTAGTTGCATGGTCAAATTTCACACCCTCATTTATTGACTTGCTACATACGGTAAGGGGCACAGGGTATTCATTGGCACTTATTGGCGTTGGCTGTCAGTTGTGTAGTAGAATAGGATTATCCAATATGAATTCTGGAGGTGACTAGTGTTTTCACTAATCAAGACCTTGGCCACACAACGAAAAGTCACTGGAAACATTACATGCATGCGGTATGCTGTAGTACATATAAGCAGTACAGTGGAGCCAATCAAATATACATCCCCTTTCACCACAGTCTAGTTTCTGACAATTGGGCTGCAGTATGACATTCTGAAATGATGGCCTCGGGGCGTGAGCACCACTCTAACACACGGCAATTCATCTGTTTCTCTAAACAGCTGTGACTGTTAGTTATACTTTGACTTGTGCAACCATAAGTTATAGAAATGAAAGCACTGAACCCTTAATTTGACATGCTTACAATTGCCTCTCAACATGTAGGCGGTATGTATAAAATAGAATTTCATGAATTATAACTTGTGACTATACATGTGGTGCCAAAATATTATTACAGTATGTCATTATTACAAAATATATTTTTGTGAACCCACATGAAGTAAAGCTTTACATTTATCTACGTCATTATGTCTGTGTTATACTCATTACTGCTGAGTGGTATATATTATGATAGCCATTAGTTTTCTATTAATTAGCACTATACTATTATACTACTACTACGTATTGATAAATTTGTTATGATAGCTTTATATCATTAAATCAGTGTGTTAAAGCCTATCAAGTAGTCTGGATCTCCAGAAAGAGGAATGTTACAGTGGAGGCTAATGAAGGCTGACTGGGTGAAAGAGCAGAATGGCGCCAGGGAGCTCGCCTGGCCTCAGCCCCTCCGGAGAATCACAAAAGACCTGCAAGAAGAGGAGATCATGGCCCTGCCAATCCCTGATACCCTTTGAAAAGGACAGACATTGTCTGGCCTGGTCCTCTGATGCCTGAAAATAAGCATTCCTCTGGGCAATTTGAGCTGTTGTGGGTGCCAGGAAGGAAAAAAAGGATCTGGTGATGCGAAGTTAATATAGGCAAATTAAGGCTCCTTCACAGCGGGTTTGTGTAGGTAAATTCAAGGATTTGGCCAAGTTTTATTAAACCTTGCATGTGTTCACCAAAATTTGGTGCATCGGTTAATCACTATTACATATACTGTAATACTGCTGACAATGCATTACATCTGATCATATTTTACTCATACAAAGACAGTAGGACAACTCAAAAGAAAACAGAATTGGTTTAACAAGCAGCAGCTCAACGGTTTGGGTGTATTCACTGGAAAAATCACTAAATGCTGTGACTTATGTTGGGCTATTGTTAGCAAGGTGATTTAACTAATGTCATGAAGTTGACTAAAAAGCTATGTGATATGAGGATGTTTTTGGACTTGGTACTCTAATTTGCTTTTACCAGGAATTGCATCACACCCTATGCCAAATTAACACTGGTCAACCAAATGTAGAAAAGCCATCAACCACCCCCGAAACCGCTGCTAGTCCCCAATCATCAAAGTATAGTAAACTTTAACTCGAATCTCTGGATTTTAAATTGTAATCCTTTAAGATGAAATAAGATACACAAAGTCCCAAGAAACTAGTAAGAATAGACCATTAACTTGTGAACTGCCAATTATTGAATACACCTAATAAATCATAAAGAACAGTAGCTACATGTGATGATGCTCAAGACACATGTGTTGTAATAAGAAAGTAATGTTTAGTTATAAATTACCTGCCAGATAAAAGTTAATTACTCAGATAGCTGTGGGATCATTTATTGAGCATGAATCTGCTGTAATCCGTGGGCTTAGAAAAAGGGCCTTTGAAAATAAAGCAGCGGCTTAATGATATGATTAAAAAGAAGATTCTTGAAATATTTGGTTTACTTTACTTTGAAAGAAGAAATGAAAAGCAAAGCTATTTTAAAATCGAAAAATTACTGTTTAATGTCAGATGAAGACACATCATATAAAGCAACCGGTCATTTCAAGGGAGAGTTTTTCAGCACTAACACCTTGTTGCAAAGCCACAGCAGCATGGAACGTGATCAAATGGGCCAGCTGGATGAAGAGTAACTGCAAGAGCGGTTTCATGATTACCATAATCACAGAGAACGTGTTTCCATCAGCGAGAGTAGATGATTTAGTAGCTTGACCAAAACAGTTACCAGGTTAGAACAGCTGGCATGTCTCTGAATGCAGCTGCTGAAAGGATTTGCATCAAGAAAAAAAAACACACTGCAGATACCCATACACATATCAGTCACTCTTCTTCACGAGTGCTTTTACATACAATCCCAAGGTGTGGGTAAGCTGAGATGTCAAAGGAAATTGTCCAAGGCATAGGAAAATGGAAACTCTCATCATAGACACAATAAAATAGTGGAATAATTTAGTTGAGCATGTCGGGATAATGTCTGCAGTTTGTGTGTTATCTCTTTTACCTATTTTGTAAGGGACACCATCAATCAGAATAAAGATATAGGTTTATGAGTTTACCGCTCTTTCTTCCTCCCTTTTTCCTCTTCTTGCCATATTGAGCCATAGATCTAGAAGGCCTGACACTTCGATGAGCCCATTCCAAGGGAGTGATATTGCACCATAGATTTTAACAATGTGACAGAAACACCAATACAGTGCTGAACAAAGAGGCATTAAGGCAAAGATAAACCTCTGTGAAAAGCACATAAATCTTCAGGGCCCTGGTTTAAGATGGAGCCCAGAAGGGTGATGGCCACCCTTAATCAATAAGAAACTCATCAAGAGAGACTTCCGTCACGCCAATGAAACTTATACCAAGACTGGAAGGGGGGACTGCTTTTAGAATACACTTAACTTTGCTGACCCAATTAGTAAACAAATGTGCAGTCAATTCTGAAATATTTATAGCTCCTACTACAAAATTACCAAGTTGAGATTTTTGGAACTTTAAGTTAGATGATTTCATTAATCTAAAAGGTTTGACTGAATGGAGTTCCTGTCTGAGGTGAAGCTAAATAAGAACCAATACAATTTATAGGCTGATGGAAGTAAATGTAAATGGTTTGTTTATTTTTAATAGATTTTTCTGACTTCCTACAATATATCAGCAGGCTCTCAACAAGATTTAACTTAATAGACATGTATAAAGTATAAAGTGCTGATGCCCAGGCTCAGTCAGTTAAGTGCACAGTGGCTGGCCAGAGAAAGTTTGCTGTGAGTTCACCATAATGACTTGTGATCAGCTGACACAACAACGGGGTCTCCCTTTTTTCACTCTGTCAAAGGTTTGGTGCGGTGGCCCCCATTTTTCCTGATTTTCCATCAAAGTTTGATACAGTTAGAGTCAGATAATAAGCAAACAATTCTAGACACTGTCATTTACTTAATTTATTTAATTGCATTTTTGTAATTCACGGACTTCTATCAACCCTAATTAACAAGGTGGCCAAAGCTTGGGTTGGCGTGACCTGATTGTTGTGAACTGCTTGTGATCAATACTGTTCAGGATGCCTTGACTCCCACCTGTCTACAGAGTCACATTGCATTAAAGCTCGATGTATTTAGCTTTATTACGTTTTTTCAATAGACTTCTCAGGGCAAAATTTTAATTTATTCAATATTTTCCTGCAAGCTGTAGGTTAGCCTCACCTCTGTGTTGCATTTAATTGCAATAAGCACAAATAATGCTAAATTAAGAGGGTGACAATGGTAAACATTGTACCAAGCATCAGTGTGTCATTGTGACTAATTCTGGACAAAGCGCCTCTTTGCTTAGATACAGTCTGGCTGCTAAAGCCTCACTAGCATGAACACGACTCTTAGGGCTTGTGTGAATCTCTGCACTAATGTAAAACAAAGCGATGGCATACACACACATACTTCTGCTCTTGTTCAGCTGTACACTATTCTGATTCATCAGCTCAGTGTAAACAGTTGCCTGTGACACTGGATTGACTTGATGTACATACTCTATATGTATGTGGCAGCCTCTAAACAGATGTGAATATGGCTTGAGACAAGTGCTTCTCTACTGCACTTCAGTCTGATTGAAGGCCCTGTAAAGTACGCTTAAGACAACAGTCGCGTCCAAGAGTACCTTATGACATGCTCAGTGTCCTTGACATTTCCTGCAGCAC
The DNA here is from genome assembly GCA_034779795.1 of Ctenopoma multispine. Classification (NCBI taxonomy): domain Eukaryota; kingdom Metazoa; phylum Chordata; class Actinopteri; order Anabantiformes; family Anabantidae; genus Ctenopoma; species Ctenopoma multispine. The sequence continues at coordinate 4,144,212 of JAUYWH010000016.1, forward strand.
TGCGGAAATAATCCCCCAGCTGCAGAGATCAGACCAACACAATACAAAGAGAGGAAAGTGACAAGTGAACTTAGACCAACTGCAGACAAAATAGTTTTCCAAAATGTCTCTCAGTGCTACCCCCAAGGTGCCACATTATTCTACTTTTTAAGTATGGTGTACCATGTTGTGGAAGGTTTGGTCTAGAAAGTTTTGCCTCTAACTATCCTTTCAAGATTTGCTTTCAGAAGATGAACAACGCTCTTTTTAACATTGTTTTACATACCTGTGTTTCTGTTTGGCAGGCTTGCTACAGCCATTACCAAAATAACACGGTAAGAAAATTGGATTTATTTATCCAAAAGAGAAACTTTAGTTAGTTATATTTTTTTAAGGTTCCTGGTTTCAAATCAACAGAAAAAACTACAGCAAAACACATCCACTGATCTCTGCAGGAAAAATTACAATTCACAGGGAGCCCAGAAATACACAGACTCACTGTGAGTGTTTTAGGCCTTTGTGCCTTGTGGTCAATTGTCATGTTATATTAAATCATCTGAAGGAGGTCTTTGAAGAATGCTTCAAATGCATTTTTGAAGGCGCAGTGATCTGGAAAGGTGAGCATAAGCAGAGAGATTGCTAGTCAACGTGAGCCAACTCGGAGACAGACATTTAAACATTGCAATTATCTGTCACTGATCGTGCAGTAATTGCATTACAGTAACTTTATAGTAACATTGCCTGCAGCTGGTCACGATGAGCAATGTGCTGATCAATCTCGGCATATGCCAAAAACCTGGTGGATGATTTTCTCTTTTGTTTTCTTTTTAGCAATGCAATGATAAAGTGTTATACATACAAAACATTATGAGCAGAGGTGAAAGGTCATTTCACCCCTGTAGCTTGGTTTCTTGATTTGAAGCACACAAACAACATTTAATGATGATGTCCTGTCTCTTCAGTGCTACATGGATCCACATGGGAAAATCAGTTTCCTGTGTCTGACAACATCTGTTTTAGGATTTACTGGACCATATGTGTTTATTTGCCTTCTCTGGTGTCACAAAGAGCTTATGACGAAAGAACTCATCCTGAGTAGTCAAGCTTGCAACTGGATATGATAAACATGAGAAGTATTTGTACCATATTGTTATGGAGAATGTCACTGACTTTCTGAAATAGACAAAGAAGGACACAAGCTCGCTCCCAGCACCCACCTGTTCAGGCCATGCTTTTTTTCTACCATGATTAACAAATGGTTGGTATGTGTATATTTGCAATTATATTATTAACATGCTTATATGGTGAAGTTACAGTTGAGCTATCGCTGTATGAGCATGGAATTTTTTTACTCTTGCTTCCTTTGTTTATCTATAACACACAATGAAACCAATGCAGGCAGCATATGAAAACAGAATCATAAAGTACACAGAAATATAACTGTGTACTACATATCAGCCGTATGTGTATGTGCAGTGTAATAATAATAATAGATACTTTATTGATCCCTTTGGGGAAATTGTTGTTTGGACAGCTGCTAGACCTGTGTCAGCACTACTCAGGGTTTCGGCGTCTTGTCCAAGGACACCTCGACATGCAGTTTGCCGGGACTGAGAACTGAACCACTCACCCATGGGTTGGAAGACGACAGCTCTACCCACTGAGCTATCATGTGTGCATGTGTGTATGTGCAATGAACAACTGTTAGTGTGCAGACGCTCATGCATAAATTGAAAACGTAGGCAGTTAAATATAGTTGCGTGACGCAGACCATGATTATAAACTCCTGTCAATTGTTTAGTAGTCTGATAGCAGTGGGGAAGGAAGAGTTCTTCAGTCTACATTTCATGCTTCTGTACCTCCAGCATGAGGGTAGAATTTTGAGCAGTCCGTGTTAGGGGTGGGTGGGGTCCTTGCGGATGGAGGCAGCCCCCCCTGTGGACTCTTCAGTTGTAGATGCTATGCAGAGAGGGCAGTGGAGTCCTGGTGATTTTCTCAGCAGTCTTCACCGCTCTCTGCGGGCGTTTGTGGCCTACAGCAGTAGTGTTACCGTACCACACGGTGATGCAGTTGGTCACCCTCTCCGCTTCAAGATGTCCTCACACCATGACATCAGACTGGCAACCTCCCTCCTGTAGGCCACCTCAATGGCAGGGACGATTATATAAATATTAAAAAAAATGATGCAGCCGATATTTGTGGAGGTAAACAGTTGTACTGAGAAGACTTGTCAAAGAGTGTAGAGAACACAACCTAGACTTGTCAGAAGGTCACTTTACTGCTTATTACTTACTTATTTAAATAGCTATCTATCTTAGAGATCTACATTAACGTGAGGAAAAAGAACTTATTTCTAGACCTATAACAAACCATCATCAACATGCTTTGCTTTTTGAAAACTGCTATTTTTAAGTATCTCATATTTTCTTAGAATTAAGTTTCACATGGTAGCAAAATCTCTCTCTACTGAGAGCTTCTCCAGTTTAAGTTGTTTTTTTTTATATCTGGTGTTTAACTAGTAATTTAAAAGTGGTATAGCCCTGCAGTGCATGCAGTAGATCGAGGTGAGAAACATTTTCCTGACAGACGTACCAAAGAAGTTGTTCCCTTTCTTTTTGACAGCTGCAAATCCCTGTGTGTCTTCAGTATTACATATACACCCCAGAGGGTGAGCCCTGCCCTGAGAGGCCTCCCTCTGCCCACTACACACAGACAGCACACACTTTGCTGCTGAGGTGACCTTACAGTATTGTACGGCTTCAAACAGGAGGTCGTCGTGAAAGGCCAGGAGCCGCAGATAAATCAGAGATGCTTGATACGACAAGGGCCTGTCAACTGACAAGCCCTGTGGTGCTTAGACAAGAACGATGAGGATAAAAATACGTTTGTGTAATCTCTCCAATCGGATTAAGTTTCACCTTTGCCGCAGCGGAGCGATGGCGATGTTGTGTATCACGGCTAAAGGCTTTCATAATGAATGTTTCAGCATCTCCATGGTAAAAAAAAAAAAAAGGGAAACAGTGTCATCTCTGATTTTTGTCTGGGTTTCTCATCTTCAGTTGTTAAATCCCGCCATGTCTGCATGCTTATTGTCTTGGAAAGCTGCCTGACACAAATCTAATGTCAACCAAGAGACGCCACACAAAGGACACAGATCTTTGTACACTTGATCAAATATCCCTGACAGCAGCAGGTGGCTTTGGTGCAAACTCCTTTAATTCAGGTAGCTGTTCTATACAGTCCGAAAATTGCCATAGAGTTTTTGACAGGATTTTAGCAACTGGAAAATACAGTTAGCACGTCCTTTCATATTCATTGCACCATAATGCGTAAAACTACATTTTTAATTTATAAAGCTTTGTATAATGGGAACAATCTTTGATAAATACTCAGTTGTATTGTGATACAAATGAGAAGTGGTGGATAGTTACTGCACCGTTGGAACAAGTGGGAGATAGAGTCATTCAGCACAAATCTGATGGTCTGTAATTGTCAGCATGCAAATATCACCCATCTGCGCTTTCATGTGGTCTTTTTTTCCCACCAAAGGGTAACATTTCTAAAAAGACAGTAATTACTTAGTACTCAACTGAGAATGTGGGTCCCATTAATTTTTGCTTTGGCACAAATACTGCAAGTACATCCTATAGCCTCTCAACACTGCAGCTGAGATTTATTAAAGTTCAGCTGGTGCTATTACGTGATGATTACTGTATTAGACTGCACACTGCTGGTGAGCTTTAGGAGTAATAATCAGATGTATATGGTTTCAAAACATATGGTTAGTCAGTTTCAGCACATATGGCCTCCATAACAGATACCTGAGAGTAGGCTGGAGGACAGGAAGTGTTCATTGAAGAAATTGTTGTTTATTGTGGGTCATTATACTTTACTTTATTTTAATAATTTTTTTCTGCTCCACAGCTCTTAGTATGGGAGGCTAGGGGACATGGGAGAAAAAGATATAAAAACTATACTTTTGCGAGACTTCACAAAATTATCCAAAAAGTTTTTATTGTAAAAGTACTTTGATGTAGCATAAACAGATACATTTGTAATGTTTTTCTCCCATGTTCCCTCCAGGGCTCTGTATCTTAGAGAGAAAAATGATCAAATGTGTAGTTTTGCATCCCTAGGTGTTTGTTTTGTAGTCATCTTTATTCCATATGGAATCATTTAAAGTGTCTTTGTCACCATTTTAGAGGTCGACACACACTGGCTGTGCAATAGAGCTCACTTCAAGTGACATTTTGACACGTGTCATGTGACATATATGACACACATTCTTTTTCTGTTCTTTTCTAAGTGTTCCCAGGCCATGACATCTCACACAATATATGAGGAAGCCCCACAACCACCTCTTCATGAAAAATACATATATATATACCTATAGATTAAACAGACTGTCTGTGCACAGGGCAACATCTGAACCACAACTTCTCTCCTCAGTTCGACAACAATATTGATACAAAAACTAGCCAGAACAAAAAAACATTGTTTATGTTGCTTTGAAAAAAAACACTCCACCAAAATCACAGAACACTTTCATGTAGGTTGAGCTCTGCCTCATTCATATCTATTACAAACTTAAATGTCCATAAAATGCTGCTACAATTAAAACCGAGTCTGCAGCACATTAGATGAATGACACTCATCAATAATGCCTCCTCGTTCCACATGTAATCTGGGTTCTGCTGAAACATTAAGTCCACTGAAATGTGTTTGTTGCTTTCAGCTGTGAGTAAAATGATTTCCTCTGAGATAGGGAAACAATCTTCTCATTTCTAGCTGCTGACTGATTTTGCCAGCTCAGATTATGTCTATGACTAAATGTATCTGCGATCTATCAACTATTTAGTGGAAAGTGCATTTGCATGTTAGCAATGCATTTGAATATTGATATGAAAATGAAAATGAGTCATTCACTTAAAAGACTCAAAGAACTGAATTAATCCCAGAGAGAAAACCTAAAGATCATAATATTTAAATGAGGTGCACAATAAACAGCGATGGCATGCAGTGCAATGAACATAATGAGAGAATGACAAAGGTAATGATTATGATGTTTGTTAAAAGTTGTGTGATGTGATGATGATGACAACAGTAAGTAAACAGGGCGATTAACAGCTGCGATGAAGGACAGTAATAGTGTATAATTTTGTATGACCTTAGATAACCAGACATTCATCATTTCTTTTTCAGATGATTTGTCTCTGCATGGTGGACTTGTTTGAATGAGAACCGGTCAATCTTTTCTCTCTCTCAGGACACTCTGGAGGTAAGAATAAAAGGCTCGGCTCGGCTCCCCACCCGATTTCTCCCGCTGGTTGGCTGAGCTGCAACCGAACTTCACACACCAGCAGCATGTCTGACTGTTCTCCAGAATTCTTGTAGAAGAATGAAGATTAGAAAGTGACAGATAGCGCAGTGTGCATGATACAGTAAGTAAAGGTAGGTGAAACATGCAGTTTGCCTGTAATTTAAATCTGCACTTTAAATCTGGTGAGATCAATTCAATTCAAGCACCCTCACAAATGTCATTTATTTCACCTCTTTCTAACTAATAGTGGCATTTATGCAAACATGCAAATTTGACAAAACATATTTTGGTGAGTGTATACACAGGCTAGTCTGTGTATCTGACTTATATAATTTTCTTAACTCTAGCTATATTTATAATCAAGTGAAATATAATAATTACAGTATGAATGAAAAGAGTAAGTTTTTTTGTATTTTACTTGTGTTTTTCTGCTTCTTGGGGGTTGAAAAACCCCACAAACGTCCAAATCCTTTCAAAGTCCCACTTGTGAACAGTGAGATCAAACACCACTTGATCTGAATCCACATCCAGAGCAAGTAAACCAGCAGTTTCTGTTTGTATGTGTGTTCTTGCCTTGTGTTTCGTGTAGCTCGGCATGTTTGTGCTCATATTCCTGTATGAGTAAAACCAGCTTGCATGCTGTTACCCTTTCAAAATACACCAGTGTGGGTGTGTTGTATGTGTCAAAAGGATAAGACCTAATCTAAGAACATACAACACAATCAGCCTCTCATTTCAAACTGTCTGTCAAGTCAGATCTGGCACTGGTGCAATAAATCACTCACTGACACACAATGTAATTGGCCATGTGAAGCAACGAAGTATGTTTGAGTATCTGATGGCCAGAGGGCCAGCGCTCACTTTGCTTCCCAGCACATCATAATTACTCTGTTTCCCTGCTGGCTTGCAGCACGTCTCCTCGGTGATTCATCTTTTACATTCAGGCAGTGGTGGATCGCACACGTAGGTATGCACGCACGGCTATACCTTCATGTTCCTGTAAGCCCCCAATTACTTTCTGCATTAGAAAGTGTCCCATTCCTTTTTCACACGTGTTCACAAGTTTATTACATCAGTAAATGAGCATCAACACCATGTTGTGCTTATTTAAATGAAACATAGGGGAGGGTACTTTAATTCATTAAGAAAGGTTCTCAGACTATCAGGCTCGATCTGAACTTTAATAACAACTCATGAATCCTCCTGGCAACCTTGGGACGAGCAAATGCTTCAGTGTTTTAATCCATAATGCATCATAGTATATGTCTTGGTCCCAGTGATCACATTAGATCCAATCATTTCCACTTGACACATTTTGAATATTCAAGGGACAGAAACGGTGTAATCATAACCTCATGAATAAAATAATGCACCATTACAACCTTATGAAGACTGTAATTTACATTTCATGGTGAGATAACTTAAATCATAGCCCAGGGACAAGATTAGCACTCACAGTCATCATTTATAAGATTATATAGACTTTTAAAGGAAACTTTTTGGGGTAATTTTCTTCATCACATCTCTTTTAAAATGATTCCTTAAGGCTTTTCCCATTACATGGTTTCATTGCCACAGTTTTGGGATTGGCTCTTTAATGATAGGTCATTTACTGGCGATATCCGGAGGTTGTGCATGCCAGGAGGACTAGCAGTCATTTCAATGACAGTCATAGTGAGCTTAGTAAAATTACTGCCAGTTACATATTAAAAAAAGAGAGAGTGTGAACAAAAGGCAGCAGCAATTTGGCAACAAAACACATGGGACAGTGAGTCAAGATGGTAAAAAAACAGCAGCATTTGTCTTTTTCATAAATGAAATACAGGTTTTTTCACAAATATGATTTAAATAGCTTTCTATATACTAATTTCTTTTAATTGGACATTTTAAATTACACAGTGTAAACAAGCCATTCAACTCAAAATAAATATAAAAGTCACATTTAGTGCCAGCTGCTCATCCTCTGTGAGTGCCTTTGATGTAGTACAGAAAAGAGATCCAAATGCAGAAGGAAAAATCCAAATTAAAAGCAAAAAAAAAAAAAAAAGGTTACTTACTGTGGAACTCTGTGCCAGTTAATAATACCAGAAAGATTTAAAGAAAAAAAAACACAGGGGGAAAACGAGAAGAGATTTAAAAGAAAAGCAGAACAATTTATCGCCCCAAATTAACTCTGAAAACTTAAATTTGCAGTTTTGGATTAGGGTTCCTGGTTTAGAGAGGCGTAGCGCTTAATACGCAGGATATTTGATGGAGTACCACACTTAAAGAGAGACAGTATGAAAAGACTTGAATGATGCAAAATGGGTGCAAAGTGTCAGATGTTGCTCACTCTCTTATGCAACGTATCCAGCAACGGCGCTGCTGTGCCTTTTTCCTCTTTGTTATTTCACAGCTGCTGCGACTTAAGTCCTGAGATGGAGGTCATGGAAAAAAAAAAAATCAGTGAAGTAGAAATTGAAATAGAAACTGAGGAAGAGGAGGATGTGTGGGTTTTGGCAAACATCAACAAATTTGTTCTCCTTGTGAGGCGTCTGAGATGTGACAGTTTGACAAGTGGAAACCTCTGGGGAGATGCTTCCCATAACCCTGCAGGAAATGAAATATGGATTGTCAGGAACCATCCATGAAGGACACCACTGGCCAGACATCAACGATGTGTGTGTGCGTGTGTATGTGGACAAATTAGTTGTATTATTCCAGACTGTAGAATATCCTTAATTAGCCATTTTCACATTTGTGCAGTGAAAATCTGCAACAGTCTGTCAAGCCTATTTAATCATATAGCCAGTGTTGCAGGGCAGCGTTGAACACATTACTCATCTGCTCATTATAGACTTCAGCAGTTAGCAGAGCAGCTTGTAGGAGGGCGCTATGTGTGTTAAGAACAATTATGCAAGGATATCCGCATGTCCTTATGATAGCTGATCCAGGAATAAACCCAAATTTGTTTTCTCTCCAACACGGCAAAATAAAGTTTTCTCATGTTGAATTTGACTTTAATAGAAATAAGAAAAAAATGAACTGATCTATACTATTAATTTTGTGACATTATTTATTGATTGCTGTCGCTGTTGCTGTTGTTTGGAGAGTTGTCTTTGCGTGAGAGCATAATGTCTATGAATTAGTAAATGGGGGTTGTGGGGGGTGCATAAAGTTACACACTCAAGCTGATAATGCAATATACAATGTTAAGTACTTTGTTTTGGTTTCAAAATTGAAGTGTTGCGGTTTTTACTATAAGAAACCATTAAGGATTGCACTTGAACTAATCTCCCAGCTGCCAGCACACTGACATTATTACTCTGACACCAACTGATCTCACCAAAGTGGGCGACCACTCTAGAGCCAATCACAGTGCTCTGCGAGGAGGTGAGAGGGTGAATGCCACCCCGCTCTTAATCATAACTCGTAGTGTCTGTAAGCCAGTTCCCACTCAGCACTGAAGTGACAGGAGCGGCGCACTGTGGTCCTAATCACAGGTACATCATAGAAACATCATAAGTTCTAATTTAAGGACTCAAAATATCAGAAGAAGCATATGTTTGGTAAAAATTACATGCCATTCCCACACCCTGCTGCCACTGAAGTTAGTTAGCTGCTAAAGCTTGGATCCCACAGGGATCTCAACCCTTCAAAAATAATCAAGAATCAAAACAAGGTGTTTTTGCTGCTCCACGGTTATTAAACATGTACAACAACATTATGACATCAAACTCCTGCAAAAAAACCACAGCAGTAATTTAACTTAATATTTAACTTTACATTTTATCACTTGACATGTTTAGGAGTTCAAAAGAAGACACTAATGATCAGACATGTAGTAGGTGACCATATTAAGCCCGCAGACAGGTGATAGTGCTGAGTTAATAGCCTCTTCAAGATACAATATGAAACATGTTAGCCTTAATAAGTCCTATAAGCAATAATAGGACTCACTATACGACATCAAGCATCTTTTTTTCACATTTTAATAAGCCACCTGATGTACCACACGACTTGAAGCTTATAGAGCAACAGCAGCAGGAATGTACTGGTTAGCATTACCAGTAATGTGTGAGGATGATATCAGTAAGATAAAGGGGCAAAGAAGAGGGAGCAGGGATGGACTAACAAGTAAAACTTCTCCATATTCTATAAAAACCAGGTACGGTATAACATCTTTAGAAGTCCTCTCTTATAATGTCTGATTTTTAAATTGTCACCAGATTGTATGTTTATATAAAATGTCGCAGCTCACTCCAGTGCACTCTCACTCAGTATTACTACTGTACTGTGCTGAATGCCCCACTGCTTCTCTCTGCACCAGTGGACAACATCTGGCTCTGTGACTTCTGACACAGGACTCACTGGACTTTCAACAGCACCTTCTGCTGCTTTGTGTGTGTGTGTTTGTAAGAAAGTTTGTCTCCTGTCACCCATGTTTGCGTGTCATTTGTCATGCATGCAGTCACCTGGTAAAATACCCAATGTGAGACCTCACATTCGCTCATGCTCGCGCTCCCTTCTCCCTTCGGACCCAGTCTCCAGTGTCCCAGTCTCCAGAACCTGCAGCTGAAACGTGTCATTATTAACTCAGGGTAAATTGGTATTACTTCCTCATCTTATCAATGCATTCCCAGCTTTACATCCCTGATTTTCCCTACAGTCTCAGATACTGGCACAGGAGGATGGATTGAAGGAAGAAATGTGTGTGAGGAATGTGGAATGCTGTGCAGCGGTTTGTGAGATAAGTGGCATTTGTGTTTCCTCCTGTGGCTAATTATGCTATTTATACCCCTGCAATAGGGGAGACACTCTGAGCTGGTACACCAAGATTAGTATGCTCACTAACATTGTTTATCCTCCTAAAAGTGATAACAGCATACACCTCTTGCTTTAGGGTTGATGGCTTTGTATTTGTGTGTCTCTGTGAGTGCATGGGTATGTGTGTGTCTCTCTCTCTCTGTTTTTATACATAGTAAAATAATATCAGCCAGATAACAATGGCAGATATTCCTAAACCAGTCAGGGTTCAGGCTACACAATGAGGATACAACCCTTTAACATGACTTATCTTAATTCCAGTTTGATGCAAGTGGTGCAACCATACAGGCATGACTCACACAAGTGCCCCACTTCTTAAACTCGTATATTAACTCCATCCTTACTGATACAGCAAAATATTTATTCATTTTGCCCAGTTGACACACATCATTGTAAGTCTACTGCCAGTCAAAGCACAATTATACATAATTAGATGTCTACATTACACATGCATCAACTCCTGAAACATTTGCTTTCCACTAGGTTCATCAGCTATTTGCCAACTTTGTCTGCTGATGGGAGGAATGGTTATGGTTTAATTATGGGTTTTTTTATATATAGTTTTGGAAACGTCTGGAAACTATGCTGATAAGAGCTGTTAGACTGAACCAAAACAATAAAGTTATGCAAAAATAGTAAAACAACAAGTTAAAGATGCTGATGCTAAAGAGCAGAGTTTGATGATAATTCTCCATAGTTCCATTACTACAAGAAACCCCCTTTCACATTACACATACAAATGTTAATATAAAAAAATATTTAACTACAGCAGCTTTAATGTCATGAATAAATAATGCATGTACTGTATATCGTAATTCACTTGATCCCATCACAGCTCATTGCAGCCAGTGATGATGACATGTGGAGGGAACAAGTTGCAGTAGAAAAAGCTGCAAGTACAGGACAGCCTCAGGCTATTAAGAATATTCAGAATAAATATTACATCCCCTCTACAGCATATCCTATGGACTATTTGCACTCACTGCATACTTTTCTAGGCTGCTGCTCCACTGTCCCTTCATTCATCACAAGGACAAATTGGAAAATTCATATTTTGTTCCTTCCCTTTCCACACAGTATGCTAAAAAGCAGACATGATTTGACAACAGGTCTAGATAAAGTGTACCTTCTTATAACCGGAGACAGCAGGACACCACTACACGAACAGTATTCCTAAAGCAAACTGTTCCCTTATTTATAATTCAGTCAATATGCAGGGTCAGTGAAAATGAATCCAAGGTAACTCGCTCCCTGATGGGCCATCCGAAACACTTTCTCAACTCTGACAGGAATTTATATTCTAATCACTACTGTGGCGTAGGCTAGCTAACTTTATGCAGTGAGTGTCAACAACTAGGGACACATTAACATATTGTTCTTCCACTCCTGTATACAAGTAAATGTGAACAAATACAAAATCTCCCATGTGAAAACACTTGCTGCCGCTCAGAATAGATTTCTAAAATACAACACTAAGGCTCAGCCTTGCAAATTCTGTGAGGCTGTATTTAGTGCACTCAACCTAGAAGCCGTCATGATAACATGATCAATAGGATTATTTTATAAATATGTAGGCATTGATCTTGTACAGCTGGTTGTGTCAATTAAGATTTAAGAACTAGTCCTGGCCTTGTAATATGGAAGAAAAGATCAAAATAAAGACTTTGTAATTTTGTACAAATACACAGCCTTGCCAGTGAGCTGTCCAGGTGTACCTGACATTTTGCCCACTGACAGCTGGGATTAGCTCTAGTCCAGCCACAAACCTAAAACAGAATAAACCTGGCATCAGTCAAAAGTTATTTCCTGCTAGAGGTTTGTGAGTTTTTTTTACACTTCTAACCAATCAGAGAAGCCCAATAATTTCTGGTTGGCCATATAAGATTTGTGATTTTTTTTATTTTTATCATTTCATAATTACTATTACCTGAAGTGTAGGATTGACCACCGTTAGAGTTCAAGTTGACCACAGATGTCTGCTCATAATTTATTTTATGGCAATCTGCTGAGTAGTTTTTGAGATGTTTCAATCTTAACAATTAAAGTGTGAAAGTGACTGACAGACCAGCGTTCCCTGGAGCCATGTCGCTACTAACAACATACATCACATCTCTTTTATGAATTTTTATGAATTTTTTTAATGAGCCTTTATCATTAATTGCAGATGCGTGAAAACCGCTGTTTGAGACACATAGTGTTTTGCCATATTCCACATTTCCTTTTCCTTCTAAACCAATTCTACTATCGTGTAGCCTCTCAGGTTCTGAGTCAGCTTCTCATTCTGTCATAGATGGTACTGAAGACTTTCTATATAGATCCAGGAGCAGTGATAAAAAAGTGACACGGTTGAGTCATGTGGTATTATCGTTCCTTTGTGTTCAGAACAGATCTTCCTACAGCAACCAGAGAACGCCATTGTCTCGTTTGCCCTCTCTGCATTTCCATACTGTATATTCAGAATTGGTTATTGTGCACAATTCTAAAACCAAATCCCACTTGTCTCGTAAATCCTGCTGCAAAAGAATCGTGTTTTCATTCGGTTCCTGTGTTCCTCCTCTTTTCCCTCTCCCGCCTCTCCTTATTTATTTGAATGTTACGGAAGAGTTAAGCTTTTTAAAAACAGAAAAACGTTAAATGGTCTGGCAAAGGCAAGCTGGAATTATGGCAAATCTTTCGTAAAATTAAACTGTAACAATATAGCAAACACAATTTAATTTTGTGTCAGGGCCATAAATCGTGTCTGCCCTACAAGGGCCGGTGTGCGTTTATGTTGTTTGGGCTTGTTTCAGGTTCTAAGCATAATTTAATCAACCATTGCAGGTGCATAAAACAGAGACAAATGTGGTTTGCAAAACAAAGAAAAAAAAAACAACACAAATTGGACTTTCCATCTGCTTCCACAATTAAACAGTTGAGCTGCTGATTAACACTTTTAAATTTCCCCCTTTCCCCAGCTGCAGCTGGTCCCTATCCCAGACTCCCTTATTGGCCCATTCGGTCGATCCATCTATCTATTCTATCTATCTATTTCTTTCATTCTTAACAGAACGCACTGATTGTTTTACACTAAAAGCCTCCCTTGAAAAATCATAAAATGTAATACAAAAGATTGCAGCCACCTGTGCTCACTTGTGGATAAACCTCATTCAAATTTTCATAAACCGGAGAGTTTCCTGTCACCGCTAAATCCAATCATTACAGTATCACCACTGGTCCTGTGTGGCTGATTTGTGTGACATAGGACAATTTTGCCGCATCCATTGCTCATGATTGATGTCAGTAACAAAAATCAATTTTGTTGTTTTCACAGACAGTATGAAAAAAGCGGGAGGTATTGTATCCCGTGTCGGACTACAGATAATGTTATTGGAAATACAATAATTTTTACTCAGCATGTGTATAACTGATTAAATTAGATTTCTGTCAATTGCTGCTTTCTCATTTTAGGTCTCACACTGCTCCAAAGCATTGTAGCTTATTATTTAATAAAAAAACAAATCAATTTAGTTGATATCTGTGTTTTGGTGTTATTGGAACATTTGCAATCTTTTCTGAAAATGTCTGACAGTGTACAAAGATTGGAGCTTTTGAGTATAATGCTTTAGTTTGTGTTAGCACTCTGCACTTCTGGCAGCATGACACACATCCCACAGTCACTTCCTCCAATTTTTAAGTTGAATTTCCTGATACATGCAGTTACACCAAATCGTAACTCTTTTACTTACTGATAATCACGAGCACATTAATATTAAGACTGATACCAAAGAAAATGACTCAAGTTAAAGGCGTATGGATTTTAAACAACATGTCAATGAGCCAACTCATTACCTGGGTCATACTTTACAGCTGGTAATATCATGTGGGCTCAGGATAAGCACCTCTTCTGTTGTTGACTCACTCAAACCATCACTGTATACTTTTTATGTCTTTTTTATGTCTTTTATTCAACATGGCCAACTTCATTCTGCAAGTCATTAAGAAACACTGTCTGGATATGATCGCAAAAATCTTAGTGCCTACTGCCAACAATCCAATTACTCCTCTCCTCTAACTTGAGGTGTCGTGTTAATGTATTTAGGAAAAGACTGGCTAAAGTTCTAGTAAAGATCATAAAGACTGCTAGCAGAACACGGCATTTTGACATGACTGCCCTAAAGAGGAACTACCAGCTTGTAGGTGTGTAGGTGGTGCAAAAACAAAACTGCATGTGCATAAAGAAATTTACTTTTATAAAAACAAATTTATAAAGCAAAACAAGCAACACAGACTGCAGACACAGACACTTTTATTTTTGTAATATGACAAATTAGAACTGGTTGTTTTGCTGGTATCCATAAACACTTATATATATAAGTCTTATATCTTATATAAGTAAAACATTTTTGACTCATGCGCAACATAAAAATATTTCCATCTTGTTTTCATACTTATCATCAGTATCAGTACAGAGACAGCGTTAGTAAAAGTAGCTGATGATGTCACTTTTAACCTGGGTGCCAGTGAATCTTTTGCCTCGGCACATAACCGGAGTGTAGCTTTTTCCATAGCTGATGACATTCAGCTTTATGTTGCCACGTGTCCCGATACACCAAATGATGCTCTTTATTTATGTATTTAAGATGTTGATGATTCAGTGTATCAGTGGGATTTCACATAATTTTATCAAAACTTTTTATGCCTCAACCAGAATAAAACTAAAATTTTATTTTGTAAATTTGACCGTGGTCTTTACACATCGGTTGGTTCACACACTTTAATATTTAACATATGGTTTGTCATCACTTGTTGTTTAAAAGAAAGTTGTCATTTACTCATGTTATTCAGTGTATTTGTGTCATCCAGCTTTAGCTTCATATGTATCATACAGACTCTAAACTAATCTAAATCTATGCAAAATTCAAACAAGAACAACAACAACAACAAATCCTTTCAAATGACATCAGATTGTCAATAGTCTGAATTTAAGTTTTGTTTTAAGTTAAAGTTTTGGATGTGTCTCTGGGCCTGCAAGCTTTCTAGTGGTAGAAATAAGAGAATTATAAGAGTGTTGAGGGCAAATACAGCATGCAAACTGTATCTTATACCTACACACACACACACGTTCATACACGCCTTCAAAAGCTTTCCTAACATTCTCCACAACTTTACATTGACTGACTCACACATGGCTGCCAGTCAACACACTCGAAGACACACTCGGCTTTTTGTCCAAGTGTGATAAAGATCTGGTGAAGGTCGTGAAAGGGATCTCATTCTCAGCAGAGATGAGCCTGCAGATAGTGTCAGTCCCGCAGGCGGATTAGCCCAGTCTGATTCCACTGTCGCCCCAGTCGTCCCAGTGGTGTCATAGCAGCAGCACTGATGTTATCACATCCAGTCAGCCACTGATGACCCTTGAAGTCCATTAAAGATTCCATTTAACTCAGTGTCATCCACAGGAATACTATTAGGAGGAAATTAAGGTGTGTCTGCATAAGTGCAGATATTTCTTCATGCCTTTTTTTTTTCATTCTCTCTGTCTTTAAAGGATTAATCACATCTGAACCTGCTACATATTTACTCAACTGAAAGCTGCCAAGTTTTCCGAGCAGCTCAAGTTGAGTAATTTTGGGATTGTGTTTAGCTCAAGGCATCTCAAGGCTAGTTGCTGAGGGAGGGGAGAATATTTCTCTTTCAGCCCCCCCTCTCCCAGACTTTCCCAGCCTCACTGGGACTCAAGAATAACAATCTGGAGGTCAGAAGAATGGTTACGCTGACAGCCTGAAGGTGAAAAGACAGAAATCAAAATGGAAAAAAAAACACTTCTCGTCTGCAGCCATTGTAGTTATTAAATTGTGGAACTTGCTGTTGACAGAGAGGCTGTTTTTCTTTGCTTTTGTTGTCGGTGATTCAAAATTTCCAAGCTGAAGCTATTTTAACCATGAACGTCTTAGGACACGCACTGCATCAAGCTACTTCTAATATCACATTATTCACCACATTTGTTTTTTTTCCTCACTAAAAATTGTGTGTTATTGTGCGGGTGTGACAAAAAGCCAATTTTAAAAATAAGGTAGCATCTAGAGAGTGCACATTAGAGCTGTTGCCAAAAAACTATTTGAATAAAATCCATCTTTATTTTTTTGTCAATTATTAGAATGATTTTTTTTAGGTGTCAATGGTGACACAAACATTTAAGACTGTCTTAGAATACAAATATTTTTTGGCTGATGATGAATCAATGGTGCTAAGTATGTTTGGGTGTTATAAATAAAGAAGGGTATTATGAGATATTATGGGGGATATACCTTATCTTTCCAGTGTGAAAGGCCATTAGTAATGGATTATACAGGTTTATAGAGTGGATTATTAGAAAAAGGGTTTTGTTATTTATGAATTGGCATAGGATTAAACTGAAAGGGTAGATATTCACTATCATGTTTACACTTTACAGAACTGCAGTGTGGGATTGTGATAATCCCTTTGGTTCTGGTCTTGTTTGCTGTACTTTTTCCTTACTTGCTCATTCCTGCAGCTTGAGTCATGCTAAAGAATGACGATTTCTAACGTGAGGTCATTTTTTTTGTCCTAATTTTAATTATTTTAAGCTTAACCGCAACTTTGAGTCATGCTGTGAAGAGTAACCTGAGATAAACTATAGGAATGTATAATTGTAGGCGGTGTTGTATTGTATTAGTTTGATTTAAAATATGCAGATTATAGCACAATTACAGTGTAATTATTTACTATTATTTAGTATATACAAATAGTATTTATGCGTATCTATGTGATGCTGATGGAAGCCAGATGTGACACAATGAGTTCAGCTTTCTATAGCCTATGTAACCCTGTTGCAGTATTACTAAATATTTTTTATAGATAGTAGCTAAAGCTACGCAAGAAGACAATAGATCTTTTATTGTATATCACATGCTAATTTGCATATTAATAACTTTTTTTTATTTTATTTAATCATTACAGCATCATGCAATATTATTTTTCAAGCTGTTATAATCACTATGCATCAATATACATCTATATTTACTGCTAATTGCAAAAGCTTTTAATGTAGCCTAGACTTTACCTGGACAAACAGAGGATTGTAATAGGCTACTACATACGGAAGGATGTACTAGAATGGGGGAAAAATGGCATGTATTCCCAGACAGACAAATTGAATTGAATGGGTCCCTGATTCCGCACACAGTCCTGATATGACAGTTATTAACTCCATTCATGAAGAAACCCTAAAATGAAATATGAACACATTATACAGCTTCATCTGACAGCACGGCAGCACACAATACCTGATAGCTTTTTTTCAGCTGAAGTCTATGCAGGGTTTTGTATTTTTCTAGGACTGTATAATCATGGTGAAGTTTTAAACATAGGAGTGATATTCTGTGATATTCAGACGGTTGTATTGTGCTGAATAAAATTAATTTAAAGCTTGCTGATTGCAAGATCTCTAAAGACCTTCTATTCCTTTCCGAAGGACTTGTTTGATAGCTGCGTCTCACAACCACAGCAACCATCAAAGAATAGGTCATTTTGGTGAATATGTGATATATTCTCCATCCTCTGTGTGTGTGTGTGCGTTTTCATTCAGCTGAACTTTTTTATTTTCAAAATAAAACACTGTCATATGTTTCTTCCCCCAGGAGGTATGCCCTCTGAGTGTATCAAATACCAACTTGTATTCACAATGAGTCTGGTCCCTCACTGTGAAAACATTCTCAAATAATGCAATCCGTTATGAGATCCTCTTATTTCATGCACACACACACACACACACACACACACACACGCTACAGACGTATGACCCCTGTATACGGTTGTGATGGTGGAGAAGAAAAAGAAAACATCTCAGCTGTCAATTGTGAAGGCTGAACACACACAAGGAACATTTTACGCCTTTGGAAAAAATAAGAGAACACTGCAAAAATGATCAGATTCTTTGGTTTTATCTTTAATAAGTGCATGTATTAAACTGAACAGCTTTGTCTTACTTTTTTGTGAACTGCTGAGAATATTTCTCCGAACTTCCAAATAGTAATGCTCTATTGTTCTTTTGAGCATACCTTCAAAATGAAATAAGAGAAATGATGCAGTGTTTAGAGAACGTGAATAATTCAAAGAAAACAAATCACGTTTTAAACTAAATAGTAATGTTTTGATTAAAGAACATTCAGAAATTAGTTTTTGGTGGAATAAACTTGATTTGCAATCACAGCTTTCATGCATCACACTGCTGTTGGGTAACTTTTCCTCATTAAATAAGACGTAATTCAAAATGCCTTAAAAATCCCTTCTGAATTCTCTTATTTTGTGTTTTAGCCATCTTAGCTTTGTTTTTCTGACAGTTTCTCAACAATCACTCCTGAACCATGGTTAATTGGTTTGAAGCAATGGAAAACCCACAGCCTAACAATGCCCACTGAGCATTATTAACAAGTGATCACCCCGCGTGCCAACATCTTCATTTATGCCAGTTTTAGAGATGGCCGACAAGCAAATCTTTCCCCTGCTGTTTTATTGAGGCAATTTTCAGGTTTAAAAAAATAAAAATAAAAATCTCAGATGTGCAGAGCGATGTTGTTCAGCTGTAAATACTCTGGTTTCAGTTTTCCTGAACTGGTGATGTAAACCCTAAAAGCATGAAACTTGTGAAATGATAATCAAAACACTGTGTCAGTGATCAGTTTGCAATAGTTTCTGCTTATTAGTGGGTGTTTCCAGAATACTCAGTGCTTCAGAAATGTAGGTGATTTTATATACCAACAGAGTAAGGAGCTAAAGATATGTTTCTGAGACTCTTCTCTTGCATGTTCTTCACATTGTTTATATATCGCCGGTACATGTTCAGTCCCAGTATAATTTGACAAACTGGAAAAGCTGTAGCTAAAACTTTTTAAGTTTGAGAAACTCTGAGAAGCATCTCCAGTGTAGACATTCTGCTCAGTAATAGGAATGTGTTTCTGGGCGATTTCTGCAAATCGAGTTGCTGCGCACAGCACAATGGTTAGCAGATATTGATTACTTCTTGTGGTGGTAAAGGGCCACACGAACACAAACAAGTGTTCTTAAATATGACATTGATGTTCAGAATGCCAGACCGATAAAACGACATCCATATTGCGTCAATGCAGTTAAACGTGGTCTCATCCAACAAGAGACAGACTACTTCTTCAAGTCAGTGCTGTCACTGTGCCTGACTCTTATCCATTACTGCGCTGTGCTGCAGGAGTTGGTGCTGTGCTTCTTCAACAGGATGCTGAAGGCACTGATCATTGTGTTGCATATTTCTCCCAGGAATTCAACAAACACCAAGGAAACTCATTGAAAAAGAAACTCTGGCTCTGTCATGAGCACTGCAATGCTTTGAAGTATATGTTGGTTCCTCTTTTACCTCAGTCATTGTTTAAACTGACCACAATCCCTTAACAATTCTCTCTCACATGTACAACCACAACCAGTGTCTGATGAGGTGGGCCTTGTTGGTACAGGATTTGAAGTTAGACATTTGCTATAAGAAAGTAACCGAAAATGTTATTGCAGATGCTTTAAATGCTTTAAGTATAAATAGTGATTCATTTGCAAATACAAACCTTCCACATCCCACGTCTGCTTTCCTGTTGGTCCGGTTGTAGAACAATCCTCCAATGAAGATCCAGGATGCATCATTGGCACCTGTTTAAAAGCTCCGTGTTGCCTCCTTATGTGCTTTTGTATGGTTACAGTTTATTTTTTGTTAACTTCAAAACCTGTTCCTTCTGTTATTTAATAAAGCGGTGATGCAACAATACATATGATAAATCATTATGGGACACCAGTGTGAGTGATTCTGGCTTCTGACACTGGGTTTGGGAAAAATATCTGGGTTTGCTTCACTTCATCTATAATAAATGCATTATCAAGTCTGCTCTCTACTCCCACTTTGTAAACAGATATCTCCAGAGACTATGTCAGTGTGCAGAGGTCTCCGGGTTAGCAAGGGGAGATTTTACATGCAGCATCCCATGAAGCATTATGTTAATCATCATTCCACAAGAAGTAGGGCATGGACCATTGCTTTCCCAGCTTCAGTTTGGATTAGATATAATCTAAGGAAGTGTAGGTTGTTTGTTACCTACATAATCACTGGATACACACACTGGAAACACTGTGGGTAGGAACTAACATGAGGTCATGTTTGAGTCAAGTTAGAACTACATTGTGCAACCCATGATAGCCCTATGTAAAAGGTTTCAGTGGGAAATTTATAATCACCAGTTAACCTAACATGCATGCCTTTGGATGAAGGGAGGAAGCCGGAGTACCAGAAGAGAACCCACACAGAAACTGGGAGAACATGCAAAGAACACGCATGTTGTTTGCATGGATTTGAACCCAGGTCCTTGTTGCTGTGAGGCGACAGTGCTAACTACTACACCACCATGCTGCCTATCTTATGTTGATATCTATATTTATTTTGTAATACACAGTATGAAGCAAGTTATGTTTTTTTAATGTTTTTTTCTTTTTATTAGAGTTGTAGCTGCAGGTTATGAACATAAATTAGGCTACCACTCAATTTCAACTTTCAAAAGTTGAAAGCTGAACCTAAATACGTTAATAATGCATTTGAATGAAATCAAATTCAGTAGATTCAGTTCTCTCCTTGTTTACTGCGCATGATGTGCAATTAATGTCAAAAAACTAATACATATTAAAATGTTAAAAGTTTTGTCTGTGCAGATGAGGCATGAAGCAGATGTTGTGCACCAAACTGTACACTGCTTGAGAAAGAAATGAATTTAGGCTTCCTCTAAAGTTCGAAAGAATGGCTTCCAGCCAAGCAGGCTCCGAATCTGACTCCAACTGACATACACAGGCATGGAGGAAAGAAACAGAAGCTGCTGGGTGTGAATAGTAATCAGCACTGTTAGTCAAGGCTTAAATATAACAGTCAGGAAGTATTGCAAGAGATTGAAAAAATATTGCAAGGTAACAAGGAAACTGTTGCAAGGGATCAAAAACGCATTTCAACCAAAATTTCCACACAGGCCCTCTAGGGTTGATGTCTACTCACTGCTGGAAAATCTCCTTACATTAAAATACTAAAATGTTTAACTCAACTGAGGAACTGTCTTTGTAAACGTGAAACCTTTCAAATAAAATAACTGCAGAAATTGTCAAGATGATAAATTTGCTATTTATGTGAAAAACATCATATCAACCAGTATGCTAGTAGATACTTGGGAAGAAGTGACAAGAGGGGAATTTGTCATGTAGTTATACTGACAGAAAAAAAATCACACCCTCTAAAATCTTCCATGCATAAAGCATACTCATATTCTTACTTACATTAATCATCCTGTCACAGTTTAGATCAAGTACATTTATCATTAATAAATTAGTCAGTGATGGGCTGGAGGAGGAGGAGGGGAGCTAGTGGTCTGTTCATGTGTGGTTTTAGGATTTTGTGCTAATTAGATCTTGGAGAACTTGAAGGCTGGGATGTTAGATGATGTTCGATTCTGCGCTTCATCCAGTCACAGGAGCTAAATCCTCAGGAGACTCCTGAGAGCAACTGGTTGGTCTTTCTGAGCTCTGTGCTTCACAGTTCGAGTGGTAGTTGATGTGAAGTTTGTATGAACAGTAAGGAAGATGCACTGCCTGGCAGTGAGTGATGTTGAGTACGGAGCTGCCAGGCAGAGGGAAAAGATGTAGACCTCAGAGGAGGTCCATGGATGTACTGAAGGAGGACATGCAGATGGTCGTTGCGACAGAGCAGGATCCGCTGTGGAGACCCCTGAAGGGAGAAGCTGAAAGAAGACGAGGGAGGAGATTCATCTTACATGCTCCTGTCCGATGTTGATATCCAATTCATGCTACTGGCAGAGCACGTTATGACGAAGGAAATGCGTTGTTGATGGTTCAGTGTTTGTGCGTATTACGTCAAATTTAATGAGACTGTTTCAGTTCTTGACTTCGTCAAGCTTACAGCTTGTATTGGTAGATGAAAACATAAAGCATAGAAACACCTCAAAATGATAAAATACATAAATTCTCTTAATAAATGATTCTCTTCAATAATAGAGTTAAGATCTGCTTTAATGTCTGCTGTTTACTCCATAACTCTCTGCACTTTCTGAACTTTGAAGGTTTTTAGAAATTCTGTTTATAGACAGTTAATTTCTCCACACACAGGCTTTCCCTACAAGTCACTCCAAGAATTACCCACACTCTTTATGTGTCTAAACAGAAAGCATTGTCCCTTCTGTAGAGCAGTTTTCAGATATTCACTCTCTCACCCTGAATCTATGTGGACGTTACCAGGAGTACTTGGATGTCAGAAAGCAAATGAGAAATCAGTTGAATTGGATCCATAAAAAAGGTCTGTCTGCTTGTTCTGTAAACAAAACACTGTGCATAGGTTTTATGTTGGGTTCTGCCACCTGAACGCTCTACTCAAGTTCCACCCCTTGACTGCACCGAACAAAAGTATTTCCAGCAGGGGAAGACACTGCTGTCTGAAAGGGTTTAGAAGAAAAGGTGTTAATACAAAACTAAGGACTCTTATAACCACTTGACTGCAGGTTTTTAGGTCCAATGTATTTGTGATTCTCATATTTTCACTAAAATAAAAAATACCTGGTTCTGGAATTTGTAGTTTGTCAGTTATGTGATGGTTGATTCATACTGTAGAAATGCAAATCTATAGAGAGGAAAGGCTGTAAAAATAGATATGAAACCTGGTCATGAACATTTTGTAAGAGAGGTGCTGTTGGAAAATCAAATCCAGAAGACAACATGGATTGGGTTAAGTGTAAAGTAACACTGACAGCTCTTTCAACTAATAATGGTGCTGTTCACCAGCTGTGTGTTGTTTCCCTGGTTGAAGAATCCGGTGATTGGATGTCAGTATTCCAATTATAAGGCTTTCCATGACAAACATGTTTATTAGTGCATTTCCTGCTTTTACCTTTTTGTGCTCCTGCATGAAACCCTCCTTTATTCTTCTACTGCTGTGAATACACTTTTACCTAACAATCAATAAACCTGGTCTCTCTCAAATCCCATTTCTTTATTCCAGCACTTTATTAGTTTCACAGCAATATCTTAAAAATAAATTACGTTTTGACAGGAGTACACTGTACCCAGCTAATGATGCTACTTTCATGTTACATTTATAGCATAATTACAAACTGCTTTTTAGGATGTTGCTAGGAAACAACATAAAATACGACCTTCATATAGGACTGTCAAGTTTATAAAGGCATATTGCACTGCCAGGTTCTTTAATTTAATGGTTATCATTATTATTATTAAATGAAGTAGTAAGTGTGCTGAACTGTACATCTGACTAGCACTTTATGGAGGGCGGTGATAATGCTGTTGAAGTTTGTTTGGTAACTGCAGAAAAGGCCAGAAGAAGAATAACTTGCACTGTAGTAAATGTATTACAGTTAACCTAGTTAACCTAGCTAGCATGGATGAATACGAGCTGGATACTGAATTGTTACATGGCGCCAGTTTCCAGGAGCTCACTGACATCCTGACTCAGGTCTGGTAGGAAATCACCCAGAACACCGACTCATCAAGATCATGTCCTGATGTTGTTGGAGTTCATGCAGACAGACAGGGGCCATACATACTTTTGAGTTGTTGTAAAATTCAGGCAACTTGTGATTTAAATTTTTTTATTTGATGTTCAGTGTGATTTGGAATACAGCCATCCACGGGTTGATGATTTTAGTTTCCACTGACTGTTGTAAGGCCGTTTTGTTCTGAACAAATTATACAAGATCTGATCTGTGATTTAAGCATTCCCCCAATTTGAGCAGTGATGGGCTCTTTGCTGTTAATAAATGCTCAAATACAACTCCCATTGTTTGCAATTCAAGTTATTTGTAGTTCCCAAAGTATACTTTCTGTTACTATTGGCAGTGCTACGCTAGAGCCACAAAAGTGTTTTCACTGGCCAAGTAGTACTCGCTGTAACTTGTTAATGGACCTTTATGGATGCGTCACTTTACCATCCGTAATGTGGACATCACCACACACACTAACTACACTATCATCCAGTGGTACTTTAATTAACCAACTTCATGACATGAACTTGATGAAATGACCGTGGAGGCAAATTATATTATCTCTAATAGCACAGAAAGTATTCCTCACATTTATCATGAGGAAACCTCTATTAGCCTATAGAACAGAGGGGGGGAGGGGGGGGACTAAAGAAGAGAGATCCAAAGCTGCGTATGACAGCATTTTGACATTCACTCTTTTTCAAGGGGAGTCATTATTTATGCATTAGTGATGTGAAACTAATTGTATTCAGCACCACCTCACATGAGCCCACAGAGCTGACGTGTCATTTGAATTGAACATACAGAGACATACACCTGCCAAGTACACTGAAAAAAGGGGCGAGTGGTGCTCGTTCATGCAAGGGAGTTCAGATTGAAATTTCATAACTGACCACTGCTGTCTCATTGTTATTTTCCGCTTGTGTAGAGTTGTGTTTAGTATGATAGCACACATTGAATTTGTGAAGCACACTGGGTGGGTCTGAACGTCAGACAATGTGAGAAAAATGTTTACAGGCAGGCATGTGTATGGAAATTGTAATATAAGAATGTTAATATAAGAAACAGAAAATAATGCGTCACTAACCGTGAAATACAAACACTCACGTCTTCCATCTTTTATCATTTTGCTCTCCTCTTGGCCTGTGCAGCATCAAAATATTAATGCAGTCAAATTTTCCAAAGTGGAAGTCATTGCCCTCGTTTGCTCAAACATATAACCAGGAAAATAATACAGTGGCAACTTTGGCAAAACGAGTAACACAAACTTGGCAGGCAGGCGTGTGCAATAGCTTTATATCTTCTCCAAACTAGAGGCCCAAAGCTTCATCTGGGCAATGGACTGTGACTGGCAAAGCTTATTGAAAGGAGAGAAAAAAAAAGACAATAGGATGAAATGTGCTGGCACCAGAAGGGAGCAAGTTTGGCTCTGTGTCTCTTTCCCTCTGTTGTGCTCTCACCGCCAGCCCTCCTAACCCCACCCCCTCACTCCCCCTACCCTCTGTCATCCCACTTGTATCTCTCTCTTTGTCCCGTCTTCCCTCCCGATGCTACACCTTGATTCTGCTTCTTACCGCGATCCCTTCCTGCAGCACAATATAATCTGAGCAGCTTCACTCCACTTTGAGCCACCTCACAATTAGGCAAAGATAACTGTTGCCCCTGATGTATTGTAGTTACCACCACTTTGCTCTGCTGGAATTTGACTTTGATCCCTTAAAGGCTGGAGCAAAATGGCGGGAAGCGACAGTACAGTACAGTAACAGTGAGCATTTGCTTCGTCAGGCACTGTCACGCAGATGCGCTCCATTCAGATAGGTCTGACAGCTCCCGCCCCTGATGCATGGTGTCAAGAAATCAGTGTATCACTCCCACGCCAACTCTTATAAAAATATGGTAAGAAGGGTAAAGGAACAAAACAAATGGGAGCGTCAATATTTTAAGTGCTGTCACTCTGGGGGGAGCTCACTTGACACAGGCTGTAATCTAGCACTTTACCTGACACACTCTGGCAGGATGGGCCAGAGTGGGTGCGGATAAAAAGTGATGTGAGTGGGGCAATAACAGCATCCTTTGAAGATTAGGCTGACTGGTGAGCGTAGTAAATTGCTCTCCCCATGTTCCTTGGTAACAGAGACAGTTGTGGAACATTTGTCGACAACGTATTTGACAGAGAAATGTTAGGCTTATTTTAACAGGAGACGACCTTGACAAGCTTTCTTTTCCATAAATAGAAAGGCTACAAATAGTTGTGTAATATCCAAGTTATAATATGTAGTCTCCATATGTAATCTCTAAAAGGGGGGAGAAATATTGACTATTTATTCTCACTGTAGAGTAAGGAAAAAAGATAAGATGTAAAAAACGTATTCATTTCATATTGTTCAAACTAAATAAATTGTTCAAATCTTGTATTGCTCCAGCATGTGGCACTAGTCATTAACTCAATACTAGTGTGACATAAGCTCAGCAAGTCACTAGTCTGGAAACTGACTTGAGACATAATAATAATAATAATAATAATAAATTATCTTTAGGACTTTATACTAAGAGGATTATGTACGGCATTTTACTTCATGAGCGTAATCCAGAAAACATTTTCTGTTTCTGTTCAGTTATGTAGTAATGAATGACTGATAAGAATGCCGTAACGTAATGCCAGCGTTAGGACAAACCAGACAATTGAGCAAAAATGGAAGTTTCACGATGCCTTCCTCATTATCTGAAAAGCATGTCACGTCTTTAAAATGTCAGGACATGCTGTTATTCTATAACAAAAATACTAAGGCTAAAACGTTTTCCAAAAGGCTTCTGACCTCATCCAGCAAAATCAATTAAAAGCCGACAAGTTCACCTTTACACTAATACGTTTTGTGCTGATTACAAGTTAACAAAGTTGTCAGACCCAAGCTTGAAATTGGTTTTGATGCCTTTTAATATAAGGTTAAATAAAAACTGCTCCAAATTTAATTTATTATTTCAGAGTTTACTATATCTGTGAAAAAGTGTTGAAAAAACATTTTCAAAACTTATTTTTAAAGTGCTAATTTGTTGTCTTCAGTTTGCATGAGAACTCAATAATCCTTATTTCAGCCATAAATTAATTGAAAGCAGAGCAAAAACTGACTGAAGCTTCATTAAATCTCACGGGCTGAATCCAACATGGCCACCCTGCAAAGAGCAACATGTTTGGATGATTAAAAGACCTGGAGCTGAGAAGCAGTTTGCTGAATTCATAAATTTTCTTTGTTTATGCCTTCAACAAAAAAAACCTTAATTACGAATAATTAGCCTCATAAGGCATTTGAGGTTGTAGAGATGATGCAACAATGACTGTATAAACCATTCCTTTTGATTCTAGCATAATTTCAGGGCAACCAAAAGATCCAAGATGTTTGGTTCTCCATGACTTATGATTAATGGATGAGAATCAATTTAACCTGTTAAATATCTACAAAAAAATATTTAATCCTTTAACACTAGCATCTGTGGAACTTACATTAGGAAGGGTAGTAATAAAATGAAGGTGTAAAGTTTTAGAAATTTGCATACAGGGATTGAAATATATTATAATACATATGTTTCACCACAGGCAAATCAAAAGCTCTATACGACTATCTGGTTTCTCATATCCCATAATCCAAGTATGGGCATGAATTGAGGCCAGAATATGGAGCTATTCATCCTGACTCAAAACATGTTGTTAACCTCTGTGGAAAATGTGGCTTACAGGAATAAGCTGTAATAATACAGCAGTGCTACAGCAGCAATATGTCTCCTATGAAGGGATTTCACAAATCTAGAATTCTATCACTGCAGCAGGAGTGTACACTTTTGAATGTATGAAGGTACTCTCACCCCAGGGGAGGAAAAAAACTTTAACTTCTTAAAAGCTTTTTCCAGAAAACGAGTGGAACAACACTTGCCGGGGTGAAACTGCAAATCCTCAGTTTTGAGCAAAATAAGGTTTTGTGTCCAGTTCCAGCCCAGCCGTGTATATGTACAGTGTAAGCTGCTTTCATCCAGTTGACCAATCTAGTTTATATGTTAAATAAAAAATAACTCAAGAATGAACAATGATGTGAAAAGACCTGATTACTGTCAGGCCTGTTGAATCAAGAAATCACTTAAATAGAAACTATTAATCTTGATTATCCCCAGGACTTTTGGACTTTTTTGGAAGGTGTGTGTCTCTACATCGGGTGTAAAACAAACACAGAATTTCATCAAAAGAACATCATGGTGTCAAACATGGTGGTGGAAGTGTGATAGTCTGGGGCTGCTAAAAAATCTAAATTAAGATTAATTAATTATTTTGGAGTGGCCTAGTCAAAGTCTGGACTTAAAACTGATTGAGATGCTGTGACATGACCTTAAACAAACTGTTCATACTTGAAAATTGTCCAGGCTGAATTAAAATAATTCTGCAAAAAAGAGTGGGTCATTATTCCTCCACAGCGATGCTAAAGACTCATTGTGAGTTATCGCAAATGCTTGATTGCCTCCAAGCGTGGCGCAACCAGTTATTGGGTTTTTACATAGGGCATTCATATTATATATTCCTAGCAACACAACATGTCGTATTTTATCTCACAATTTCAAAGTCAATTTAATAAGCATAGCCTGATGACTTAAAACCAAAATAACAGTGCTAAGCATAGTGTAAGTACACTTCAAATTGGTGAAAAGATCTTACAGTATTCTACAGTATTGTACTGTATATACGGTAAATTACATAACAAAGCATAACAAACTATCATGTTCACAGAAGCAAAAAGGAAAGGTTACTGTGTCTTGGTCTATAGTTTGTGAGTTTTAATACTTATCTTCATGATATTTTCACAATGCACATGTAGTGATAATTCTGCTTATATAAAGATATGTAAGGTCAAGGCCAGCCATCAGAGCTGTGCTTTGGAATCTTTTCTGAGGCATTTTTGGTCTTTAGAGATACTTAACTCTCTCGCAAAGGTTTTAAAAATCACATTGCCCCCAAAAAATGTAGAAAAATGAAATGTATTCTTTATTCTTTTCTTTTCCCTTCTTTTCCCCCAGAGTCCACACTAACACCTGCTCTCATTTCACTAAAGCACCGTGAATGTGCTTGATGGGGCGGAGACATTGGAAGTAATTGATCATCTCCATGTCCTGAGTACAGTCAGACGTTTGGCGGGTGAAAAGAGAGAAACCACAGAGCCTCATTGTCAGAAAGACGGAAGAGAAAAGGCAATAGAACTGCTGATAAGAGACTGTCCGTCCTCATTTCCCTTGCCAGTTCTATTGTAGGAAGCTCTGTGTGTCGGTCTGCGGCGCACAGGGGAGCTCGGTAGTGACTAAAGGAGGTCTGGATCCTTATCTGTGAAAGAGATGGGAAGCTTAGAGTTTCAGCCCTGTCAGCAGGTTTTCGCAGCAGAAGGCGGGCGAGGCGTGCTGTCCTGGGCCTTAAGCCTGACGGGCTCATGTCTTGTCGTAATGTGTGATAAATAGTTAACATGCTCAATCTTTAACCTGAGCCAGCTTGAGCCAGGCCAGAGTTCAGTTAACATCATGAATAAAACATGCAGAGAATTATTTGCAGGAGATAGCTAATTTGATATCCGAATTCTAGACAGAGAGTTTTTTGTAAAGAGGAAAAAAATTGACAGTTAACTGGTTACACTTGTACTTTGTGTCAAAATTTGTCTCGAAGGGCAACGTGACACGCAGTTTTAATGATAACCATTCAAACTATGTGGGTGCTAAAATATGATATATTCACTGTTCTGTGCTGTGTTGATGTCATTGATTCCTAGTAAAGATTCCTAGCAGTGATTCTCAGTAATGACATCTAGAGTTTCTAACACTACTAGGAAAAAATGCAAGTATACAGTACGTGAATGTGAGTGTCGACTCAGATTCGCTGCCTATTTTAAGTCACATGCACCCAGCAGGGAGGGTAATGGAAGAGAAAGATGTAAGTTTATTGACATATTGATTTGAAGGCCTTGCGGTGATGGAAATGCTGTGCATTCTCTAAATTGTATAGACTAAAGAGTAATCTTCCAATTCAAAACGCTGGAGGGTGTTGTACATAGATTTGGCGGAGAAATAAACTGATAATGACTTTGGGCTGAGTATTAAATTGTAGGTATTATTTGAGATGAGATACACAGTGAGCACGGTCAGTGCTCACATGGATAATTTCTGTGGAAAGAAGAGAGAGCGCATCACTTCCAGTTTATTCCTTTTGTGTGTGTCTTTGTACTCTTTACAGCTTGTTTCACCTACTGTAGACAGACTATGTATGATTATTTCTTCATACCTTCACTCAGCCAAAGAAAAACAAATATTTAAGAATTGTTACGAAAAACCCACAAATTCTAAAAGAAGTGATAAGCAGGAAGTTAATGGTCATTCATGAGACATTTGCATGTATGAAAACACTGACCCCTCATTTCTTGACAAAATTCACTTAAAATTTATCACTGAATTAATGACAGCCCTTCAAAAGCACAAGTGAAGTAAAAATAATGATAACACATTTTCCAAGAATTTTCAAGAGGAAGGATGGTGCTAAAACACAAAATGTGTTATAGTATTACTTCAGCGTTTTGCGGGCCTCCTTCAGCTGAAAGAGCACCATGAAGTACTTCCCATTGGAGGCCAAATCAAAGAGAAAATGATAGAAGGGAGCAAGAAAAGGGATGAAATGTAAGCAATCAGTGGAAAGAGGAAGTGTGGTGAGCATATATGAGTTGTTATCAGCCATCTGCACACCTCTCACCCACTACGCCTCCTTACCCTGCCTCCCTCTTCACTCCTCCACTCCCTCTGAGCACTGAGGCTGGTATGTGACGCTTCGCCAGCTCCATCTGATTGCTCAGATCAGATCGAGACAAAGCCAGATGTGACCCCGACCCTGTGTGCACGGGTGTCATCACCAAAGACAGTGCCAAGTAGGACTCGTCTGCGCATACAGAGAAGTAGAGAACTCATAATTTCCACTTTCAGATACATTTTTGGAATATTCTGAGGTCCTAATGATGCTGCATTTGAATCGCTGATAAAATTACTAAAGGTTTACGTTGAAGTGACAACAAGTGAAGTGAAGGAGTGAGGATGAAGATGAGTAAGATGAATGAAAACCAGATTAGTGGTTTTTCAAGTTTCGAAATTCAGACCTTTTTGAAGCTCCACCGCGAGGAGCATCTGTCTAATGTTTGAATGCTGGTGTAAAGATCCATCGACACACAGGGTTTTTCAGAATCAGCCTGTGGCATCTGGAAAATCACCCAAGATATCGCGTCTGACGGATCCTACAAAAAAAAAAAGTAACTTGCAGTAACTCAGCTATTCCCATGACGCCAGTAATAATGTTGCTCATTTACAAGTTCATAAGACTCATGAATTTGCATCTGAACATCTGTCAGTGTCTTTAATATGGGGTTCATCTGCATATTTTAATGAGAAGGTGAGTGTGCCTTCATGTGTCACTGATGGCCATTCACTTCATTTACTTGTAACATGCTGCATAAAGTTGCTCCTAAGTGAACTGCTGCTTATTTTTCATTTTACCGAATCAACAGACCTTTATGACAGATGGAGATTTAATAATACTATAAGTTGTATATTTCTAACTGCCTCTATGTGCTGACATGGGATTGTAGTATCAACAAATGTTCCATTTTCTTTCTGATTTAAACAAATTCTACTGCAACGACTGAGCATTTGCTAACAGTTTTAGCAGCTGTTGGTTTTGTTGACTAAATTAATGTGTGTCACTAATCCATGCTCAAGGAAATATTTGTGGCAAAGACTGCAAATACACATAATGAAAATAAATGTACAGTTTTACAGCAGAGGACCTACCTTAAATACCAACTCTGTCTCCTTTTACATTTCTATATAACTATACTGCAATACGTTCTGCATGCACATGCAACATAGTTTTATCCACCATCATTTCAAATTTACCACATGCCATTTTTTCCCTGCAGAAGTATCCAGTCTTGCAGTTCAACATATAGTTTTTTGATAAACTGGATGTTCAAACATTAATTAGATTTTTTTATGGTTGGATTCAGGCACCCACAGTACTGGGTTAAGGTCAGTGAGAAATATTGTGCTGGCTTAATAGAGAAAAGTAAACTTCACACACAATGTTTTTATTAAAATCTTAAATAAAATATCATTGTCCAAACCTAATTAAAGTGCTTTTCTTGCCAAAATCCAGCCTCACACAGGACTCTGGGCTCAAGCTCGTGTTTGTGGGTTGTCAGTTCTGCACATTTTACGCCCTCCATCCACCCCAACCTTGTGACTCACTTCCCTTTAATAAATGTAGCACTACAGTTTTACTAGAAAATAGGTCTCACTCTGCTCAGTTTTTGCAAAAACAGAACACGTTAAAAGATGTTGGATGTGTATTGGTATTTTATACTTCTAAACTAATATTTTATTCCATATACTTCCTTCTCTGCAGCTTCAGTGAGATAATGGCCAATTACAGTAATACTGAATCCGAGTATGTTGGTGATTTCATTGGTGATCCATCCCTCTGTCAGCACATCTGTCCTTTAACTGCTGATAAGTCATCAAATGAGACAGTAATCACTGCAACCATATTAACAATTCAAAAGTGACCTAATGCATGACTGCATTAAGTCATCATTGTTAGCTGGAAAAGTTGGCCTCATAAAAAAATAATTGAACTTCTGAAGCTAGCCATTAGCCTCTCAGCCTTTGCCAAAAGCCTAAATCTGAAAATTCATATTGCATGGACTTTTCACACACTAATCCTGTGGATTCCTCTGTGTTCTCTGCAAGAGGTTTAGGAGGCTCTCGAGTACCATATGTTGTGTATTTTCCTCACCTTAACCAGAGACACGTGTCTATAATAGTGGCTGTGCATATGTGTAAGTGCTCTGATGTGTTTGCTTGAATGTGTACACACTGCATGGGTCTTAGATGTTTTGCTGTGGATATGATACTTTAAAGCTGAGATAAAGATCCAGAACAGGTGGTTTTTAATGACTCGCTCACAGCTTGCTTACTTTACTTCTGTGATGGAAGGAAGAGGGCTCACTGTCTTCCTTTTCACCCTGTCTTGATAGTCTCTCTGAATTCTGTCGTGGTTATGAATGCTAACTCTCTGCGAGCTCCTGGCTTTAATCTACATGCAGATCTCTTTGATGTGCTGTCTTGGGAGCAAAAGAAGGAATTACTCAGCCAACCCTAAGAGCTCACTGCACCTGGGTAAGGTGAAAGTGGGTAAGGTTTTCTCAGCCGTCCTGCGAACTTGGCCGTTGAGAGAGCTGCTTGTCACAGTTGATCAGATCGCAATTCAATATGATTGACCCGGGCAGGAAATCTTTAAGTTGCTCATGCATGGATGGAGAAGAGGTGACGGCAGCACATCAAAGCGTCAGGGATGCAGAAAGCTCATGCATGCTAACGTGGCGGCCAAGGTCAAGAGTGGCTAAGTGACTGCTCCCAATCCAGTCGCTGAGAATCAAAGTGGACATTGATTTAATGCTACGGATAAGTGATTCATTTAGTCTCACGTGTTACACTCATACAACTCCAAACTTATTTTCACTGATGGAAAAACAAGCATGTACTATCTGAGCCACTCATTTACTAAACATATTGTCATAGTGTTTGCTCAAAACGACATTGTCCAGCTGAAAATGTCTGAACCTTGTGGTAATGATTCATTGGTCTGTCTTCAGTCAGACCTGTGGCAAAATGCAGAGAAGGAAACTCAGACAATACTGGGAGACTAACTAACCAAGGTTGTAAGTTATACTGAGAATGTCTGGGAGATGGAAACCTCACTTAATTCTGTTTTTGTTCTCCTCACTTTTAAGATTTCTGTATCATTTATTCAATATTATTGTTCCAAACTATATCCACATCCTCTCCACCTGCCCCAGAGGAGATGCAATAGGAAAGGATGAAAATGCTGTCCTGCAGGCACTACGGTGGGCTGTAAAACACTGCAAACACTGCACGTTTTATAATGAGAATACAATAGTTTCAAGACACTCTGACCTCTTGTGTTAAAAAACTGGATAACAGATGATAAGATGGCAACAAATTTAACTTCTGTTTGACTTCTAAAAATGCTTCTCTGATTGGTTGGAAGGGTGAGTCTCGTGCAACAACCTTTAGAAGGGACTATCTGTGCAACACAGAAGCTTTTGACAGACCCTCTGTAAATGAAGATATGTATGACGCATAAAGAAAATAATTTACGTGTTACATACCGTAATTTTGACTTTTGAATGAGTCATATGCTGTATCATTACCCATTATAAGGATTATTAGTCAGTAGAATGTTTAGTTCATAATGCTATGTTTCATGCTTAACATTTTCTGTTACTCTTCATGCCAGCTTTGTATATGTGACACATTGGTCATTATCATCATCCACAAAATCAAATTGTGATGACTGAGGGACTCAAATCTACCTCCACTGTCTATATATCCCTTGATTACTCTTTTACAATTCAATCTTTGCTGAGAAAATTAAATTAAAATCCCACAATACCAAGTCAAGTGTTAAATAAGAAAACATAAATGGCCTTGAAGAGAAACCAGAGATCCGGCTACTTTTGTCAAGACTGTGGAGAGAAAGAAAATGAAATGAACTGACTTAGATTATAAATATGACATTTAAAAAAGACCATCAATGAAAATACATTTTAATGTAATCTAAATATGTCTTTACAACTTTTAAAGACACAGTATATATCATTTGTTATTGATTTCAAACACTAACATATACTGTTGGAGTCAATATCTTATTCATGACATTACCTGTAGTGACCCATAGTAAACAAATTATTAATAAGCATTTTGGCTTTTTGTTTTAGGGGTTGGAATTACATAAAATTGATTTTTCACCACCAGTCCCCTATCTAATCATGCTAGGTATGTGTTCCTGATAAACACAGCCCGTGTGTGTTGAAAGGTGCTGGTGAGCAGGTTAACAATTTGCATTTTGAATGTTTTCATTCCCAACAGGGTTTATTATTAACCATAAATGAAGAGATTGTGGTTAAAGCTCGCGGATTGAAAGAGGCCTGTGTTTACCAGGACCAGGCACAACTGATGTATTCATTAGTTTTCAGATATCCATGATAATAAACATACTGCTCTGTACATACTAATAACCTCCATTGCACAGTTTGAATATATGTATCAGGACGCCATTAGAACCAGTTCTGTAGGAAAAACAGAGAGGTTTGTTTCTGTAATTCACTCATTTTTGAACCTTTACATTTGTGGTTCCTAGTATGACAGTAGGTTTTGTTAATGTGGAGCAGAGGGTTCTCTCTCTGCTCCCTAGCTAGGCCCAGGAAAGTCCAGTGTGTGCACTGGTTGGGGATGCTCAGCGCTACATGCCTCTTGCTTCATGGAATGGCTGCCAGCTTCATGTTTGTCAGTCTTTCCAATTCTCTTAACAGATGTGTTTGTAAATTAACATTCCTGTCCTTTCCCCTCCTCCCACCACTTTTTAAATGCATATTCAGAACCCCTCATCCTTGAACATAGCTTTAGGAGTTGAGTGCGAGTTATGCCACCAATCTTTGTTGGGGCCCGAAAAAAGGGGTTTATTTCATACCATGCTCCATAAACCAGCACTAAACCTGGGAGGTCGAGCAATCAGTAGGTGAACACATTGTGGACCGCTGGGATTCTCCAACATGGCTGCAACTCCAACTCCCCCTTATTCACACCAAGCATTAAATCAAAGATGGGGAGCTGGCTATGTGCAGGGCTCGAGATTAGTGCTGGAGAAATGATTCCATGCTATTTGGAAAAAGAAACCCTACGACATCTTATGAGCACAAAACCTATTATACGGCATCATGGAGAGAGTGGTAGAAATTGAAAATGTGATGAATACAAATGATGACAGAGTTTAAAAGTGAGTGGGTTAAACTTCTGATGGACGGATCAGTGCTACAGGGGATGAAAGTATTCAGAGTGAAAATCACAAAGTAACCCCTGAGAAAACTGATTTAAAAGCAGATGGCTGTGGGATATTATGTCGTCGAGGGGGACAGTTTGAGTTGAGCCATTAGGTGAGATGAAAGGTTGGTCCGCTGAAATCGATGGACGTACTCCGCCTGCTCCGCCGTCGCAACACCTGATACAAAAGGACAGGCGATTTCAACATTTCATGATCGTGCCCTCAAAGGCTATTCCGTCTGAAAAGGAGTGGATATAATGTACTGGATGGAGAGTAGGAGCGGAGAGAACCTTGGAAGAAAATAGAAAACCATGCCGACAATGTCGCTGCTAGTAATAGGCAGAGGTTTTGGCTGAAAGGTTGGGGTTGTACAGTTAATTCAAGCTGACAGGATAGGGGATAAAAATGGGTTTCTCCTCCACAGCCAACTAGAGGGCCAACCCTGTCCAATCTCTTTGATGGAGAGGGGTATGCACTCCTCCCTTCACTGGTAAAGGGTGAGGCAGGAGCGAGAGGGAGGTGCTTTATTGAAGGTGAAAAGTTGCAATGGTTTCTGAGTGGACAGCCTCAAGGGCAGTTGGCAAGAGATTAGAGGATGTTATTAGAAAGCAATGGGCTGTACCCTCCTCTCATAATCTTCCCACATGGGAACGTGTGTGTGTGTGTGTGTGTGTGTGTGTGTGTGTGTGTGTGTGTGTGTGTGTGTGTGTGTGTGTGTGTGTGCCTAACCTGATGCTATCAGTGACATTACATTCCCTGGACTATGAAAAACATCCCTTACTCCTACACTCAAGTAAATACTTTGTTTCTTTTTTTGACACTCAAACTCACCCCAATCTACTCAGTAAGCCCTGAATACACCCATTCCAAATATCCATAAACTGTGTCTAAACTGCTTATTTTCCAACAATCCCTACCCAACATAGCGAGTGCCAGGATCAAGTGTGTTCAGTCAATCAGAAGCTGGAAGATACCCATTAACTTTGTCTTCCTCCACTTCACCCTCATCTGAGATGGTATCTTTCAGTTTCTGATTGACCAAATGCACCTGATCCAGGTAATCAGCAGTGGGTAGGGCAGGGATAGAAAACAAGCAGGACAGTGGCCCTTGAGCACTAAAATTGCCATAACATATAGAAGAGAGCCGCCCCTCGTGATTCATTTGTCCAGCCTGTTAGTGTCGGCCACCTTCATGTTGCTGCCCCAGCCAATCACCACACAGTGGCCAAAACAGACTGCCGTTGGCTTTTTTTTCCCTGTTTTCCTGTTTCCTGTTGCTTCCAACATACCAACATTAACTTTCCCCTGGTACCACTGTAACAAGATAATCAATGTTATTCACTTTACCTACATACACTTCATACACCACGTGGGCACATACATAAAGCGAGCAAAGATAGAAATAGATACAACCTATTAAATTATGTTTAACTGCTTGTTTACTTTTGGATTCTATATAAAAAATACTATCTAATAAATGGTGACAACTGGTGAGAAGATTTTTCAGGGGATCCACTAGTGAGACGTCTACCTTAATACTCATTATGGAAGATAATAAAGCCTTCAGCTGCAAAATAATTCTTTCCCTGAGCCAGCGGGAGACAGAATTACTTCCCAACTCTCTTTCAATCAACACATACTTTTGGCCAATGCAGCTCTATGAACAATGGTTGTGCCATGTGTAAATAGTTAAAATTATTAAAAAGAGACTAATATTTCAAACCTCAAAGCACAACATAAACAGATAGATGAAGCTGCAGACTGCATGTCTGCAGACTTAACACCAGATGTCAAGTGTGAGCATCTTGGTTTGCAGTACACTGGGTTATTTAGGCTTGGCATCACAAAACTTTTTTTTTTTTTTGCAGCAAACTTGGCATAATAATGAGCTTTTTGTCTATGATTTGCAATTTTCTCCAGGTGCTTTGCCACTCATCACCCACCCATGACAATAATTGCTGTTTTCTTCACTGGGACGCTTTGAACAAGGCTCTGAGAACAAGGTCACCCAGGAAGACATCCTCTCAGCGCACTGTTCTGTATTTGGATGAGCCTCTCAGTTTCTCTTTGTATAACTAAAGCTCTTTAATTTACAGTTCCATTAGGGTGTACTTATAAGGTACCCATTATATATATTTATGCTTTAAATATGGTACAGAAAGCACCATCATTGTAATCGTTTTAATCAACCCTTAAACTAATTTGCAAATTTCCAACTTGTGGGACTAATAAAGGATTATCTTATCTTATCTTAATTAAAATTTTCTTTCAAAACGAGCCACACGAGCAATCATATCATAATCGTAACATGAATCAGAGCTTGTTTAGATAGATAGATAGATAGATAGATAGATAGATAGATAGATAGATAGATAGATAGATAGATGGATAGATGGATAGATAGATAGATAGATAGATAGATAGATAGATAGATAGATAGATAGATAGATAGATAGATAGATAGATAGATAGGTGCACAATTTGCCATCTTGTCTGTGAGGATTCAGTGTCAGCATTATAACATGGCCTTTATGCATTGGAAAAATGTCTTTGAATGCCTCAAGTATTCAAGGATATATCGTGAATAGAGCTTGTAAAGGCCTGACAGAACCATATGTTCATGGTGATTTCTTAGTGAATAAAAGTAAGACTATTTAGTAGAGCAATCAGTTTTATATTTTGAGGTTGTGTGTCTGGAAACGTTGATAATGATTTTTGTTCAACACAGTTTTCCTTATTGTAGCTGGACTAGCTGAAAAACTGTATATACCACTATATTGTGTACTAATCTATTTTTTAAACCATAATTGTATCAACTGTGCATAAGCACATTATGGTGTCTATGGTAACTTTATTTTACAGAATTATAATGAAATTAACATGGAAGTCTATGATGAATGCAGCAGCCTTAGACACATAGAACTTCTGAACTGTTCAAATTTCAAAATGCTGCTTATTGCTTATTTAAGCTAGTGCTAGCATGACATGACATGAAATCAATTCATTCGGCTCTGACCATTCCTCACTGAGGTTTTCTACCATCTGCTACGCTCCACCACACTGCCCTCCAAGTATTAGTCATTATCCAATTACAAGAAATAAAAAAGCTACAAAATTTACTTTTCAAGCAGAAATCGTTGAAATAATGTAGCTGGTTAAACGTGCGAGACGCACTTGAAAACTAATCTTGCTGTGCTTCTATGACTCTGACTTAGAAGATATTGACAGCACCTCTCCAAAATAAGATATGTTGTAGAGCGGGGGTCCGCTGTCCTGCTTGTATTGCAGCCATCGCTTCACTTACAGCTTCTGACTGGCTGAACACACCTGAACCAGGTAATCAGCAGTAGGTAGGGCAGAGATAGTTGGAAAACCTTTGAAAAAAATATTCAAAAAAAGATACATACTGTAGCTTTACATTTATTGCTAAAACCCTCAAGAAAACATTCAGCTAATAAGCCTCATTACAACTGGATAATACATTACATTTCAATTCAATTTGGCTTATTCATTAACAAAACTGAGTAATTAATGACTCAAACTTAACATGCACAACCACTTGTCCGTGCGTCTCCCGTACATTTACAGTCATCTGTCTGCCATGTGTGGATGCTGACAGCAACAACAGCTTCCTTCATTTACTGTGATCCACATGCTGCTCATAAGCATCTGACCAGTTTTGTATCTCTTGTTGTCTCTACACAACACTTTGCATGGCAACATTTGAACATTAAATAAAAACACACAAGCTTATGATCACTCTACATCTATAATAAAGAACAAATTTGGGGACATGGTGATAATGATAAGAAATTTAAGAGAGACACTGCATGGGGAAATGGCTTGCCATAATTGCAGCGACCATAAATGCATGCTTTATTGCCTTTATAAAGTATTCATGCTCCATGGTTGATGTGCTCAGAATGTTTCACGACAGCAGCACTGATGCACTGCGTGACTGATCCGAGTAATAAAATCCAAAAAAGGGCAAATGGAGGATAATTCTCAGTAGTCGTAATCGCTGAGGTACTGGTATTTTACCACAGTTGAGTGTTATATTGTACTTTCAAAGTATATATATGTACTTACTTCAAGGTATTTGTAGTTTTTCTATATGTTGAAATTTAACTCTACAGTTATCTACAGTTATTCTGGCCTGCTGAGGATGTCAGCCTAGAAAAACAGATAGGGTTGCTCTTTTCTTCATGTCGTTCACGGACTTCTCTATAGTGAGGTCAAACCAAACCACCTTTTCTCCAGGTACTCAAAGCCTGATGAGGTTTGCAGCAGCCAGCTTTGAGTAATTTGTATAATTTGTTTACTGAAAAGTGTGCTGTCACATCTCTGCACTAGATATTCCAAATTAGCATTTAATCAAGACGGAAGAAACATTATTGGGTATCAAATAAAAGAGTTCTACTTGTTCCATCTCGGAACACCATGTATTACAGAATTGGGAATTGTCTTCAGTTATTATGTGTTATTTCATGTCTGGGCAAGACTGCACTGAGTCATTTTCGAACCCATGACTTCCAGATGGGTGCAGAATTTGCAGATTATTAGTGACAGTAACTTTGAATGGAGACAAAAATGGAAAGGCTCCTCTGAGTTGGATGAGAACATGTTCTTCTCTCTGAAACATTTTTCACATTCTTAAATTCAAAAGTGCTTTTTGGAAAGTTATGCGAATACTTTGGATTATCTGATTCAGTTGAATATTTAAACTAGTTAGTCATTAAAAGTTTAAATTAGCTTTGGACAATCAAATGGCTGTATTTAAAACACAGCACAAGTCAACAGGGGCAGATCAAGGGAGTTTTTGTTTCAATCTGGGGCCATGGTTTATACACACCACTCATATATATGTCCAGCGTTCCTTTTTCAATTCTTTTTTCTTTTACAAACACTTCCCGTACTTCAACAAATACTCTCTGGATAACAACTCTGAAGTAGTGATTGACAAATTTTTACTAGACTGGCATTGTCCCATCGTCGTCCCATCGTCGTCAGGGACAGTTCAGAATGTCCCTGTCCATGTTTCAGAAATGTTTTTGAAAATAATAGAAAGGGTTAAAACATTTTAATGCCCATTGCTGTTCAGCACTTTTATATCTAATTTGTAACTGTCAGATTGTTGCATTTTAACTGATGCGAAAAGAGGAAATGAAGCAACAGCATATCGAACCTTACAAATAGACCATTGGCCTCACTGGTTTCAATCTCAACTGAAAAGTTAGAAACACTTGGTTTGCATGCACTTTGCTTTTCATTACAGATCTTCCCTATGGAGTATTTAAGCATCTTCACTATCAAGTAACATCTGCAATTTGGACTTAGCAGTGTATTAGGACCACGATAGAGTGTTAAAACAGAAATCTCAGCTTCATATGAAATGTCATTTATAAATCAGTTTACCTTTACATAATTTACTCTTACCAGCAAAAATTTACTCTATCAGCACAACCAGTGACGATTGCAAGTCAGTCCCTACCTCACTCAGATATACTTATTTGAGTCAAGTACTTCGGATCCTAAAGTCAGGATCAGCAACTGCAGTTTGTGTATGTGAGTCTGGGTTATGATGTGGTAAGCCTTGACTGTGTCCCTCCAAGCAGGGATGGGGTAAGGTTGAATGATCCTGACACTGGGCACACTCAACACAGAAATACAAGGCTACACCCTTACTAGTTTGGCTCATCAAATGAAGTCCACTCCATAACATGACCTGCAATGGTTAAGGCTAGAAATTTAATTATTTGCAGATCAAAACACATAATACAATTTTATATATATACGCATATATATTTTAAAAAATAAATATAAAATATGACATAATTTGTGCTTTTATAAACTCTCTAATACAAACAATGTACATGCAACATACTAAGAGTAGAGTGCTTTCACTAAATCATGATGAAGCTGACTGCTTCATGTAATTGTTGCTGGGCAAAAGACTGAAGTAAACAAAACGGAAGTAGCTAAACTAGCCACTCCTATCATGGCAACAACCAGACACACCATGAACCATGTACATACTCTAATCTTGTTCAGTGTGTTTCTTATTACAGCAGGCTACATGAACAAAAAACAAACAGTTTTGATTTTCTTACATAAGAGATTATTGTCTTTGTTTTTGGTCTCATTATTATTATTCACACGTCCTTGTAAAATAGGTTACACTTCAACAGGGAAGAAATCAGTGAAAAGCGCATTATAAAACAAATAAAAGACAGTGAGAAAAGAAACCAGAGAAATATAAAGAGATAGTATTATAATGTGATGATACAGTTTCGATAACAGCGGCAGCTTCTTGGCAAAAACCCACATGATCTGAAATCACAATCATCTGAGCCCGCACAGCGGTTTTACATGTGCCACAGAGCATAACTAGGTATTAACTGCTCAGCTGTACCATGCAGTGCACCTGTGTGGATGCATCTGCATTCGTTACTCCACTCATTCACTGAGGTATAATTTGTCTGTGCACACCCATCCACAGACCCAACATTTCAATGCCTTAAACCTGCGATAACTTTTTTTGGCTTCTTTGGGACAGTGGAAAAAAGAGCACCGAGGTATTGCCCTTTAAGTTAATATGTCAAATGTCATTTAACAATTTCATTTCTTATCATCTTCTTCAAAACGATACATAGTGCATGTTAATCTCTGACAGACGACTATCACTTTTCCAGTGTTCAACCAGAAAGATTCTAATAAGGGCGTCAGTGTTCTGGCGGTTATTAAAGTGGCTTGATGTGATGACTGAATGTGACAAAGGCTGCAAGATAAGATGAATTAAAAAGACAATTTAAACAGCCAGAGAACTGAATATGTCTCTTTGTTCTGATTCTAAATCAAAAGTGTTTTTCGGGAGAACAGGTGATTAGTTAAATATTAGTTTACCATTTATTAATGCTGCTATTGTGATGTGATATCAGTGGGCATACACATTGTGATGCCATATTTAAGTCTTTTACCCATGCCCTGCCGAAACAGAAAATAAATCTTCAAACATCTTCTTATTTTAATGCTCGGCAATGAAGGCAAAAATTGATA
The DNA here is from genome assembly GCA_034779795.1 of Ctenopoma multispine. Taxonomy (NCBI): domain Eukaryota; kingdom Metazoa; phylum Chordata; class Actinopteri; order Anabantiformes; family Anabantidae; genus Ctenopoma; species Ctenopoma multispine. The sequence goes on from JAUYWH010000016.1 coordinate 4,186,888, forward strand.
TGCCTGCAGTGTCTTTAAAGCAGCTGGAGCCTAGTTACCATCGCACTCCCCCATTCCATCAGTGGTACAGTTTTGGCACACATCACTACATCAGATGTTAAATTAACCGTCTCTTGTCTTGAGCCGAGAACACGATAGAACAGTAGTTTATCAGTAAAAAGAGTATCTCGGGGATGGCTGCATGTTTACTTTGATCACACAAACAGCTGAGTGAACAAAGAATACAGAGGATGCTGAGAATAATTCATATGTATTGTTGGTATCTCTCTGCTTTGTTTTCATGCTAATGTGAGTGAATTGGATTAAAAAATGATTAATAAAGTGTTCTCATATTCAAGCTTCACTGTGGCTAGTACAAACAGTGGCGCTTTTGTTTCAAATCTTATGTCCTGAAAATCAGCGGGTGGTGTTTTTTTTTTTCTCTGCCTCTAGATGAGCAGACAGGGGCTATAGATTGTATCACTGTTTTTTAACAAGTACTATACTTACCAAAAAGACATTGTATTTCTCATACATACAAACAGGAATTTCCCAGCTCTAGCAATCATCACCCACTGAGGCCCTCGGTGGGTGTCGGTGCTCACTTTACTCACTCATCCATATCCCTCGCATTGATCTGTGTCACTCTGGACATCACGCATGCAGGCAGCATCTCAACACCTCTTTTCCATCTTGTCTGGAGCACAGATGGCCCACATGGATCCAGGAGACGGCACTTGGTGTTCCAGGTTTTAAGTAATGGGAGCAGGGGAGGATCTCTGGGCAACACAAGGCCACTGGCAGCGTTAAGCTACACTGACTAAATAATAAAGCTCCATAATGGTTTACACTTGGATGTGTGGCTGGGTTAGTAGATGGGCAGATGAATGGATGGATCCATGCACCAGTGCGTGGTCTGATAGATGGAAATAAGGTGCCACAGTGAGGAGATTAGGGAGGTGTGCCTCTAGAAATCACTGCCTGAAGTGAACACATAGTAAATCACTACCAAGGATCCTGTTAAGTGTGTAAAAGGGATGCTTTAGGGAAGTCCAGGCATTACATTCATCCCAACATAGATCAGAATAGGTGTGGAAAGTCTGCATCCAGTATTACATTCTATGACAAAACATATCATGATGACAATGTAAAAGTAAGGAGGGTGGATTAGTCATTTATATAGTTCACATGGTTTCATTAAATTACCTCTATCTGATATGAGGTTTACGGAAATTTGAAGGCAACATAGTCCACACACAGATTACAGACAGCTGGAGGTAATTAGGAGGCCAACATTAGACTTTTGCCTCAAGGCCCATTAACAGGTTATTACGGCCATGGAGGTTTGTACTCATGCATATCACAAACTGACACGTGTGTTTATTAAAAAAGAAATGAGCTCAAATTTAGGGCAAACGAGTTTCCCTCATACCAGTAATGAAATCCCATCTCCACGTTCGTCATACAGTATTTCTGTAGTTTGGCTCTTCTCCAATTACCCTCAGTGCAAACTGACACAAGAAGAACTCATCAGAGTTTTTCTTTGTTAGGGTCTTCCCATGGCAGGAACGATAACATCTTAAAATCACACCACAGATTCTGCAAACCATAGACGTATCATTGATCATCTGATGAGGTTGTTGGATTCCATATTCCCTTGAAAATAATGAGCTGCTTCAAACACAAACACAAGTATCACCGTGTTCTGCATAACAATGTGTATACAAGAGAAACCTCCAGTACCTTGAATTATATTTGTGTCAAATGTGTATTTTTTCATATTTTCATTTTGCCTCCGTCTCGTCACGATGTGTTTGCTTGTGAAGAAGACAGGAGAACAAAAAAACAAATTCAATATTAGCAGAGGAACAGTTTCATCCCTGGGCAAACTCAGAGTTGCCATTTCAAATGAGGTCACTTACTTCCCTTCGGATCCTAATGATGTTTATTGATGTGTTTAATATATTTGTTCCCTTTCTGTTGGTTATTAATGGGCAGTGTGATTCTGGATGGTTCTGCTGGTGCCAGGAGAAGCAGACCAGCGGTAGATACAGGGAGACAGATGGGCAGAGAGTGAGACAGAGACAGAGAAAGTGGAAGAGATACCAGGAGTTCAGTCATAGTAATCCCTTCGGCCAAGAGCTCTGAGTCAATTATTCTTCATTTGTCTTTTATCTTGCCACTAGTGTCTAGGAATGGGGCTCCTCCAAAGCCTGTCAGGCACTTATTGATGCTGTCTGGCTTGAAGGGGTTTGCACAATGCTGAAGACAAGACCGGAGATGTGCAGGGTCTGAGGGGGTAATTATATCAGGAGTTGGAGTTGGTCCCCAACACCGATACTCGGTCCTGGCTTATAAAAATTACATGAGATGAAGTTAAATCTTAAAAGTAAAATGCAGGGGTAGTAAATAGTGTTTGGCAGTGATTTGTTAATGCTGGAATTTATGGGACTGAGCCCTGTTTTGTGTTTGGGCAAGACACAGTTGTAATATTGAACACAGCTGCTGCTGCTCCACTGTATACTGTAAATGTATACTTATGTATGATGGCATAACAGAAGAAATTTACAGTATATAATTTGTCAGTCATGGTTCAGATCAAATTTGGAGAAATATCTTTATTTGATTTCCTGGTGGAAATTAAATGAGAAAATTGATACCACTCTAAAGTCTGTATGCTATGTGTAAAGCTAGTGCCAGAAACAAATTAGCTGGTTGAAACAGCTAGCCTGGTTCTTTTCACCTGAAAGTCATGGTTCTATAGGGAGTTACAGGTATATGTGCTGAAAATCTTTTCTTCCTGGACACGTTGAATCTTGATCAAGTGTGGTTGCCTCACTGGTTACCCCATGTTTTTATTACTGTGATGATGACAACAAGTCAGCCATTTTAAACCAACCCACAATGTTTCCCTGCTCAAATGCACAAACAGACTGTATGTCTTTATATAGGGGAGTGTCAGTCTAGATAGCAAGGAGAAAAAACCTAACCAATATCAAATGACTTTTCTCTTTCATTTTTTTCACAATTGCTTCCATCATAGATTCTTTTTAAGCTTGTATTTTCTCCACAGTTAGTCTCCTTCACTCAGCTTCTTGTCCCCATCTCTGCAATCATGTGTTCATGAGTGTGAAAGTTCCCACGTCACATATTTCTATGGCCTGTCACTCAAAGGAAACACCTCCGCATACAGTGCCATGCTGGCCACTGGTGTGCCAGGTGAAAGAGATGTCAGGGCGGTCGGAGATACGAAGACATGGTCTTTGTGCTCAGTGTTTGTTGATAAATGCATCTGTCCTACATTCTTTCTGCATTCAGTGCATTTTTTTAAAACCTTAATGCCTGTTAAGGTTACACTGTTTCCCTGTATGTATATCACGCAAATCATGATATAGAGTCATATCAAATAACAACAAAATGAACCTGTTGATTGGATAGAAATCATAATGTGTATTTGTTATATTTATAGTGTTTTATTGGCAGCTGGAACTGACGTGATCGCTTTACACTGCATCTAATTGCTGCACGCATTGAAAACAATAAACAGATGGGGGGAAAAACGATGCAGAGTTGGCTTCTTTCAAGTCTTAGTTAACCTTTAAATATTGCTACGTGCATTAATATAAACTAGCCCATCAATAACAAAGCTGTGATTTTCCTCTAGGTCAGAGTGTCAGATCTATACTCAGTATGTTGCATATTCCATCTGCAGTCTTTATGCTTTCATTGATTCTATAACCCCTATGACAACACAGAGGTAGAAAGGGTAGTTAAAAGGGATAAATGCTGACAGGCATCCAACAATATGGAAGGTGAGAAAGCGAAAGCGAGAGAGAGAGAGAGGCATACATCTATTAAATATGTCTTTGATGCTTCAGTTCAACCTGAGATGAAAAGTCTGGTCTTTCATCTCCAATGTTTTCAGAGAAATATAGATAGAAAGTGTCTCTGAATCTTTTAAATTATTTAATTATTACTGATGATAAATCCCCGTTTTTTCAAGAGTAAATGAAAAATGAATCGTCTGCATTTCACACTTTTACACACATCTTTAAACAAGATGCACTGTCTAATAATCCTCAGTCCCTCTCATTCTTTATGAAGGAAGAATTTCCAGCACATTCTGGGAAAAAATTATATTATATTGAAATTCATCAAGTACAGTTAAACATTGTGAACACCTTTGTTCACAACGACGTGTGTGAACAAAGGTTAGATTCTAATTATTGGATAAAATAAAAATGTTGGACAGGCGATTGTCAGACATCAGTTGAAACTCACTAAAAGGTTCTGTGAAGTCATCGGGGGCTTCAGATTCAGGTGATAATTTAGTCAGTGTTAGTGACCCTGATGTAGTGCTTAGCACTGTTGCCTCAAAGTAAGAAGGACCTTGGTTCAAATCCACCAGTCAGCCTGGTGTCTTTCTATGTGGAGTTTGCATGTTCTCCCTGTGCCTGTGTGGGGGTTTTGTATTAGTACTCCTGCTTCCTCCCATAGTCCAAAGATATGCAGTTATGTTAGAGTATCTTTTAACTGCTGACTCTATATTGTCCATAGTTGTAAAGGTGAGTGTGAATGTGGCCCTGTGATAGACTGGCAACCTGTCCAGAGTGTAAATGAAGCTGGGATAGGTTACAGCACCACCATGGCCATTAGCAGGCAAACCGGGTTAAGATAATGCATGGGTGGATGGATGGATACCTACTCTCCACAGTACACACAGAGCAGAGTGTTACAAACGTGTTCATTTTCATCTGAGCCATGATGATTGAGTCTTTCATACCTGAAGACATGATGAAGTCAGAAGTGGTTACTGTGACAGATACACATACAAATAGGCCTCCAACATCTAGACACAATGTTCTGCTACACCGACAGCAAAAAATAGCGTTTGAGAAAGCTTGGAAAAAAAAGAGATGGTACCGACCTCCATTAGAAAGTAGAGAATGATTTTTTTTCATAACAGAATAATGATTGAGCAAGCTAAAAGAAACAAGAATACAGCTTCACAACACAATATTAGTCTGTGATCAGCTAATGAAACAGCAGATGAGGATCACCGGATTCATAATTTGTATATTTAAGTTTAGTTTACACTGTGCCAGGTGTTTTCTTCTGTCAAATGTGTGTTTTTAATTAAGTAGTTGGTAGTGATTGTTGAAATATTTCATCAACAACATCATATAACTAAAAATACGTCCAGGCAGGCAACGTCAAGCTGGCTGCTGATTGTGGTTTGTTGTGCTGCATGCAGGTGAAGCTTCTGTGGATACAGGCCTAATGGCTACATGCAGGCTGACTGACTATGCAGTTCAAAGTCAGACATAAATTGTAGGTAGGTTAAATAAAAATGATCAAATGAAATGCACAGCAGGAGTGTTCTCTGAAATCTTAGAGCTTTTTCAGTGAAAGCAGCTTCCTGCTGCAGCTTACCTGTTCACTGTGCAGGAAAGCATTTAGGTTATTAAATATCTGTAAGTATATATCTGAAAGTGGATGCTTCAAGGAACAAGTGTGAGAGCTGGCAACACTGTGATACTGAACTCTGACAGGTTTCAGTTTGAATTTCTACAGGTGAAACTCAGCTTCAGTGGGCTCTGGCCCAATTTAACCCCTGGATACAGCTGAAAAACGACTGATCAGCGTAGTGAAAGTCAGAAGACGGCTAAATGGTGATCTGAAACTCAAACAACTCAGTAACTGGCTGCTCATTAATGTTTAACAAGTCGTTTCTGTATGTGTTTCCTATTTAAAACTTTAAATCTGATAATGAATGAAGTGAAAAACACCTGTATTATGATCAGTTTCTGTGATTCTGATCTGTGAATCTGAAACATTTTCTTAATGCTCCAGTAAACAGTATTAATAAACATTAGAGTTTGTGTCATTGTTTGTCATTAGTTTGTGATTGACACGAATTAGCAACAGCAGAAATAACTTTAATGATATTTACAGCACATTCACGTTAATATTCACATTAAAATCCCTGAGCTCACACAAATGCTTGACAGCGTAGTGTAACTGCACAGTTTTACATCTCTAATTGATGTAAATATTATCAAGAAGTTTGCTCATATAGGATTAGTAGTTCTGAGCATAAAATATACAATAATAAAACATTTTTACATTTAAATATTTGAAATAAGGTGTTACTTTAATTTAACTGATCAGTTTGTGAAATGTTTGGATAAAGTGTGATACCAAAGTGTGAAACTCTGCTTTTAGTGAGCTCTTTGTGGAGGAAAATGTAAAATACATCATCAGTTCACATCATGGTGGTTGTTTTGGTGAGTGGTGTGTGTACGCATGTGGTAAAAATGCATTCCATGTGATTCTGTGTGGTAATTGCCATATATAGAGTAATTTAAGTCTTATTTGAGAAATGAAATGTGCCTTTAAACCTTTTGAAATCATATCTAACTATTAATGAACATGAATTTAGAGATGCACACCATGTGCCAACTTCAGAAGAAGCAGAGGAAGCCATGGGACAGGTTACACAGCAGGTGGAAGCAGACATGCAGGCTCACCGCACGGCAGGCAGCCAAACAGTCTGAGGTCCTGCAGATTATTTTGGTCTTACATCAGATCAGTGGGCAGAGAGGGTTAGGAGACTTAACCAGAGGCTAAGGGATTGGACGCAGTGGTGGCCGGGTTCAGGAGATGTGACCAACGAACCATCCTTTTCAGGGACATAACTATCATGCGCCATCTCATGGTTGGCAAGTAAATCATAAGGCCTGTTTTTTATCTGGATGATTTAAATAGCCCTGGGACCTCCAAGGGTACCGACGTCCTTGTTCACCCTCCCGTTGGTGCTTTATAACTGCATTTAAAGTACACATGCTGATGGCAAATACATGTTTGTGGGTAAAAACATTACAACTAAGAAAAGTTTTCTGGTTAAACCAAACCTGACATGGTACTCTGGACCTGAACTGGGTCTGCTTTTTGCCAGTCTTGCACTTTAAATGCCAAACCACCTCCTTGTGGCTCTGTTTCCATTATTTATAATAATTGTAGTACACAAAATCTGATGCATCACAACGTTATCATAATTTGATTATGTTCATTGCTAAAACGGAATTGTGTCTTCCATTTAGTCTACAGCAGTATGTCTTCACCTGAATAATAATACCTTTGGAAAAAGAGTGGAGACCATTCCTCTTACTGATTCACTCTTCTTACTCTATCTTAATTCTCACAACCCGAGGCAGTCACTCGGTCTCCAGGTCAAAGACTCTGGCTTATTGGGAATTGCTGCATTGGATGTGGGGAAAAAAAGAGTCAGACACATGACTGAAGGCAACCTCAGGCAGGATGGCCGTGTCCATGACCTTTTGCCTTTGTTCTATTAGTCTCTGTGAAGGACAAAAACCCTTCTCATCCACTGTGGCACTCGTGACTTTGGCAAGATCAAAGATGTGAAGCTTGTCGCAAATCACCCTCTCATGAGAAAACAGACAAACTGAACTGGAGAAATGGACATTCACGAAAGATTAACAAGGCCAAAATGTAGGTAAAGGTGTAAGATAACCCAGCCTAATGTCGTTTAAGATCTTTGGAAAATGATGGTACTGAAGCTATTTGGACCTATTTATCTGTATACTGCTTCAGATTTTAGCCTCAAGAGAATCTGTTTTACCAGTCCGTAGATAAACCACATCTTAACAAATCTTAAAATATACAAGCACGACATCCGGTGTATTAATTCTCTGTGTTTTCCGGGCCTCTTCCCCATGTTGGCTGTAGCTGTTGACAAGTGACAGCTACTAAATGTATTTCTATATATAATAATTTGCTTTAATGTAATTTAGCTGTAAATAATTTACACACAATCAAAAATGCATGTACTGTATATACAATGAACATTTTAAAAACCTATATGTCTTAAAATGGTGGACTAACTGAAAACAAACAAAGGAATATAAGAGACGAGAAATAATAAGGAGATTAAGAGAGACAAGACTAACATATGAGCTGAACTAAGTAGTTTTTTGGAACAAATACCGAACAAACTAACATGAGATAAACACTAAATTTAAAAGATAAAAAACAAAAGAACTTAGAAAATGGCATAAACAAACACAGCACATGAAAAACATAATCAGGGAAACAAAGCACTACAGAAACAAGACAAACCATCAGCTCAAAAACCAACAGAAGCCCGACAGAAGGAATCGTAGAGGAAGTTGTGTTGCTGTTGAACTTTTTCTGGTTGCGGTTCTTTTCTTTCCCTTTAAACTGAGAGCAGCTGTAACATACTGTAGACATATAAATACCTGCGTGTCCACCTAAATAGAAAATTGAACTGCACATCACTGCATAAAAAATGACAAGCTGTTTTCTGGGATGCTCTCTGGCTTCAGGAGAGGAGGTGGGAGTTATGCCGGTGATGGCCAAACTATTATTATGGACAACACCTCCCACAGCACACCGAGTGGCCTGAGCAGCTGCTGTTTTGCTACGTTTGCTCAACTTTCTAACTAGATTTTTAGTGTCCTGCACTGTGTTCAGTGTGTGGAGGAGAGCAGCAGCATTTTTCAGTTGACTTATCAGCAGCCATTAAGAACTTTGAATGACATATAAATGTGCTGATGTTAGTGATTTCCTTTATAGTTTAACAGAGTAGTCTGGCCATATTTGTTTTTACGTTTTTTAGAATTTTGAGTGTGGCATATTTGAAGGACCTTGTGTCCAGCTTGGCAAAAAAATGAAACCTATCTGATATTATTAAGTCTTGAATGGGAAAACCATCATGTAAGATGTCATCATGACCAATGTCAGTCTAAATATGGTTCACGTTAGCTGTGTTCTTTAAAACGTAAACCTGGATCCAGATGGAAAAGGATCACAAAATGGTCCAGATGATTACTAAACCCAATTTAAATGCAGTTTGTGAACATTACAATAAAACATTTTGAATCATTTACACGTGTCTCTCAATATAGCAGCACACTGTATATTGAATGATTTATGATTAATTATATTTATTTATTCTAAAAGGAGATCCCTCTGGCCCACGATACAGTCACTATTTTCGGCCTGAACATGTTCATACATTAAGTACATTTAAAGTGCCGCCCATGTAATAAGTAGGCAGTGGCCACACTGTGTGCTTTGTTATGCTGCATTTAGAAAAATACCTTTCCAGTATTTTTGTATTGTTTTCTCTTTGTATTGTATTTCCCAATGAGGTATTGATTTCTCCACTCAAACAAAGCAGAGTTGGCAATGACTACCAGCCAGTCACTCTGGGAGTTGGCTCTGAGGTAAACCTCTGTCTGTGTGTTTGCCGATTCTCCTTGTATGACCACTTTTCTCTGTATAAAAATGACTAATTGGTGCAGACACACAGTGCTTGGCTAATTATCAGGTATAACTTATGAATTTCAGATGTCTTTATTTGCATGAATTTGCTTCCACTCTTGAAGGCCTTTTGTGTGTTGCAAAGCCCAGCGGCCGTGCAGGCTGTAACTCCCTTTGGTTACAGCCTGGAGTTGGGAAACTGACAAAATCAATCAGAAGTGTGTCCAAAAATGTGAGGGTCATGCACCATGACTTTCCATTAGCTAGGTTCATTATGGTAAATGAGCAAAGAAATTGAGCTTGTTATGACTTACAAACGGGAAATTTGAAACTATTTTCCAAAAGCTAGTTGTATCCCATCAACTGAAAAACAACAAAACAAAGTGTAACGACTCCATCTCACGCCATTCTTGCAGTTAGTGATAATGCGTATCCAATTAGAAGTCCATTCGCCATAAACCTTGTTGATTCCTGCCACATGGATGATGCTGCTAATTGTGGCCCCCTCCCTCCACTGTTGGCAGTACCTGGCAGCACTCCATGTGTTTGTTTGGCATTTTGCTTAAGCAGGTTGGAAATGTTTTTTTATATAAAGTGAAATGGCATCAAGTGGCTGCCAATGCACTTGTCAATGGTCTCCTCCGATTACTATAATTATACTAATGTATCAGAATTAATGCAGTAATGATTTATTCACGCGTACATGGTAAATGCAGGTCTACGTACAGTAGCACATTTAAGGTAAATCACTCAATTAGTCAGTCAATTAAACAATCAATCAAGGGTTCTATGTGGGATTTACATCTGTCTGGAAAAAATAACTAAAATGTTCATGTGTATTTTCTAGAGAGTAACAGGATATACGATAAAAACAGTACTGTTCGGAATGTAAACCGTCCATCTACTAAAGCAAAGTCGGCAGTGTGAATTCTGACATTCAGCAAAGGTTTATTGTCAATAATTCTTTATTAGAATTTTTTAGTCACTGCAGGGACTTTTTACTGATGTTGCACAGGTGTTACTTTTATTTCCATTATTCTATTATAAAGCCTGACTCTTTCAAAAGCATTGACCTGACAACAGGTGAACTGTTGTCAGGTCCAAAAAAGGTTTGGACAAGCTTCTCAGATTTTTTTTTTTTCTAAGTTTTCTAAATTTTTCAAATTCTCATTTGAGTGAGTTTGCATCAGTTTTGAAATATCTGTGTGGGAGGTGTGAGGGCAAGAGTTCAAAGTAATTGGATACTTGGTTACAGAATGTTTTCTCTGCAGCTGGGCATCAGTAAAGTGTTAGTTCAGGCACAAAAGTGCTCACACTTGGCACAGAGTTGATTGAGAGCTTAGTTTACATTTATATAAAAGTCAAGCTGTCCGTAAATGTGAGGAGCTGGAGGCGATCGTGCAAGTAACGAAAATAATAACGAAGCTCAAAGAAAGCAAAAATCAGATATGAAAGGAATCTGGTTTCATGGGTACAGTCTAAAAAAGCAAGAGCGCACAGGAAAACTATAAGATGAAAAACGAGTTCTTTTCTCAGCACACAGGACATTTTCCCTTGTCAATGATAAAGAGAAGACTAACGTCAGAGGATTCGTGCTTGGTGGTGGATATGTTATGACATCTGTGTGCATAGTTGCTCATGGAACTGGTACGCTGGCATTTATCGATCATTTCACGGGTGACATAGTTAACACACTGAATACAGAGGCATCTACAGAGGCAACACTAACGTGGAGACATATGTTGGTGCCCTTCCATGAAAAAAGTCATGGATACACTGTAAATAGAAACTACTAATAGCTAATTTGGCATATGTATAGTCCAAATGTACCAACATGTAAATACAAAAATTCCTAAAAAAATTGATCTTAAGGGGGAGTCTGAAAATTTGGTAATATCATTCAGTTTGCAGTGCCCTCTTCCAGTACACATCCTAACACTAATAGGTAGTAGGTTGTAGATTTCCATTATACCCCTAGTATGTGTTGATAGAATGATTTCTTTCTGGCTGGTAATGTCTGAGGATGGCAGCATCCACTTTCTGGCCTTCACACACACACACACACACACACACACACACACACACACACACACACACACACACACACACACACACACACACACCTCAAGCATTGTACCATGATTCATAATGAGAAAAAGATTAAATTGGACTTATGAGGAAGGTAGAACTGTGATTCCGGCCAAGTGTGTCTCTTAAAAATGCATCAACACTCATTAAACTGTGCATAATGGGCTTTGAAGAAATTTGTCCCCTTGCCATTTTGGTCACGGCTTAGGAAAAGTGGTCATAATAGATACAAATTAAGTCATGAGTAAAACTGGACACACAAAAGAACACATGCACAACCCCACAAACACACTAAATGCTCTTGGACTACCACGCTGTATCTCGTTCATGGTGTGACTAAAATTGGCCACAACTATAAGTCCCAGGAAATAGCAATAAGTTATGATTAAAAAATGATGGAGAACCTCATCCCCCAATTAGGATAGAGATCGCTTCCAACATCTGAAAAGACTGGCTGGAAATCCTCATGTGCTGATGTTCCAGACATATGTGAGCAGTAAGCCAGGCTTGCACACACTGAGGCCATGCAAGCATCATAGTACTGTGGCTAAAAAAACTTTTCTTTTTGTCAGAGCAATCAACTTTTAATGGTTTGAACATAAACAAATTATTTTACACTGGCAGACACACAAAATAACACACCTATTCCAGTGGCTTTATGTAGTATCTCTGCATATAAAATGGCTGTTGAAGTTCTATAATCAATTCAAAAACATGTACACTGAGGCCAGAACTTGAAGTGGTCAGTGGTACCATTGAACAGAACTATAATTATCTACTTCTCCATCTGGTCATGTGGCCTCCTGTGCCAGGAGTGGACCTCCTGCTGTCTGCTGTATGAGCATGGCCAAATACAGTTAAGCTTCTCGAATGAGGTCAAAGGAGCGGGCTTGGCACAGCTTAAGATACAGCTTGGATATTGTAGTTTTCAGCAGTATCCATGTTGGCCAAATAACTCTTATCCCATAGCTCTCGCTGCAATTTATTCCAATTTGTTTGTGATTTTCCTTCTTTTAATTTTCCAGCTGATTTTCTTGTTGTACACGTTGTGAACGTAAGCATGGGGATGCTGTGCAGAAACCCGAGACTCTCGAAAAGAGCAAAAAACAAAGCATCTTCAGGGCAAAGTCAACAACTTCGTAGGATGACACGTGCCTGTTACACTGTTAAAGACAGAAATATATTCCAGCAATTTAGCATTGTGTTTGTATACCACAGTCCATGGGCAGTTTGAAAAAGCAACAAAATCAATGTCTTCTTTGTGATTCTACACATTTTTCTTAGGGTCAAAATCTGGCGAACTTTTTGTCTATATGTTTATTAAGGTCTTTAATAATTTACATATAATTTCAACATTTCAACAATTTCACAAAGAAGATACGTCTACGTGTGCTGCTTGCAACAGAATACAGCTTACAAAACTATTTGCGAGTAATATGTGTAATATTGTCACTGCTTAAATGATAACCCTGTGGTGTCATGTTTCATTTATACATCGCCGCGAGTGCTTCAAGCTGTTCCACCGCATGATGCAACTGGACGTGCAAACAGAGGAGTGAATGTTTTGTTGTCCACTGTAGAAACTGCTGATTTTATACAAGTTTGGATACAACCCACATGCACACACACACACACACACACATACACACAAGCTTTTGTAGACTGGAGCTCAGGGCAATCGCTCTCACTCTACATAGGAGTCAATGTTGTTCTTCAGTCCGTCATTCACTCAGCAATACTGTTCAAACAATCAGTCTTCCTGTCCAAACATGTTAATCCACCTACTTCATCCTTATTCCCATGGACACTGGCTGCTGCCTGCCACGGCACTCCCGGTTCCTCTTGGGTACACACACACACACAGGAGTGTCAGCAGCATTAGAAAACCTCTTCAAACAAATACGCCGTCTTACATATTCAAGTGCAGATCAGATAACACTGCAGGGACTGTACATGATGTGGAGAAGACAAGTGGATTTTCTCAGTGGACATAAAATAAACAGGCTGGTTGGAGACTGTTGAGCTTTGTGGTTTTTATTGTGTTTTTGTCCCCATGTTCTCTCGAATCAAAAGACATACTGTAGCATCAGTTTCTATTTTACACAATTAATACACTGGCAACTAATAAGAAAAGACTTGTATTTATTTTTGTATTGCTTCCAACACTGATGTCACCTTCCCGCTGAGCTCACAGTTACTATATTCTTGTCTGTGCAGACTGCTAACATCTGTTGTTCTACTGCTGATGTTTGAATATGCAGCCAGATACATTGTAAGGCATTTGAAGTGGCTGGCAGGAGAGGCTGGTTGTAAAAGAGATACAGCTTTCTTTTGATACTACATTCTAAGTGAATAATCAATAGATTTTATGTGCATATCATATTGATTGTTGGGGCATTGTAAATGCACTGTAACTTAGAAGAAGCACATTTAGGAGATGAATGGGGTCAGTTGTTTTTAACATGTCAAATACACAGCAGGGATGTTTCCAATGGAGAGATTTACAGTCATGAAAGCACATCTCTGTCAATATACAAACATTTCTGAAATACATCGAGTATTGATTTCTACAGACCTTATCTCTAGTTCATTTTTTATTTTATTTTTATTTTTAATTTTATTACTACAGAAGCTTCAAATTAAATTTAAATGTGTTTGTGACTTGTGTTCCATTTTTACCTGGAGCTTTACTGCGTTTCTCGTTTTATTGTAAGGTATTGTTTTTAATACGGGTACATTTTCTAAATTGTCATTATGCAGCTATATTGTCATACTAATAATAATAATCATGATCATAATATATTTATAGTTACACTGTATCATTTTGTAGTAACACAACACAGCGCGCTTATGTACGTTTTCTCTAACAGAAATGCCACTTTCAGTCACTTTGTTTTCTTTATTGACCGCTGTCAGTGAAACTCAGCTCCGATAATATAATGTATTTTCAGCAGGTTTTTAATTTGAAACATCAGGCAGTGTTTAAGTTAACGGTGCTTGTAAAAAAAGAAATGAGTGGAATGACAACAGTTTCTGTGATGAGAAGAAAAACTGAGAACAGGACAGTGATTTGAACTATGATGCGACACATAAGACTGCTGTACTTCGATTAAATCCACTGGGGGAAAAACTCTACAGCGACGCCTGCTTCATATTAAGCACATCTGCTGCTGCTGGAAAAAGAAACTAAATTTACGAGCATCTTTCATGAATCATAGATCACATGTGACTGTGATCCCGAATTCTTCCAAGCACTGTGCATTCTCTCGGTGAGGCTGAGCCGTTAAAGCATCTTTGTTTAGGCCGAAGCCTTTTTGTTTCAAAACCCATTGTGTCGCTTGAGCAACGTCCCACAAGACGTCTTGAAAGGAAGAGCCACGGGCCTGTTTGGGAAGACTGCATTAGCTGTCACAAAGTGGTATGTGTGTGCATGTAGATATGAAGGTGTTTAATGGTGACTCACTTCCACACCTCAAAGCTTCAGAGTATTGGGATTTGCAGCAGCGCTGACTCAAAACACCACGCGGTGTGTGATACACAGATTCAACCAGCTGCATGTACATCAACGTGGAAGTGAAGTGAATTGGAATGGTTGTATGGGGGAGTATTTTCGCGTCAGACTGTGATCTCTGAGCCTCTTGTTGTGGGTGGTGACGCTTTGAGTCTACATTTCCTAGCGATGTGTGGGAGGGACACAGGGCAAGGAATGGACTGAGGAGCGGAAGTGAAAAAGAGCAGTGAGTGATAGAAATTATACAGACCTGAGGTTCACAATGTAACTGTGTGGGCTTGCATCTTTGTCTCCCTCGGTCCAAAAAAGCACAGCATGGGTAAGACAGATCAGCTCCCCCTACATTTTCACACTGTCTGAAAGGAAAAGGAAAAAATAGATGTGGGAAAGAAAATGGAATCATAAGTGAGAGAGGAAAAAGGAGCCAGGGAATGAAGGTAATATTTATCAATCAAAGCAACAGTGAGGTTCCTTGCTGTATGACCTTGTGGGTATAAACTGATTTTGCTGTGGTTTGGTTTTCTGCCTACCACCGAGAGAATCATTAAAGTGACTTGGCAGGTCTCCCTGTCACATATATCAGGAGCCGCAGTCTTATTAACAATAAAAAAAAAAGGAGAGCTCGCCACGCATAGTCTTCTATTGATCCTCTCAGGTGCAATTAAAAAGTAATTGGTAAGGCTGTTTTGATGGTATATTCCAAATGACTACCAAATGTGTAAAGTAGGAAATTATGAGATGCTTACAAAAAGTTGTGTTGTTTTTTAATTAGCTTTCAACAGAGAGTGTGTGATTTATTGTGAAAGGTATGTGGAGAAATGTTGATGTCTGTCATGAAAATATCAGCCCCCTCTCAGGTAGTAGCTGAAACTGTGCTCGAGTTGCACTCACTGCTGAGCTGCATACATTTGACCTCTCAACCTGAGTGTCCACATTTCTTTCTTGTTAGAAGCTTTACTCTGTGGCTTTGTCTCCTTTGTGTCCAAATGACTAGAGGTAAAACTAAAGGTAAAGAGAGCGTAAGTCTGAGTCTGAGTGTAAGTGAGTCTTTGTTTCATTAGCATCAGCAACACAGTGCAATCTCCCACTGAGCATTTCTCTAATCAGTTGAATTGTAAATTTGAATCAAGTGATTCACTGCTGTCCCGTACAAACACCACAGACATGCCTGAAGTCGCTGTCTGACCGGCTGACTCACTCTTGGACTTGACTCTTTTGTTGAGCTGTGAAGTTTCGCTCGTGAATACGTAGGGCAAACGTAAATGTAAAAAAACAAAACAATAGTAAACATAAAACAATCCTTGAAAAACCTACCATATCTTTACACTCTCAGACAGTCTCTTACAGTCACACAGCATACTGTTGAAAAAGGCTTCATTCCAAGGCTTGATTTTTAGTTATTAGAAATGTTTGAAATCTCAGTGGGATTTTAAATTAGGTTTTTTTTTTTTCTTCTAGAACACAACCCAGAAGTTGCAGTTTCACTCAGACTTTCTGTTTCTCTCACGCTTTTTGTATTCATTTAATTAACAGTGTAAAAAGGTTTCACGTCTCACCAGCTGATGATCAAACGTGTTGTAGCCTAAAACAGTATGTGAACGTGCAAGATGGAGCGTACACATGCAGAGTTGTAGTGATGGCTGAGTTTGAGTGAGAGAACAGATCATGACCTTTGAAAAATGTTGTCACTGAATGCATTTAGCATTTAGTGTCAAAGCAAAGACTAGTGATCCACGCTGTAGTCCACTATGACTGCTTTAAATAAACCTCCCGTTTTTCATACTGCTCCCCTTCTTGACTCTCGTCAGCTCTCTCTCTTTTCTATGTTTGTCCCAGGAAGGATTCATAAAATCCTTCACCCGCTTCCTCTGTTTGTCTTGATGAATCAACTTCTGCCTTTATTTCTCTTCTCTCTCACAGCTCGGGTCATTGGTGGAATCACGTAGGAAGTTACATCAGAGTTGTAGAAGCTTGAAAAACAAAAAATGACAAAGATTATTTTGAGTGTTTAGTTACTTCTGTAAAGCTGATCGCCCTCCTCCTCCTCCTCTCTGCTAACTTGGCGATGATCTTCCTGCAGCCTCTGATCCTCTGACAATGCCAGTTCAGAAAGCGTGACTGAACTCTCTTACTGTATCTTTTCTTGCCTCCTCAACTTCCTCAATCATGTCTTGTGCAAGAACTGTGACTTAATCAAATTCAGAGTTCATCAATCTGGATGAAGTTTTGCCATGTTTGGTGCAGTTTTTGTCTGCAGATCTTTTTCAGTCTCTTTCAGTAGTGGTGTGCACATTGTAGAGTTCTGCTTCATCTTTGTTTTCGGTTGGAGTCTTAGTCTGGTTTTTCCTATATTGAATTCAGGGAAGTGAAGATCCATTATGGTGTCCCCAATGGGTCTGATTCTCCTTTCATTGGTTTTGTGGGAAACAGGGCCTCTGGGCTCAGGTGCTAAATATCTCCTCCAGTTTCCCTCTGGTTGCAGATCACGTCATTCTGGATTACATTACATTTTATGGCATCGGGAGAATCACCTTCCTGTGGAGAATGGTGTCTGGTGCATTTTTCCTTTTTACCTGAAAGGGTCATCTAGAAGAGTTGGCAAAACAACTTTCCTGATAAAAACAGCTACTGAAGCTGTTTAACTAACACAGCTGCAACAGTTAGCTGTTAGCTCCAGTTACACATTATCAGGGATCAAGGTTCAAGGTTACTTTATCGTCATCAGCAACGTTATGCGTGTACAAAGTGTGATGAGACAACGTTTCCCCATGGCCCCGGTGCAACACGTAGTAACATCTGTGTTTGCATTACCCTTTTCTTTTCATTTTCATCTTTAATCTTGGAAGCCACATATTAGTGTTACTAAAAGAAATAACAATGTAAAATGTACATTGTGAACTACACAGATGGTCAACATATTGTCTGAAATACAGTGTAAATTGCAAATGAAGATTTTTAATCACACACCAAAACAAACGTTTGCAAAACAGCTAATAACCCTAACCCTATTTAAATCTGTCACTTTCATATTATTTTGCTAATCAAGAAAGTAACAGATGGCGTAGAAACCATCTGTTATATTATTTATTTGTCGGTATTCAAAGATTTCTTGCATTGCTTCTCGCACTTTTCCTTTTCTTAAACACTGAAGGTGTACTACTCATTCACAACTAAATACATGTAAATTATGTAAATCATGCAACTGATAACTAACATAATTCATAAGAAATGCAGTTAAAGCTACAACGATTTTTAATTACATTCCTGTGCTTGCTGTGATTTGGTTAGCTAAAAACACACACTGTGTAACGTATTAAAACGGATCTTTCTCCACAGTGTATGGCTGGTGGCTAAAAGACCAAATCAAAAAGTAAAGCTAATAAAGAAAATAACTTCCATAAGTACCAGCACCACCAAACTCTGGTTTTGCTTAAATGTTGCCCCCTTTTACTCAATCGTGTCTTTTCTGGGTCTGTCTGAAGAGAGTGGTTTGGATGCTTTGTATGAAGAGACAACGTTTGGACACGGGACAGTCACTCCTGTTATCCTGTTACCTCCACAGCAATGTGGAAGCAATAACAGCAGTTTAAAAAAAAAAAAAACGCTGACTAATGTCTGGCAGCAACGACCCTGGACAAGGTTATTTTAAGAGACAGACGTAGCAGAGGACAGAGGACCTCCACGGGCCTTACAACTACATATCTAGAGTGATTGCTGATTGTTACTTCTCCACTCAGACTCCATCTCTGTTTAATACTCTCATTTTGACCTTTCTCATTTTCATTTTTTCCATTTTCTCTCCACACTTCCTCACATTTTTTTCTCCGGCACTACCTCTCTCTCTCTCTGGCCCCTGAAACAGCCAACATCATCAACATCCAATAAAACATAATTTGTATCTTAGAGAGGGTCCAGATGATGACTGCAGACTCAGCTCAGTCCTTTAAGAAGCTGATTAAATTGAATCTGCAACAGCTACAAATGATGTGTTACTCAAATGCTTCTAAAATGAAAAGAATATTTCAACTCTGTGCAATGTCTGCTACTTTTTTTACATTTTAAAAATATGTACTTGATTTGAATGTTTCTGATTACTGAATAAATCAACACTTAACATGACACTGTGTTTTTAATTAAGTCCTATAAATAGAAAATGCTTGTTAAAGGGAATAAGACATTCAATTCACTCATTCACAAAAAGTGCCAAGGTATTACTTTACTTTATTATGTCTCGCAGTATTTTGCAGAAGCAATTTCATCATTTCATGTCAGGGAGTCCGAGCAGTAAGGATACCATGACAAAAAAGAGCATGCCATGCCACAGTAACTTTAGTTTTTTTTTATTACCAGTGTTGATTTAAAGAGCTCCAGCATGGACAAAAACACCAAAAAGAAATCCGTTGACTTTTTTTGTTTGAGGTTTTCTGTACCTGTCTGGGAACACAATGAACCAACTGCTGACTGCAATGATAAATCATTTGGAACAATTGATTTTCTTTGTTTCCTGGAAGTACAAGTGATGAGTTTTTAATATAAATTAAATAAACTGCCAAAAAAGCCTCTGGTCTGTTAGAATGGAGTATAAAAGTGAGGGGGGAGTTTTTCAGTTCACTTAAATTCCAACAAAGCATTATTAATATTGCATTATGCACAAAGCTGTTTCTCTAGCCTATTCTCTTTGTATAAAAGGGAAAGCCAAAATCATATAAACACCTCTCAGTATAAAGTAACACGATTCAACACAGCACAAACTACCTCTAAACGATGATGCAGTTTATTGTATTTTTTGTTTTTACTGTATTAAATCTTATCCTTAGATCCTTATTATATAAATCTTATATAATTAAAAATTATCCCTCAAATAAGACTTGATGGTCAGAAATTAAGAGGCCATATGACAAGATGCAACCCCTTAAAGCCTAAGCCGGGTTGGAACATGCATCATCAAGTACAGAGATGAGGCACAAAGGTTTTATGGACTGTGAGACCAAGAGAGCGTGCAGCTCAACCTCTGCCAATATGATAGAAAATGCCAAAGTGTGCGAGAAGAAAGGATCTGCTAATGATCCAGACTGTACAAGCTCATCTGTGCAGCGTGGTGGTTGTATCATAGCTTGGACACCGTGGCTGCTTCTGGAACAGACTCACTAATCTTTACTGATGATATAAGCCATGTTGGTAGCAGCAGGGTGAATCCAGGTGTGTACAAAAACATTTGTCTGCTAATTTAAAGGAGAAATGTATCAAAACTAATTGGGAGAAATTTCATCATGTAGCAAGACAGTGATCCAAAACGCTTTAAACTTCCACCTGCTGAAGAACCCACACAATGAAACAACAACTTAAAGAGGCTGAAGTACGGTCGTTGTTATTGCATACAATGAATCTGCAACCAAATTTCCTTCATAACAATCTGGTCCAATACTTTTGCTCAGGTTTTGGTACAAACTGATAAAAAAAGTTTATGTTTAATGTATCTAGATCAGGGGTGTCAAACTCAATTTCATCTCCGGTCACATCAGCATTACGGCTGCTCTCGAAGACCTGCTTGTAACTGTAAACCATATGCAGCGGTCAACACTTCCATATAAGCAATGTAGGCAAATGCCCAGAGCAGCACTTTGGCAGGGGCAGCAAAATGTGAGCCAAAAAAATTAGATCATGTGACTCTCTTCACCCTGGGTGCTCACATGTGAGCAGATCTTTTTGAAAGCATGGACCACTAAGTATATCTATGAAAATATCCATGTAGATCTTTGATGAGGAATGTGCCACAAAGACAGTGCACACCTCCGTGCCAGAGCACAGAGCGGGCGTCTTGTTCCTGCACTAGCTTCGCTCCAGTACAATAAACACAACGTACAACTTTAACATATAATACTGTGATTTCTACCTGTGGAGTAGACATGTTTGATACTAATTGATGCTAGTGGATGCAGTCAAATAGACAAGGTTTTCAAGAGGTTGGTTTTGGGTGACAGACATAACCTTGTAGTAAAACATGTTTAGGTGTCTGTCATTTTTTCATAATATGACATGACTCATTTGAAATAATTTCATAATACTTAACTGTGTTAAGTAATATTGTTCTGAATAGGCCACAATGAGGCGACAAGTAGCTCAATTGGTAGAGCAGTTGTCTACGAACCCCAGGCTGAATGTTTCCCAGTTTCTCCAGACGAGACACTGAAAACCCACAGTAGCACTGTCATCTACTACAGCTGTCCAAATAACAGTTTCCCCAAGGACATCGATAAAGTGTGTCATTATGACGATGGCTTACAGATAAATTTGTGGTATGGCTGGTATAACGTCATTCCTGCAACAAAACCCTAATAAATGGTGGAGCAGGCACAATAGTGACATGTTCAAGGGTTTCTCAGCAAAATTTTACATTCATGGGACATAGTGGGAACGTAAATGAGGGTTATGCTCATGCATCCACTTCCACAATGATTGAGATTTATAAAACAGAGCCAATTATTTGTGCAGCTTATGAAAAAAATCACCTTTGCGCTGGATAAATTAATCTACAATATCAGAATAAAATAAAAAAGACTAACAATTTCTTTTTAAAACCTTTTATCACTTTAGTACCAGTTAAAAGTTTGGACACACCTTACTTGGTGCATTGTTACTGAAGACATCCAGTCTATGAAGAACACATTTGAAATTATGTAGTAAACAAAAACCCAGAATATGTTTCATATTTTTGATTCTTCAAAGTAGCCACCTTTTGCTCTGATGACAGCTCTGCACACTCTTTGCATTCTCTCAGTCAGCCTCATGAGGTAGTCGCCTGGAATGGTTTACCAACTATCTTATAGGAGGCCAGCTCATCTGATGCAGCACTGCACCACTCTCATTTCTGGACAAATAGCACGTACACAACCTAGAGGTGTGTTTGGGGTCATTGTCCTGTTGCATGTTGCTGAATCCTAAAGTAATGGTAGACTAGTCTTTTCTCTTTACTTTCTCTTTTCTTGCCATTATAAGGATTAGTACAGTAGTTGTAGAAGCACTAATAGAGTTCTAATGGTCTAAAGCACAGTCTGTGAACCACTCCAGGTGACAACCTCATGAATCTGATGATAGAATGACTTAAGTGTATCAAAGCTGAACACAGCAAATTTGGAAAATCTAAATGTAGTAAAATAATAAAATATAATACACATTCTGGGTTATTGAACTTGTTTTTGTTGACTTCATTGTTTGTTTTGACTGGCAGTATATATATTCTCTAAAATATATGTATTATGTCACAATTATATATTACATAACATTAAATTAAAATGTGCAAACAGTGATTAGTAATAAAAGTGAACGGCCTTTGTCTTAAATTACTATATTGTAATTATTGTAAGTAAGTAAAGTAGCACTTTCATGTTGTTGTTGCTGTAGGTGGATCTAATCTTAACAATGAATGACATGTTTTGGATGTAAAAGGATAATTAGTAAAGTCATTAGGATTAACCATAACTATTATCAATAATAAAGTGCAATATTTCCCACTAAAAAATAGTATGTACTATAAAGTAAAAAATAAAATAAAAAATGCTAAGGTCAAGCTCAAAATTGTTACAGTACTTCAATAGTACTTTAAGCCCTCATTATCTCTGCGTCTCAGGTTCTGTCCAGGTAGAAATGTAACATTATCATCATTATCCATTATTAGTCATTATTTTACTGACCTAGATTTATTTATCAGAGAAGGAATAAATATAAAAAATCCATATACACAGAAAGGCCAGTTATTTAGTTTATTACTACAGAATCTTATGTAATTTAAAGTCAGAGTTGTTCCAAGAAAAAGTTAAAAAGTTAACTATTTTTATATATGTGACATAACTGTATTTAAATATAGCTTCATGGCACTGTATGACTATACATAATTTTTAGTGCAGGCTGTAGAGTTTCTAATTTCTTCTGCAGCTTTAGACTCCATAAATCTCAATGTTGGAACTAGATTGTCCTCCATAAGCCAACTAGCGCAACAGGAGACCATTAGTCCTTTTGTATGCCTTCTTTAGTGTAGTATCCCTGGCAACTGCAGTACCTGTGAGACACTGAGTTCTTTTCCTCACTGCCAAGCCTATGAGAGCTCACCATTAACAGGCCATAGGGCTGCATTGTCAGCACACTAATGAAGCCAGTGTGTTCTTTTTAAAGTGTCATTCTGGATTATGGCCATAATATGAGGGTGAGAGTGGATCTGTGTAAGTGTCTCAGCGAGACCTAACAGCATGGATCCCCATGCTGTGGCCCACCCGACAATCCCGCAGCACACTGTGGGAGCATGTGGGGCCTCCGCGCCTGCATGGCCCAGGATTCCTGCCGTCACTTCACCAGGCAGCTGACACCGGAGTCATTTTCTCTGACAGGTGACTTAACAAAGCTTTAGCCTGTGGCAGGCAGCAGACCAAAGGCTAGAGGATATATGTTGGGCCTGCAGTCTTGTTTTCAATTGTTCTCAAGATATTTTGAGCTGGCTGCAAACATTTTTTTTTAAATTCAAATATTTATTTATTTAAATACTATCTTATGTAAGATATTGAGAAGCACCATGCTTCTCAATATCTACCATGCAAGACACAATGCTCAGGCCAAATGAGATGCTGTGAGCACTGTTCATGACAACAGATAGCGGTCACGGACAGCAAGCCATTCAGCCACTAAATGCCTGACAGATTTATTGGACATGAAAAATGAAAATATCAATGGCTTTAACTCCAGGGTCAGCGTCAGCAGAAGAGACAGGTTAACTAAGTGACTGGGACATTGCAGAATAGAGAAGAATTCAGCATTGCAAACAAATAACTAGAGACATAATCAATGCTGTCACCATACAACCATCTCATTAGGCAAACAACAGGTGTGAGTAATCAAATGGCAGGTGTTGGTAATTATATGAAAGCCATGTGGTCAGTGATTGCCGTTAGTAGCAGTCCAACATACTGGGGAAGAATGTTTCATGAAATGTAATGAACGGAAATTAATTTTCCCAGAGATGTATTTCCACAATGTCGTGGGCACAAGATGACGAATTCAGGTCAGTCAGGTATGAGATGCCTCACTCCTTTTTATCTACACTCATTCAAAGCAATAATGGTTTTCAGCATTTCCAACAGTAGGAAACCAGGGATGTTACGTTTTCCTCTTGTATCTGTGTGTTAGACAAAAGCAATTAAGACATGTCAAACATTGCGAATAGATTTTTATGAAAGGTGAGCCATGGTTATTGAAGTAAATTAGTTTTAAATTGCAAATTCACCAATTTAGTGGTTTAAGTTAGGGTAGTGCATGAAAATGAATGGTATGAAACTTCCATCTGCTGAAATATCTTTCTGCTTCTGGCTGAAAGATGCCTCCAGATGACATCATCTGGAAGACGTTTCAGTTCAGATGATGACATCTGGTCACTTTAATTAAATTAGTAACAATAAACATAATCTAACCTAATCTAAGGTTTTCTTTTTGACACTTTCCAAACAAAACTCTCCCTTAACTGCTCATGCTTTTACAACTCAGGATTTTCTTGATTTTTTTCTGTAGTAAAATAGACGAAACTAGGCATAAAATTAGCTCCTCTTCACCTTCGTTCAAACTTGTTGAACATTATAAAGGATATTAGGTAGGTTCTGTTTTAATGAAATTTGAGCCCATATTATTTGAAACACTATCTGAGATAAGCTAGGCTTTTAAACCTACCATATGCACAATTGATCGTCTACCACCTCAAGAAACCACACCTTGATCCAGAGTCACTAAATAATCATCAACCAGTCTCTAATCTCCTGGTCCTCTCCAGAATTCTGGAAGGGAGTTGGAATGAAAGGCTTTCTAACAGCTATCTCTTTGAATCTTTCCAGGCTGCTTTCAAGTCCTTTTATTCCGATGAAAATTGACTTACCAAAGTGGTACATAATCTAATGCTAAATATGGAGTCTAATTCCACATCTCTGCTTCTCTTACTGGACCTTGGTGCAGTTTTTGACAGCATAGATCACTGTAAACTCCTGGATCAACTTGAAAATAAATTTGGTGTATCCTGATTGATCTACTTATGTGAAATAACATTTGTTTATTACAATAAAACTACTTTAACATTTGCTGATGTGGAATACGGAGTACCCCAGGGCTTGGCTCTTGGCCCCCTCTTCTCTTTATATTTCACCCATTGGCCAAATTATACACATTTATTTAGGTTCCACTGTTATGAGAGTGATACACTGCTTTACGTCCCTGTAAAGGTTAATGACCCATTTGAGATTATTAAATAAGAGTCCTGATTGTCTGCTTTAAAAAGCTGTTTGCAACATTATTTTCTGCTCATAAATTCAGATAAAACAGATAGCAGTCGCTGGCCCACCTCAACACTGTCAAAAGTTCAATCAGTTAACCTTAACTCTTGCCAACTGTGTGCTTTTCTCAGAGCTTGCAATCCCAAAAGTCGTTTGATCCTTGCCCCTGTTTTGAACAGCACATTCAAGATATTACTAAAACTTAGGGATGGTCGTATTGATACTCTGGTATCTATACTTGGATACCCGCCGGTACTTTGGAGTCGCTACTTTTCTTAATATCGCAGTAACACTATGCTAAACAAAATATGCAATTTGTTTTCACTTCTGATAGTTTTAGGCATTTAATTTATATGTGAAAACCTCCCCAGTCTTTCATGTCACATGATTATGGCAGCCTATCAGATGTTAGAGCCAAAGGCTCATTACACAGCCTCAGTCTTCACTCCACTGCTGCTCAGAGTGAGCTCAGACAGCATAGACGGCTGAGAGAGAAAAAGAAGCATAGTGTTATTATCATGTTCTGTTTTAGGCTTGCCCCAAGCCAGTACTAAAAGTCTATAAATGGTCCAGAATACATGAATCCATAATTTTTAAGGTACTTCTGATGACATATAAAATCTTAAATTGAAGTGCTTTAAACCTTATACTTGAAATCATGCCCTCCCCCTGTCAGATGGCAGGTCCTCAGAGTTAAAAAGAAGTCAGCAGGCTGCAGGGACTTTCCCTACTGTGTTCCTTTCTTTGGAATAATCTCCCCGCTGACATCAAACAGTCTCACTCTGTAGAGGTCTTTAAATCTAAACTCAAAACTCATTTATATACCCTAACTTTCAATTAGTGGCAGGGATACGTACCGGTTATCAGTCCTTGGTTGGTGGGCTGGTTTTAGTCTCAATGAATTAATAAACCCAGTATTTCAGTGTAGCTCATAGTAGTCATGTTGTAGCACTCATGAGATTATGGTTTATTTTGAAAATCACATCATTTACCTAACCTTTCGTTCTTTCTCGCCCAAGCTTGATCATACAGTGTCTGTTTCTCTCTCCACTGTCTCTCACCCCGTCTGACCACAGTCAAGGCAGATGACCGTCCACTTGGAGTCGGTTACTGCTGAAGGTTTTGGTAAACCTGCTCCTCCCAAACTTCTCCGGATGACATCATCTTGATTTAATACCATACAATTAATTTAGACCAATAGAAAAATAGTTTAAAATTGGTGAAATTCCTTTTACATCCACAATTTTTAAAATATTTATTTTGGCATTTTTGTCTTCATTTGAGATCTAATGCAGTGAAAGAGCAACAAGGATCATATACAAACCAGAATCTGGCCAAGGATATTGTGATAAATGAATGCTTTTAGAAAAATTTTTGATTTTTATATGAACTAGATTGTTTACATTTACTTTATGTGCAGCTTCCTGTACAAAATAGATTAAATAATGTAATTAATGATAATTAATTGTTTAAGAACACCTTTTTGATTAGAATTCTTTGAAAAGGTTTTTTTGTTTGTTTGTTTCAGACATAGTCTGAAGTATGATTTATGGAGGTCCGGATAGAGAAAATTTCCTCATGTCAGGGTCCACAACATCATCATGTTTAAATTGCATTATAATGTAGTTATATGTTAAAATTCATTTATATAGATATATAGTATAGTAACTTGCCATTAAGCTATAATTCAATGTTATTTTAACAATTTTTCAATGCAAGTCTGGACGGCTAAATACAACAATAAATAAAACTGAAAAAGGCTGAGCACTATCGGACACGTCAGTGGACTCCTCTACAGCTCAGCCTGTGGAGCCTTATACATGTCTTCATGCAGCTGATTTACCATCTCTGGTTAACACCTCACTCTTTTTTCTTTATTGGCTGTAAATGCAGATACAGATGTTATTTTCTACTTTTTGTTTACCTCATAAAGTGTATGAGCTCCTGCACTTATTAGCTTTTTTTTGGCCAATACAATTATGTGTTAAAATCCTTGTTGACTGATTGTAGTTGACTTAAAGATCGCTTATTTTTTTAGACTTAATTCTGTGCATAGTTTCACATTCCCACTTTTAACCACTGAGAGCAGATCTCAGAGCAAAGGAGACACAGCGGTTGAAGTATGAAGGATGCAGATGAACACCTTGGTCTATTCTAGATTAAAAGTCTGGATTTCAGTATCAATCTTCCACCGTTTTACACACATCATGTCACAGTGACTCACAATGTCGCCACTTTTCTCTCTCTCGTCTTCTATCTCCTTTATGTTTCTCTGTCACTGCCGCTGTTTACTGTCCGTGTCTCTGTTCAGTGAAGGCCCGCCCTACTCTCGGTCGTGGTCCGCCTGTTGGTGACCTGTTATATATTATAAGTCAACCTCAGCTCCAAAGCAGACCAGAATAACTTCATATGACATGAAAATCACCTTCCAAATGTACAGTACATTGTACACAGGAATTCGACTTAGTGATACAGAGCACTGAAAGATAGAATGAAACAGTAAAGGTGCAGGGAAACCTAGGAAAGCGATATATAGAACATACAAATATACTGTATCGTGAATGATGTCTATGTAATGATGTAAAGTCTATGAAGTCCATTGAAACTTAAGTATGCTCATTGCATGCTGTTACAAAACCAACCTATTAACACCATAAAGATAAAGGAAAAAATATATATGACAGCTGCAGTCAAATCAGTATCTTCGCTGTAACCAGGATTATACATTCCTGTGCTGCTGCTCTCTTATGAAACACCCAGACTCCTCAGATGACATGGGACCAGGTCTGCTGTCCCCAGAGTCAAAGCTAAGCACCGAGTAGCAACACTTAGTTCTCATGCTCGACACCTCTTTAGAGCAGCTCCAGCTCTCAGGCCTTTGAAATCAAGGCTTAAAACATTTGTGTTTGCCACTGTCTTTTATTAAATTCAGTTTGGGGCTATTTATTAATAACTTGCTCTGCACTTTAGCTGCACTATAATTTTTATCCTTCTTATTGAGTTTTATTGACTTATTACATTTTAACTATTTATATCTTCTACTTTAACTCCTTTAATATTGTATTTTGTTTTGCCTTATACATCATTTACATCTTTATATTATTTCTATATCTTTATATCTTAATGATCCTTATGTCATAAGACTTTGAATTGCCTGGTCGTTAGAAGGTGCTATATAGATAATCTTGTTTGCCTTGCTTACAGTCCAGAGTTGCACATTTCTTTTTCCTTAGGCTCTATGCTTCAGCGCATTCAATCTCAAATACAATAATGGATACTACATTAAAGTGCCAAGCCTTAATTAGAATGGGTTTACATCAATATATAAAGGACTGTGCGGATACAGCTCCTTTAATGGTTAGGAGTTCAAAAAATCTCTCTAATAATAGCCTAATTCTCCTTTATAAGTACAATATTGATGGAAATATTAATGAACCCACATTTCTCATAACCTGGCAACCAAATGTTTATATGAACAGCTTATAAATGATTGCATCAATTACAACCAATAGCAATAAAAGTATTTAAAAGGTAAACACATTTAGTTTGAATGCTATGTAGTACATTTAGCATTGTTTTATAATAGAGAAATGTTCCATAGTTGCTTTAGATGTTTCTGCTTTGTCTTTTTATTTGTTGAGGTTTTCAGCACTTGTTTTCTTAGAGGTGATCCATGGCTGAGTTAAGAACTGAAGCGGGCCACTGAGACAATGTGTGTGACACCGAGCTATACAAATAACTCAATTTAAAAAAAAAAAAACACCACCAGCAAAGTGCTCCTGCTGGCTATGAAGCTTGGTGAAAATTCCACAATCCTCTTTTTGTATTATAAGAAAAAAAAAAAACTATAGGTCATTGCTACTTATACGGCATGGGACTGTGCACAATCTGTACTTGCTGTTACAGAGCAATCAATGTTTTACACCAAGGGAGGGTCACGGCCAGAGGGATTAGAAGCTCCTATGGAGCTGATACGACTCAAAGGAATCAGGCGCACACAGTCCACAGGCTCGAGAGGAGAGGTAACAGACCTGTGCTTGGGTATAAATCAATACTCAGTGTGCAGTGATAAATCCTCGCAGCTCCAGTGACCGACTGGCCCTCACACCCTCGCACACAAAACAGTCTTGGTCCGCCATGTCAAAACAGCCAAACACTATAACTGCAATGAATCAAAGCACAGAGATAGCAAGTCCTTGGCTTTGGCGGATTGAAGAATGTGGGAAATATTTAAGAGGAGAGGATGGCTTTGTTTAAGTCAGCTTAGGTTCGAGTATCATTGAATTTCAGGAAGGAACCCACATCAAAATGAACATTATTACGACTTTTGATTACATTTTCAGGTAGATCTATCTACAATATCCATACATTCCAGATTCTTTAATAGTACTAAAGACAAATCAAATCATAAATCATAGAGTATATTTTGAAACTAGTGAAATATGATGCTTCTGGCCACATCACAGCTATTAATAATGTATGAAAGCTCGCCTCTGTAACGCTGACTCTCGATGACAGCTTGGAGGAGCTTAGTAATGGGAGCAGAGCCTAGGTCAGGCGACAGTGATGGGTTGATCCGTCCAAACACATTGGCCTGTCCTAACTACAGCCAAACAAGACACATTTACGAAATGGAGACAAGTATATTTGTGATTCAAGACAGAAACATTGGACATTATTCCCTCTGCATCAGTGATCAGTCTGCCATGCTTAGACTAAAACACAAAAGATGTCATTACACAGCTGAGCAGGTCCACTATAGTTGGTATCAGGACGGCTGACGTCAAACAGTGTGTGGGCTTTGGTACAAGGCCACAGCACAGGTTGCTATTTGAAAAATCAATACGAGCCAGGCAGTTTATGTCTGTGAAAAGAATCAAATCTGCTGCTTCTGGGTACACACTGAAAGCAACAGCAGACATATGTTTTATTCACATTGCAAATTGGGAG
Organism: Ctenopoma multispine; assembly: GCA_034779795.1. Taxonomy (NCBI): domain Eukaryota; kingdom Metazoa; phylum Chordata; class Actinopteri; order Anabantiformes; family Anabantidae; genus Ctenopoma; species Ctenopoma multispine. The sequence goes on from JAUYWH010000016.1 coordinate 4,217,026, forward strand.
GTGATAACACCATAAACTACAAAGAAATCCACAGATATTCTTCCTCTTTTACATGTGCAAAAAACACTCAATCATAAATTTGATCCACCATCAAAAAAAGACTGGAGCTGGTTTACTACCAGTGAGCAGTGTAGCATGCTGAAATGGAAGCTGCAGTGTTTTCAGGAATGATATACTGTTCTACATTCACAAGGTTGATGCATTTTTTATGCTCAAAAACCAGAGGGGCTTTCTCACCTTCAATTTTAAAAGTGTTTACTCAGCAGCAGTCCTGAGAGCTGATAAAATAAGTCAGAGCACCTGAATTAAAAATGATACTTCATCGGAGAAACTGTCCCTAAAATGCTCCCCTGCGGCGCCACCTTCCTCTTCGTAATCTGATTGGAAAAAAACTCCCGTTTCACAAATAATGCCAAGCAAAATGCAGTCATTCCGCTTTTGTCTATAACTCTTTCTCTCCATTCTCTACTTTCTCTTATGTCCTTGCACATGTAACATACTACACGTTTGCATGTCATCAGGATGGTGGCCACTTGCAACACATTTAGAGAGAAAACTATAAACTGACAAAAACAGCTTTTTTCTTTGAAAGTGTTTTATAATATGGAGCTAAGAGTTTGTTTAAATGGAAGAATAAGGAGGACATAGTGAATTGTATACAAATGTATAATTAACAAATCAATCGTGAAATAATGGAACAAATTCATTTTTCATTCCCCTTTCATTTTTTTTTTTTTTTCTAATGGCATTTTTCCCAGCATTTTCTTACATGTCAGATTTGGTTTCATAATGACACCGTTGATGACAACTGTGTTGTCACCATATTTTTCATACCTTTCGCCCAGTGACACATCTCCTGTCTTTCTGGAGCTATAAAGTAAATTCAGAAAAGAGATAATCTCCCTGCCTTCCATCCAACCTTCCCAGCTGGACAACAAGTTAGGTCGTGCTGTGACTCTGAATTTTTATTCAGCATCAAAGTATCAGCAAAGGCTTGATGGTAGCTACCACTACTTCAGCAATGTTTTAAACACAAAAATGGGTTTAAAACTATAATGACATAAAAATAACTACCAATACAACTGAATTAATATAAAAAATAAATATATTTTAAAATAATATATATTATATTTTATAAAATAATATCAAATGTATAATTTTATCATCATGACTTTAGGTTATATAATTTATTTCATATATTTATTGATTCATGTAAATATCTGGCACAATATCTTACTGTGATTGTTTAGTTATAATGTGTTGAATACTGAAGGGTTCCATAGTCTACATCAGGGGAAACCAACCCTGGTCCTCGAGGGTCTATGCCTGCTTACTCTCTACTGATTATCTGGAGTAGATGTGTTTAGCCAATCAGAAGCTGTAAATGCAAGGGTGGCTGGAAAACAATCAGGATAGTAGCCCCTGCTCTACATACACAATACACACTCTTTTTAATGTTTTATCTTTATGGATCCTATGAATTCTTTCTGAGTTTTGCCCCTTAAGAGCCTCTGTAGGGACAGGTTCAGCCTTCAGCAGTAGAATATATAGTGTGATTTCACAGATGTGACAAGGAAATGATAAAATCTACTTATTATAACATTTACACCATCCATTTAATTCCAGAATATTTGTAGCCTATAACTCCATCACTCCAAGTTGATGAAGATATTGTACACGCTGAAGATTTATTTCTTCCTGGACAGTAATCCAAACTTCACAGCGAACTGACACCTTGAAATTTAAACCAGATAAAGAACAAGTAAAGTAAATGATCCAACTGTGCTGTCACTTTTGGCACCTAATAAAAATTACATTTGTGGGATGAGAAGTAATGTTCTACTGTAGGAACATGTCACCAAGATGTCTGCCCTGGGTCAATGTCGTGTCTTTGTGGAATTTCATAGTGATCAAGATGAAGTACATGTTAGCCTGGGCGTGTGGAGGCCTCAGAAAGCTAGCTTTACTTATGTGAATTATTTACAATGATGTATAGGCCCCACTGCTGGGAAGTCATTCTCTTTTTGGCTACAACCTCATGTGTGTTTTCCAAGACATATCCGTCACTAGAAGAAATCGAGCAAAAGAAATTGTGGACTTGATGTATGTTTTTGGCTCCAACTTTGTGCAGGCCACTCCAACACCTGAAAGGAAGGCAGCCCGAGTAGGATTTTATAACACACTTATGAGGATTAGAGAAAAATGCTTAAACTTCTGAAGAGAGTCAGTCAGGAAACTGAAGAGGGAAGAAGAAAAATGAATGCAGGTTTCTGTGTATCATCACTGTATGGTGCATTCATGTACTACTGGGAAGATCTGGATATTGGAAACATTAGTCTAAACTGCATCGCCAAGTTGTATTTTCAGACAGTCACAATAAAAAAAAGGAAACAGGAATTCTGTTTGTCATCAAAAGTGTGTAATGTGAGTCATTGTTCTTCTAAGAGCTTTCATCTTTAAAGATTTACATTACATCTTATGATAGTCACACCCTGAAGCTGATGTAATGTTAACCACGTACAGTCAGTCGTCTAAAAGTATAGGGTCCCATGAAATGCTATCATGACTTTTTTAATGTGACATATTTCTTGTTGAAGATTAGTCAACAAGAGATGAATGTAAAGCGGTGGATGAATAATGGTATTATAATATTTATAGGTTGGAAAGAAAGTAGCGTATTTTCCAAAAAATCTCTCATCACTCAGTGGGTCAGAGTTTTTAGTCGTACCCTGTAGTGCATCATGAGATGATCACTGAAGGGGCATGTTTCTCCTAAAGGGAAAGTGCCAATTTAACATGATCTTTATGAGTTTTTTGATTTAATTTTCTTTTATCATTAATATAATTATCTTAATTTCTAAAGCTAGTTTTGTCACTTTAAAAACCAGTAGTGTTTATATCCATGCTTATATGCTTTCACTCCAATTCCCTGCCCTTTACTGGTGCATTGCTGCTTTTCTTGTTGCCACCAGTGAATGGTGGAATAATGTGAAATGGCTTGAATGTATCACTCCAGCTGCATGTGTTGCTAGTGGCCAAAAACGCCACAGGGTACTTTTAAACTAGCAATTCCTAAGTGTTTTCAGAAAAATGACGTCCCTTTCTACCTTAGAGAATTTGTTTTTCATGTTCGTGATGAGTGTGGTAGTAAATGTCTGCACAAAAACAAATAGTAGCTTTAGTATAATGTACGTATTTGATATGGAGATTTTGCTATTTCTATATACTACAGTTATCTGTAGTTTTATGGAAAAATAATAATAAAAAGATTGATTTTTTTTAACCTGCCAGTGAAGCTATTTGTGCGTTTGAGTTTTACTGTGCTGTTAAACTCTTTTTATCTCCTGGAATTTTTATTTCAGTACATGCAGCACTTCCAAACTAGTGCAGGATTTTTCCCTTAAAGTCATTAACACATTCTGTTCATTTTGATGCAGTGGCACAATTTAGTTATTGACTGTGTGAAAAGAGAAATTAGGTCACAGAAATGTGGAGCAAGAGGCATTCTCAGGACACACAAAGACAGTCTTTAGCTTTATAGGTTTATCTTCCAGCCCGTTTGAAGTTAGTTATTTCAGGTCATTGGCATTCAAGCGCTGATGAGCAACAGAGATGGTTACTTAGTGTCTGAGGGTGACTGACGGTTTCGATTAAAGTAAATTTTGAGAGTTAACTTTAAGAGGTGGGTATTGATTGATCTTGTTTTTTAAAAGTCTTCATGCGTGTGATTGAAACTGCTCAATCGTTCCTGGTTTCCTGGCCCGAATGCGAGTCATTGTAAGCTCCCTGAGGAGAAATGCGGCGGTTTGAAGCTGACATCAAGAAGACTCGACTGAATAAAAATAACACAAAATACATTTAGCATTGAACAGTTTCCAGGCTTCTCAATAGCAATTGATCGTGGTTTAAAAGAATGGACAGGCCATTTGAGTTGTTGGTGAGCCCACAGTACAAAGACATGCCTGTAAAGATGACTTTTTCTGTCTGGAGATTATTTTGAGGCACCATTCCCATACTGAGGATGTCAGCACTGTCTGTGTCACATATACGCTGAAATAAAAATGCACATAGTCACTAATGCACATCCACAGTGGACATTCACAGCATGAAAAGTACTTTTCACTTCACTGTAGCTTTGTGTGTAGGATGATGATAAACCATTAGCTCCCGACCATGCTGTTACTTGCATCTTAACATTTTTCTCCACTACTTATAAAACTCTGGAAACTATATAAGACTACAATTATCAATACTTAATTCTAACTTACAATAACTGGAAAGAGTGGTCTAGCATTGAATTTGACATTATCTCAACATAACGTTTTCCGTCCTCAGTACTGTTCAAGTTTGAGGTCAAGATAATAAGGAGTTACCTAATGATCAATTAGCCTAAACTTACATTAGCAAACTCAATGTGCCACTGGCACACAGGGCCAATTAGTTAGTGCACAGTGGGTTTATCTGAACTTTTTCGCTGAGAACAGCTGCTGTGGCTAGAATGAGGTTGAGACCAGACAAAAACATCGAGGTTGCATGTTGTAAAACCAAAACAATGAAATGTGCTACTATGCTCCATAGAACTGGGAAGTAGGATAACACTGCAGAGTATGATCATTATTTTTGGAGGGTTTGTCTCTGTGAGCAATCCCTATTAAATCATACACAATATATTGCATTGCTACAATAACCATACTGACTAGTGCAGCTTTAAAATATTAAAATCATAATGCAGAGAATACATTTGTTCCCAACCATACTTTGAATTGTTCAATTTAACTTATGTCTTGCTGGTTAAAAGTTCTTTTTAAAATTGCACAGGTTTTTGGCCATTTGTCTTAAAACGTCCTTATGACGTACACAAACATTTCAATTTTAAAACAAGGGAGAGCATGGAGACTGCTACCAAAGCCTTTTTCCAGCATTCTCTGTATCCTCCCTTGTGTGCTGCAAAATGGTGGGCATCTGAGTGTGGAGCTGTATTATGAGAAGATAATGTGAGGAGATTGAGCAATCCAGCAAGCATGACACTGCCTCTGGCTGTACTTCTTGATTACCAGCCGTTCACTGCTTCTGTAACCTCAGTGGAGCCCTTTACCACAGAAACTCGTCACTCGCCTCCCACCGTGGCTCATTACGGACACACAGCCGCAAGCGCCGGTCCAGGATCAGCTCACCTGAGCCTTGGCTCTTCAAAACAAACACATTGCCTCTTATTAAAGCTGATTCAGATTCAGTGCCCAGAGAATATGCCTCTGTGTCTGAAGCTCTGATTCTGATCTCAATATAACCAAATCGGCCTCCTAGTCGAGCGATGTTATTGGCTCACCTGTGCAGATGGATCGTCTCAGATCATATGAACATGAGCTAATGTTAATGTGAGGTTAGTGTGACTTCGACTCCGACTGTTGTAGTGCATGTATATTATCCATATTTGAAGTTTACAGTACTGTATATTTATTTATCATGAAATCAGTCAGTCACACAGCATAAAGGCTGTGTGAGATCTCACATCTTGAGCAAGCTGAGCATGCAGCATGTTCCAACATGCGTCAGTGACTGTCTTCATGTGACAATCTGTAATTGCATGTTGCTCTCTGAGGTGTTTGCACTAGGAGGTTAGTGAGGCAGGCTTCCACAGCTAACAGAAAGCAACAGAAGAAGAAAAAAAGTTGTCTCCTCTGCTGTTAGGATAAGCCAGGATAGCCTGCAGGCATCAGCAGAGAAGACGATGGGGACTACACACATCTGTATCGCAGACAACACCTCTTATTGTCTCTGTGGTTGACTGGTGCAGCTGAGGAACATTTTCAGTCTCAGCCACACCTCCACAACGCAGCCCAAATTGCTCTAGGTGCTGTTTTGTTCCAGCAGCTATGGCAATTTAACACTTTCAGTCCAAAGAGCTGCTGCCTCAGCCACCCACCGCACAGTGGAGGCGGGGCTTCTGTGCAGAACAACCCTAGATTGATTTTGCATACTTTCAGAGTAATCCAAGATTTACTTGCACTTTGTTTGTGATCTCTGACATTTTTAACACGAGGTTCCAGTAAGGCTCACATAAAAAGAGTGCAGTGTAAATGTTTGGGGGGAGAGGGGGAGGACCATTAGTGACAGAGGTCATTTGTCACTGTCCACCTACAACTCTCACCATCAGTTTATAGTTTAACTTAACACACGGGAGAAGTCAAATGTGTTCAACCTGGGGGTCAGTTTAACGTAAACAGGAACAGCAAAGGATTGAAACAATGACCCTGCAGTTAGAGGGCAAGTTTTGACTTAACCTACATCCAGAGCCATGTCCACGCTTAGCTGCTGAAATGTCACAAAATCACCAGCATCAGTGGAATTTATCCTTTGGGAAACAAAAATGTCTGTACAGAGTTTCATGGCGCTCCATCTAATGACTACTGAGATAGTGATGTTCTGAGTGACTGTCACTAAGTATATGTCGCAAGCGCAACAATGAGCAAAGATTAGCTAGAATATTCAGTAAATAAGACGCATCCTCCTGTGTTGTTTTCTGTCAGTTTTAAATCTCCCTCTACATTATTGTTCCATTAACATATTATGATTTACTGTGCCATCTTAAATTCCCCGTGCTCTCAAGGTTATAACAGCAAAATGAACACAACCAATTTAAAATTCAATCCAGTTCACTGGATTGAATTTGAGATATTGTTGTGAGAGTGTTGCAGTTTCTTTTTTCAAAGTCAAAGGTGTGAAGAAAATTAATTTACAATTAGTTAATTACGCTAGAGAGATTTTTTTCCTTTGTTACCTTGCCTAATAATTTGTGTACAATCCATAATATGTAATCACCATTCAGAGTGCCGTTTCTCCTCTACAGCAGTTACCCTTTTTTTAAGTCCATTCCAAAAAATATTGTTTTTATAATTTGCTTTAATAAATGAATTTGAATGTTATGTAACCAAAATAAAAAATCTGTAATCAATGGCTGAAGAATGAATAGATGAAAGAGTTCAAATGTCCTCACATGTTTACGCGGTTGGTTATTTAAAGGAGGCTAATTAGATTCCAACTCCTCAGAAAATATTAGAAAGGAAACTTTGTCCTGGGTCAGAATACAGATGCAAACACAGACTGTGATTCAAGAACAGCTCCAATGCAAAGACTAAAAATCCATTACTGCTCCATAATGACTGTGATTAATTTTAAACATTAGCTGAATTCAACCCTTTAAGATTGTTTCAAATTGCTATGAAACTGTGATTCAATAAGGTACTAAAATGCATTTATACTGGACGTGAATTCCAATTAGTTACAATTACACCCTTCAGTGCAGTATGGCACAGTTTTTACTTGCTAAATGTTTTGCTGAGTTTGCCCTGTCTGTCTCTCAGGGAGCCTGCAGCTCCTGCTCAAGTAAACTGGTGTGCCCTCACAAGCATATTCCCATTTTCTGCTTCATTGAACTGGTGGTCCCCAATAATCCTAACACCATCATTTAGTCAGGCAGGCTGTGGAGTGTTTTCTTTTTTTAAACTCTATTTTCTCCATCCCACACAGTAGGCTTGAATTCCCCGAGCCTAGCAGAGTAGAATTAATGTGTATAGTTTGTTGGCCTCCTTTCTATGCACCTTAAAAGTAGAAGAAAGAAAGTATAGTAGAATCGCCTCAAGAAAAGGTGTTTTAAATTCACACACTCGTTTTTTGGAAGCCAAAATCCTTCTTCTGTTCTGATTTTGTCTGATTCTCCCGCCTGCACCATAGAGGAGTACAGTTTTTGGGAGACTGTTCCCGCTACTCAAAAAAAGGCTTTCAAACACAGGAGCCTGAGCGAAGTGCTTTTCCATCATCTCTCCCATGCTCTGTCATGCGGACAGCAGGTTGGAACAGAATGGCTGCTGCGCTTTTATACTGAGAGAAAAGAGAGTGCAAGAGAGAAAAAGAATGAGGCCTGGTGATGGAGAACAAGAGCGAGGAAGGGAGGGATAAGGGAAGTAAAGTCTTGCTGTGATGCTGGCACTCAGTCAGGTGCTTCTAACCCTCGCCCATCTAAAGCACAGATAAAAAATGGACAGAACTTATCTACAATAACCAAAACTGGAAGGGAAGAAAAATTAAAAAACATGTAAAATTCTGAGCCAGATACTGTAGCGTCAGGGGAAATAAAAGTTAAGCTTCCTTGCTTGTCCATTGCACCATGTCCTTTAAGACGGCAGCATTTTTCCTCTTCAAAGATAAGGCTTTGATTATCCAGGACAAGCTCTTCTTAAGCTCACCCAATTCCACAGGCGGGAAAGAAGGCATAGATGAAACAATATGTTGTGGATATGAATCAAATGGGAGTGTTACACGCTGGAAAAGGAAAATGGCTGTGTTTACAGAGGTCTATGAAGAACAAAGAGAGCTGAGGCTTACGTTGATGGACGCAAATCCTGAGTCTTGGTAACTACCCGCTCCGGCTTCCATTCTGCGCACGCCTGACGAGAACTTTGATCTCTCACATCCAGTCACCTGGCTCTTTTCCACTAGCCTGGATAAGTCTAGACAGATAATGCACACACAACTTTGTTCCCTGAATTTCAGCTGCTTACACTGTCAAACGGATTCTTTGTCTCACACGCTCTCTGGTGGTTTGCCTCCTACATGAAATACATTGTAATATCTTTTATCTTTTTTTTTCACACGCCCCACAACAATCACTTAAAAGGACACCTGTTATTTTCAAGGTTAAAGAAAAGACTGCCTCAGCATTATTTTTTCATCTACGTATTGTACAGGATGATATTGTTCTTTGATGGTGTACCTGATGCTGGCAATACAAGTAGTATTGATAAGAAAATTCCCACATATACCCGACAGTGTGTTGATGCTGAGGCTGAATCCCAATCTCAACTGTTTGCCCAGTGCAACAGTGGATTCATAAAGAACAAACAACAAGCCTGTATACGCAGCATGTATCAAAGTCAGGAAGTCATGGGAGTGAATGTGTACGGCTGTGTGCACGTATGAGTACGTGTGGTACTGCTATCATTCAGCCGTATGTTAGGTGAATGATATCGATTTAGTGCCTTCCACCTCCCGAGCTTCACTTCCTTTAATATCATGTCGCGTTTGTTGTTATGAGAGCAGCTTACAGGCCTGAGAACCAAGGTACACTGACACAACACTCTACACTATAGTAAGTGGCCATTAACCTGTAAAAAGCACAGTGTTAAAAAAAACACGTTACAGTGTGATCTCGTTTTCAAAAACAAGTGGCCTAGTGAAATGATTTACAATTTTACTGATGAGTAATTACTTACTAATCCTACTAACTGCTTGTTACTTTGACAGTGAGTGGATTGACTTGTTCTTACAAGCTGCCCTGTAGTGATGGAAAGTTCAGCTCTTTGCAAAGCTTCGGCTCTTCTGGCTCGGCACCCTTAGAAGAATCGTCTCCTACGGCTCCCAAATGGCCCTTCACCTAGCATCACTCAGAACATTATATTTTAGCCTAATTAACCAATTATACATGGTCTGTGTGTTGATAAGCAATTTTTATTCACACCAAACCACACCAATCAAATAAATCTAATCAAATAAATAAAGGCTAAAGTCTTAACATTAAGAATCTTTGTCCCAATTCTTTTTCTACGTCATTCCGTGGACCTGACCTGTACCACTACACCGTCTTCAGAGCGTCTGCCCCCCTTCCTTTTTTTACATAATGGCATGATCCTAGTCTGTCTTTGCATGTGATTAGATGCCCATCAAAAAAAAGTCCTGCCTCTGCCTGCAAGGATTCTAAGCAGATTCGGCTCTCCCCAGCGGGAGTCTGCTCCTCCGGCTCTCTACAAAGCATCGCCTCTGAGAGCCGGCTCGTTTGTTAACAACACATCGCAGTTCTGAACGTTCAACAGTTCCAGCATGTGTGGAGTGCTGCAGTCACTAAACTAGATGTTAAACTAAATGTTAAGACTAAACATTTTTTACATGTCTTATTTGTCCTGAGATAAAATGGACTGTATCTGATTTCTCAAGACAGCTTTACATATAAAAAGATTCTGAATCTTTTCTTAAATTCTTAAATAGTGAACACTAATATTATTTTGCAACAGGAGTAAAACATGAATTCATAAATTCTTACTGTTGATGTGTATTATTTTAACACCTACGACACTTTATTGGATGAACTGCTATTCACTATTAATAATATATATTATTATTATATTAGTGATCTTTTCATTTGTCTGGCCATTTAGACAAAAGGTATATGCCACATAGATTAGTTACCGATACTGTCGCCCTCAGTTGATTTGTTTTTTAAGGTAAAACTTTTTAAAAGACAAAAAAGTATCTGACTTAAACCATAAGTGGGTTGATCCTTCCATCAAAGCCATTATCTCTCTGTGTGTCCTCTCTCCCTCTTAGACACTTCTCGTGAGCAGCATCTAAATGTAAAATGTCAGAAGTAATTGAGAAACAGAGGTTTGAGCTGGAGAGCTGGAATTATGCGAGGCTAAATTGCCGTCAGGTCTGTGTATTAGTTCATACCTGTCATTCTCTTGGCCTTTCAAAGAGGAATCTTCCAGGTCGCGTGCATACTCAAAGTTTAAAGGGCTTGATTTTCTTCCCTCTATCTCGAGCATTTCATTCTGAGTGGCTCAGATGAAACCATTACTGAACCCTCTGATCTGAGGCTTGATATGGTGTTCCTGCTTGTATAAGCTGGCCTGAAATATTGCAGGTTGATCTCTGTCCTTTGGAGAACATTAAGCCCCACTGATCACGCAATACATTTTGCCGTGCAGCAGCCAGACAGCGCCTCTAATTCTGGGGTTTGTTTTAAGAGAAAACCTGCCATTACTCAAACAGAAGCCGAGTGAGAAATTTACTCTCTCCTCACATTTTTCCCCTCCCTCAACACCTGCTGTCAAGGTGCCCTTGTATAACAATCTTTACTCTTTAAGTGTTTCATTGGAGCCAACAGTGAGGGACCTTGTAAAGATGTTGTTTCAACTGTAGGTGCAGAGGCTTAAAAATAACTTAAAGGTTTTTATTTTTTTAAGATTTTTCCCTTTTTTTTTGGCAGTTAAGCAACAGTCACCACCATGCATCTGTGACCTGACCCCATGTTTAAGAAATCTTTATTAAATCATCACAAAATGATTTACTTGTGTAACGATCAAACACCCAATAAAAGACCAATGAAATGAATCCAAATGAGAAAGATGTACGAGTAGTGATAAAATGAAAGGAAGAACCAATTCTGTACCTTTTTAATCACTCCTTCTGTTGCGGCATCAAACATCTTTTAGGTTTATAAGATCCAAGGATTTTTTATCTCCCTCGGACTGTCGCCGATGCCAGCTAAAGGGAATGAGGAATTCACCCAATTAATTTACTGAAGCCTGTAATAAAAAAGCTGAAAAGGAAGCATCCAAGTGGATGGCCTTGCAATTCAATTAATTAAGTAGAGTGTGTCTTCCGCTACACATGAAACAGTGTGGTGATAAGATGATGTCATGGTGCTAATAGAAAGGGAAGCTGAGACTTTTGTTAGTACTGCAGTACAGGCGTCTTGCGAGAAAACAGATTTAGTTTAGTTTAATACGTTCGTTTAAATTTTATATTCAAACTTGAGCCGAGCTGATGAAGTTACAGTAAACAATGTGGGCAGCAGCGTGTTTTGTTCAATTTACTCCTTTGTGTAAATTGTAGTCAACAAAATTGATTTCAAGTTATTAAAGTTTTATGTTACTGTATAACAGACTTGTTAGCCAGTAGGAGAACTGTCTCTTGGGAAAGTTGTTCTCAGCTATAGAGATTTGATGCAACACATTGCAATGGAAGTGGACTGTCCAACTCTTGTGGACTAAGCGTCTCAGGAACACCTTGAGGAAATTATCTCAAAATAGACCCAAACATCCGATTGGACTCAATGACTAACTGATTAGATTTTAGTGGTCTAAGGACAAAATCACTGATCAGTGACCTAAACCTGTCTCATTCTTGTGAACACAATATGCCTTGAAGGAATATCTTCAAAATGAACATCCACTGTGCCTCAATGATGAACCAATTAGATATTGATAGTCAATGGTCATGTGACCTCACGTTGCTCCCCTTTTTGTGACACTGGTATCTCTAGACTGCTTAGAAGGAATTTTAGCAAATTACGCACAAAAATCCACAAAGGAACTGATAAGAATATTTGAGCAGACTTGCTCGAGGCATAAAACTAGGTGTGACAGTAAAAACTGTCTTATAGGATAAATGCGGTGTTTCCTGACTAATTGCCTGTACCGTCTGGATCAGCTCCAGCACTCTGTTAGTTGAAGGTCTTGGAATTAAATGGTGAGATGAACAATATACATGAATATGTCAAGTCATTACTGCCACATAAATAATTACTGTCGCATGTGAACCACATTGATAGTGTGGTGTTGAATGATTTAAATATCATGTTAGAAAAACTTCAAACAAATGAGCACCATGATGTTTGTAAGCATTACGTTATGTTCGGTGCTGAAGAAAATGCCCGAGAGCCAAAAGTTCCTCGTTCACAGCGAATCAAAAGGGAACACGTTGTCTGACTGGAAGCTGCAGCGTGCACGTACAGATTACCTTCACAGCCTGCTTCTTTCAAAGGAAATCAGCAGAATTAAAGTAAGGAGAGATAAAGAGGCAAAGTCACATTTTCACTCTCACTCAGATTCAATGCTGTTGTAAAACCCAGGAAATAATCAATTACTTCTCACTATCATGTTTGGCCAATTCAAGCAGGCATCAAAGCCCAGTTCGGTTTAGGAAGATGAATGTGGTTGTTTGAATCTGTTTGAATAACAAACTTTTTTTTTTTTTTGCTTGAATTTTGCTGGATCTGTTGCAGTGACTGCAGGCATTATCTAAGGACACACGTCTGTGCAAAAAATTCAAGAGGCTCAGCAGCTTCTTAAAGAGTAACTTTGTTTACATCATCGCTAGCTCTAACTTTGCTGATGATTTTTTTTATACCCCCCTCAGCCGTTTGGTGTGCTCATTCTATCAAACACGCTCAAAACTGTCAAATGAAATTTCATACTGTCAAAATCTGACAGCTTTAAACTCTCTACCTTACAACTCAACCATGCATTCTGGTCCAAGTCCTCCAATTCCAACACCTCTGATGGTGTTTAAATACATCATAAACCCCTCAGGTTTTTGCACAAAGTAAATTTTTCACCAACAACAATGCAATTGTAATATAAATAGCTTATCGATGAGTGTTTGAAACACACTAAACCGTCTTGCCACTTAAGCTCATTAAGTTCCAGGATGACTCAACCTTGATATTCAGATTTTTATCATTATAAGATTGCCCCGCACTGCCCTTTTGTTTGCAACACAAAATTATGTAATGTCCACTGTACATCCTGAGAAACAGAGTAGAGTGCAAGAAACAGCAATCTGACCAGAAACATGGGAAATAAGTAACTGCTCTGCTGCCTCCCACTGTCTGTCACTTGCTCTACAAAGCTGCTGTATTGATTTTTGCATAGTGCATAACTACAGCCACTCCTCCACTCTGCCACAGCTAGATTCATGCATACCTCTGTTACTTTATGTTCAAAGGTCATTGGTCAAAGGTCAAAGGTTCATAGTCTGCAGTCGGCTGGTTATGCTTCCCATGTTTACCGCCAGCTTGAGAATGAAGCCAAGGTTTGACTGATTATCATTCGATCATAGAAAACGATCACAGCACATTGTCTAAGGTCTAAGGTAATGACAGTATTGCTGAATTTGTTATGTGTGTGACGCCTCATGACTTCTCCTTAAAACTAATTCTTGAAACATGTTGGAAGGTCCTTCCAACCAATTTTGTTTATGTAACATTTTTACAGCAGTAAAGATGTTTTGAGAGAAATATAACGCTGCCAAGATTAGATTGTGGTATTCTGTTTCATGAATTGAGGCCACTCACCCTAAGGTCTATCAATCCACAACCTTATTTAGGTTACTTACCTGCACCTCCATTATTTTTCAAAAAGTATTAGAAGCACATTAGTGAATGTTAAATATAACAGGGTTATCCTCAACCATTGGTATTGAAAATAAAAATTCAGACTTAATAATTAATAACTTCGTAATGACTCATAAAAGCATTTTCTGATGCCCCTAAAAGCAAGACAACATTGTCACTAATTGTTACTCACCGCTGTTGGAAAAATAAAAGGGTTATGGTTGATCTGTGTTTGGTTTTAGGCAAAACATGATTGGTTAGGTCTGGTCAAAAATCAAGGCTTAGGTTACAGTCATTTTAGTTAAGGAACGATTGTGGTCATGGTTAAAAGAAGATATTTAGTAAGATAGTTTAATAAGGTTTTGTTGGGCGAAGCTCCATCTGTGTCTCTGTGGAACTTTCAAATCTATAACAAAAACAATCTGCTTTCTTTTGTTTTTCCAGCCAGTTGGAGTCATTCTAACTCCCTACTTCAGTCAAAAATTGTATTAGCCTCAACTTAACCATACATAAGACGCAGACGTCTGTGCACATTCTGAACTGGAAAAATTGTAGTTAACATAATCCATAAAACCAGCATGTCCTCCAAAGCCTATTTAACAAAACTGTTTAGTAATCGATTAACATTTTCTTTTCTCTTTTTTTTGAATAGCAGCTTTACTGTAGTATGCAGTGATGCCATAACTGTTTTGGTGATCCTGTTATTCTACCATGCTTCTCACTGAGATCAGTTTCATTCTCTCCAGGCATATTTTCACTGAGAATATTAATAATTTATAGGAAGGCCTTTGGCTTTTTGGATGACAGGCTGAAATGAAAAGCAACCATCAACAACCCTCGCCATTCCTATCAGATGTTAATTGCATACTAAATGTGGCCTAGATCTGCAAATCACTGTCTGCATCTGTGTAGTGATGAAATAGCCATTCGGACTGAAAATGAGGCCTGACTAATTATGCATGTATGTGAGAAATAAAACATAATTTTGATGATGGCTAACTGTATTGATTCACAGAGAGTTAAGCATGGGTGTTTTCCTATCACATGAAAGATCGAACACAAGCTGAGAGGAGCAAAACCTCAGGCAGAGGCGAGAAGATAGGGAAAAAAAAAGGATGTGTGGCTGCATTGTAAACAACACTTACCCTAGGCACCACACATGGTTCGTATGAGAACTATGACAAAAAGAAAAAAAGCTCATCACATTCACAGATGGCTACCCAATCCAAGGCAAATGTCAAAAGGACTCACATGACAGACAGAGCACCAGTAAAAAAAAGAGCACAGCACTGAGAACACAATGGATTTACAGATGGTTATATGTGCACTGAGATGATGAAAAGCCCATCACAAATGTCTTTGTATCGTATTATTTTCGGGGACATAAAATTAGAACTATTTGTGGGAGTGTGTTACACAGAGCACAGATGATGCATTCCCATTTGGAGAGGATGTTTATATTTGCAATAAAGTAGAGATCCAAAACAAGCATTTTGTGTCTTTTTGAGATTAAATCAGACTCTGTTCCTGGGAGATTTGAAACCTCACAGGATAAATAATGAGATTTGGACAAATAAAAGTTGTTTACAGAACACTGAGTTTAACAAACCACAAAAAAGACAGAGTTTTATGGAAATGTAAGCAGCGACGCTCATCCCTACTGTTTTATTAAAGGTCACTTCTAACTAAATATGAATTAGCAACTATTTCCTCTCCCACTTTCTGATTATTTCATATTTTGCTCCCTTTGGATGATTTGAATGACAAAGCTCTGCAAAGCTTTGAGGCTAAAGGCATAAGAGTCCGCACAAAGCTGCATTCTCTTGCCGCCTATTCCCATCCAATACATATGCTAATACTTGAAGTCACACTTGGTCAAAGAACTTACAGTAAAAACATTTTAGTGTTAAATTTATTCAAACTAGCAATTCAGAAATGTATCAGGATGGGATAGTTTGGCGAAATAGAGCAAATATCCAAGAAAGTAGTCTTGTTTGTGAAGCTTCAGTTCCCAAAGGCAGCCAGGGATCAAGGTTTGCTTTATTCTTAAGAAAAAGAGGTACATAGGACCTGGTTAGAGCAAAATGTCTTCTTTTGCAATTCTGCATTTGAAGCTCGTGGAAGGTTATGAAATATTTGAAATGGCTATGTCAAAGAATCTACAAAAAAAAAGCATTATCCCTGTACTTTTACATGTGTTGATGTTCAGTGTAACAGTGTAAAACCAGATATTAGACATGGCAGTTGAAAGTGAAAAAAGTGACCCCCCCCCACTAAATTAATAATTAATAAATACTACTATGTTTATCATAATTTTAAAAATGAACAGAAGCAAATAATAAGCAAATAATCTGGAACAAGCATTTCTATATTAAACTTAAAAAGTTACTTCATTTATTGGGGGGCGGGGGGGGGGGGTAATTGGTTTCCATTTTTTTTTGTAAAGTCGAGGTCAACAGGAATAATGCAAAGAAAGAATTAGACAGAATTTATGTCTAATTAGTTAAAGGCAATGACAATTTTCTAAAGATACCAAGCTCTTAACTACTGTAAATTAAATAAGAGTTATTGAGAAACTGCCCAAACGTTGTCATTTTACTTATAATCTCCAGTGACTCTATAGTTTTGTTACAAACAAAATAATTATCTTACATATTTTTCAATTCTGTATTTAATATGACATAATTAAATAAAGTGACAACTCTCTAGACATTTTTAAAACCAGCTCTGCAGGCACCAGTTAGCCCATGAACCCATTCCAGTGTTTTTGTGCATCAAGCAGCGTTTCTGCTTCATATTGGAAATAATCACTTAAGATAAACTAAGACAAAATGTAGGCGTGCACACAAACGACAATATGTGTTAGTCTGTGCTTTGAAGGTAGATGAACAATAAAAATCAGCATGCTCAGAAGATGTCAGAAGCGATTTATGATTGAAATAATTTACATATGAAAGAGTTTCAATTTCATTGCTCAGAGCAATTTAGCAAACACCTTTGGCATAATCATGTTGGGATGTGGTATTGTAGATTAACGGCTAAGAAAAATACAGGTGAAGGTTAAGAGTGGCCTTACAAGCATCAGACATAAGCAAAGGCCTTGATGAAATAAATTAGCATTGCTAAAGCTTAGCTGCATTAGCTTTATCTGTTTCCCCGCATGCTAAACAAAAGGCATACTGTGGATGTTCCTCTCTGACTTGCTTCTATCACATTTGCTTCATAAGGTTTCTGTTATATTTAGTATTCAGGCAGAAATCCAAATCTGACTTTCTATATTTGTGGGTGTGTTCATGCAACTTTGTATGGTCTGTGTTGGTTCAAAGAAACAGCATGCCCTGGGGGTATAACAATAATCTGGATCAAATAGAGGAGACCTGGCCAACAGTGCACGAGGAGGCTGCATCAATTCAAACATATGAGAGTGGAAAAAGCTAACAGATTGGAGTCTTAATTATACAAACATTTCAGAGAGGCAGGGCTGCTCAGGAAGGAAAAACAACCTCATTTGTGCAATTAAACCTCAATAGAGTGAAGGAGCATTATATTATATTTTATTATGTGAGGAGGTAGGAAGAAAATGATATATTTCAGAAATACCTTAAATACAACAGTAAATCTATATCTGCTGTACAGTCTAGTGTTTGCAGTTTTTTTTATAATCATCATTTTAAATCTTGACTTTGGAAACAGCAGCTGACAAATTATATTCACTACAAGGTGCATTAAGTACCTGTTCTGGAGCTCGAACACACATGATCGCAGATGGTAATCTTAATGCAGTTTAAAGGAGCCCTCCAGTGATAAACTATTTCACCTCCATAAAGCTGCTGGATTGTGAAATGCAGCTTTTAAATTAAAAGGCAAATTCAAAGCCGCAGATTTTGAGATGTTGGTCAAAAATGGTCAATACTACATTTCCCATAATGCAGTCTTAAAGCATCTTTCAATACACCTTTCATACCTGGTCAACACCCGTATGTCGACCTCCAAACTTCCACTTTCCAAGATATTTATCTCCAAGTTCAAGCTAAATAACACTGATGACATCACAATGACATCATTGGGGTGGTTTTCTCAGTCTCCACAGGCAGAGAGGACCTTTTCACATGAGTAAGCTGATCCAAATGTGTGAAATCAGTGGCATGCCCTGATTATCAACTTGACATCAACATGTGTGTAAGTGTGTGTGTGTGTCAGTGTTCAACACGTCTGCAAGTGTGCACTTTTAAAGGTCACCCTGCCACATGAGACACTTTCATAATGTCATCAGAGCAACACTTTTTGAATTACTTTTTCCTGGCTATGTGTTTTAATAATACTTCTGTTGTTTTGTATTTGATTTAATGTGATACTGGTTCCTCCCTCCTTAAGACCTCCTGGTGCACTTAATATGCATTGTCACATCCCCACAGCTGCATAACAAAGTCATTTTCTCTGATATTTCTCCCTTGACCACTTTCAGCACTTCAGTTTGCCGTTACTCCTCGTGTGATTTGCCATCTGCAGCTCTTTCAAAACCAGACCTGTAATATTAGTTATGTTCATACGAGTTTTCACTCTGTGCACAGCCCTTAAAACAATGTAATGTGATGTAAATGGAAGCTGTTTGCTTTCCATATGAACTAAGCAGTGAAACCAGAGGAAGAGTGCTGATATCACAGGACATCAAATAGAAAATCACAGCAGTTGTATTAAAACAGTGATTGGCTAATTGATGTTTTCTGTAGTGACTCTGGCAATGAGCATTCAGGCAAATCAAAATGTTCACCTATACTGTAGTTTACAGTGCTACTTAAGCATTATTGTGCATATAAAAATGTTTTTTATTGTTGAATGTAAGCCAACATATTTCACAACAAGAAAGGGGAACACAACACTTTCTTTATTGAAAGCTCTACAATTACTAAAACATGTTGTTTTGGCTATGGCCTTTCATCAGTTCACAGAGAGCAAACCACAAGCACTTAGACAGCATATTTTGCAGCTAACTTTTTTTTTGTATCCAGTTATCGCTCCGCTCATTCAATATCCCCCTAGATGAGTTTCTGTGTTGCCGATATGGGGTCTATTCAAGACTGTGCTGTTTGATCACCTGAAAAATCCTCAGATTTCAGCAGAGTTAAATTGACATGTACATGTGTTATTATCATTACCCTTCTAAAAATGTACCTAAAATAACATCATACGATAGAAAACCATTGATTCAGAGTCACTGCATTTATTTCATAACGAATCAAGACCATTATAAAAAAAATCCAGAAATGTTCAGAGGATCTCTGTGTTAGCCAATGTGGGCACAAAGGTTTATTGGATTTAATAAGGACGAGCTGTATTTGAACTATAGTCCAAGTATTTACTATGGAGACTCCTGATGGGCATTGGTTATTCCCACCTTAGCTTTGTCACAGTGGCTAGCTGAGGTTAAAGGAAGAAAAGGGTTATCACACTCCTTTTCAACTTTATCTCTTTAACCATATTTTCTCCCTCCAATCCAATCACCTGCCTTTTCAAGTCTGTGGCCTCACTTTTCCTTCTTCTTTATGACAGCTAGAAAGAGATATTACCCTCTGTTCTCCACCTTAGGGAATTGTGAAGAGGAGTCATCTAATTTTCAGGAGGTGATTCTGCTTCTGCCTTACTCAGGCACAATGAATATCAAAATCTGGCAGTAGACAATAAATTAAAGAAGAAGGAAATGTAAACATAATTAAACTTGTCCTGTGGGTAGCAAAGCCTCATGCACACCAGCTTTCATGGACATTAATGCAGCTTGAATTCTTGATTCAGGCACAAATTGATCATTTTATGCACAAAATGTGTGCTATTAAAGGGTACCTGCGGGAGAGAGCTGTCGCTGAATGTCCGCCCTGCATTCGCATCCAACTCGAGGCAGAAACTTGGAAAGCATGACTGCTTTCAAAGGAAGAAGAGGAGGTGGGAGAAAATTTAAGCGGAAGACAGCAATGCTGTTAATAATTAATTCAGCAGAGTTTTGGTCCTGTGAGGCCAGAGGAAAATATATTGATGTTTGAAAAATGCTAATTAAAGAAAGGAGCACACTTTGGTTTGGAAGGCATCTGTCTGCCCAGGCAGTTTGAAATCTCACTACTGCCTGGGCTAATGGTGCTAGTAATGCCTTTGGGGGAACACGGCATGAAACACAGAGGCGGGCGCTAATGAGTCTTGCGGACCTCTCCGGCACACAGGATGAATGAGAGCAATAGAGAGAAGATGCTGAAAAGGGAAGAAATAGCCACACTTGGCGGAAGACGTATTCTTTTTAAATTTCATGGCAAATGAGGGGATCCTTCAGCGAGTAAAACTGGATTCACACACACGGACCCCACAGACTCTCTGCTGGCAGCCAATATTAAGTCACACTGCAAATGGGATCAAGACAGAACACAGAATGAGCAACGCATTGACACTGTGGTCTCACACGACACAAAACAGGCAGAATAAGCGATGTGAAAAAACACAATTACACAGTATCACTTGTGCACTCACATTTATTTCTGCCAGTGTTCTGTGGTCAAATTATAGACAATTACACACCATTTGTACACTCCACCAGACATCCCTGTACTTACACGAGGAAGACAAAAGCAACAGTGTGGAACGAAGAGTCTACAACCATGCTAGCAGCTCTGTGGGCTGTACTTAGGTGTAGTGGTGCTTTTAACTGAATAATACATAATAATTTACACTTAATTAATCCCCTTTGTGAAATTCTCATGGAGAGGCAACTATATTTTATCCATGGGTTCAGGAGTCACTGTCTTCTCCAAGTAAACTTGGACAAGTGGCCAGGTATCGTGAGAATCAGGAGTCAGACCACTAACCCCGGGGTTTGAGGATCTCTCTACCAGATGATGCACAGTCGCCCTTTATACTAACTCACAATGACAATACTACAGCTTCTTTTTATGGGGAATTTACACAATAAATGCTAATATGTTCTTACACACTATGGTATAATATTTACCATCCTACATTGATGAGCTACCATTCTAATCTCATTTTCATAACATGATGGGATAGTACTGACTTTAATGTATCAGCACATTTACATAACAGAATGTTAGTACATCTGAATAAGTATCAAACGGAAATGCCAGGGATTGCACCAGCAGCGATGTGATCATCAGAGTTAGTTGAATTCATCCTCTGGGGAACATGATTGGTACGAGATCACACTGCAGTTTATCCTGTAGTTTGTAAGGCGTTTCCCTTAAACCACAAAATGTCAACCTCTTAGTGGGAGTAGGGGAAAAGTCAGAGGCTCATCATAGTTATTAGGATTTTCCTCCGGGCACAATGAAAGTCTGTACAAAATAGCTATTTAATATATTCAGTTGTTGTTGAGATGCAATATTTCTGTCTAGACCAAATCACCGTTGTATAGAAACAATCAACCTGCACACAAACTCTTTCATTTTTCTCATAAGTGCTGGGTCAAATTGCACACAATAATTTGTGCATAAAACATCTCTACTTTTTCGCATTTCCCATGACAATAGAAGAATAGCTAATAAATGGCTGTCATTAGGTATTAATTTATAGGCTTTTATGATTTCTTGACATTAGCCTCCAGCACGTAAGGTGCAGTGAACAAACAAAAACAATGATCTTTCTCTGTATATGTAGGTTTAAGAGGTGTCATATAAAGTACAGTGCAGATATGCTTTCTTCTTCCACATGAAACAGATCTATTCTTGTAGGCAGTGTCAATGAGTTTGTTTAAATATTTTTTTACATGTAGCTTTGTTTGCTCTTTTAATGTTTTGAATGGATGCTGTTGTTGCTGCATTTCCTGTCATCTGCTAATTCACTGTCACCATTTTAACTCAAATGGTGAGGTCACAGTCAGATAAAGTGGCCTTTTGCATGAACTGAATAGAAAGCTTCATTTAGTTCAGGAGTAATGGGATTTACATAGGTGATTCTCATATTTAATTTGCTTTACTTTACTTGGCAGACGCTTTTATCCAAAGCGACTTACAAGGAGAAGACACAAGTAATTACTTATTATTAATGGAGTTTAATGTGTTTCTACAGTGTGTTTTCTGCTGGAATAATCTTTATTGCATGCTGCTTCATTAAACATACTACCCAGCTAGTTAAAACACAGTGGTCCTACATCTCATACTGTATTCTATTTCTGGCCTATAAGAGATATCAATCTGAGGACTGGGGAGAGATATCGCCTTTGTAGTGGCAGATCATCAGAAATACAAGATCCAATCTTTGGCTCTCTCCTTCTCCCTCTCTCAGCAAGAGGCAGATAGGCCTGATATATTGCACACGCAAGGTCTCACCAAGTTCCTTTTCATATGATGTGATGCACGTAGATGATAAAGTTGAAAGCGAGCATATCACGGCAGATATCTCATAACTAGGCGATAACTCACATAACTTGTGACGAAGATTAGAGTTTGATTAGACGCAGAGATTGTTTTATTGATCTCTGCGCTTCCATCAGATCTGATAAAATCGCTGATTCAAAGTGTCCCATTAAACGACGTAACCTTGGTGCCTCACATTCAATATGTAGCCACTCGTGCACACTCCATTAAACTCAGGGGTATTACCACTGGTGCAGGACATTTTCTCTACTTTTTACTTGAGTATTTCAATCTAGTATTATAGTATATAGTAGTAGTATTTACATTTTAAGTCTATTTTCCTACTAATATCTTTGTATTTATACTCACTTGCACTTACTGGCACCTGAAAATCGTATATAAACATTAACAATCTAGTCCATGATAAACAAATTTTATCAATAAATTTAGTTTGCTTTTTCAAAATTAAAAATGCAATGAAAATAAATACCTCCTCCTCTCTGCATGGACAATTTGTTTTATTCACACATCGGGGGGGCACAGTTGGCTTGTGTATGGGGGTGGGGGGCTTGAACTGCTCGAAAAGTGTCATGATATCTACCTTACACCTAAAAACAATATGAAGTTCCAAATATGTATAAAAGTACAGCCTAGACCAGGGGTAGGCAACCCTGGTCCTAGAGAGCCGCAGCCCTGCTTGTTTTCCAACTATCTCTGCTATTCTCTGCATTGAATACCTGGATCAGGTGTGTTCAGCCAATCAGAAGCTGTAAGTGCAGAGACAGCTGGAAAACAAGCAGGGCTGCAGCTCTCTAGGACCAGGGTTGCCTACCCCTGGGCGGTAAGCTTGTGGGCGGTATAAAAGGAAACAGGCTTCAGCTTGAGCGGTCGTTTTCTGCTTGGTCCTAGTGCTTGACCAGTATCCATTTAATATAGCATAACATTGTTTTTGTACAGTAAAAACTGCAGGGGACCAAAAATGCCTTTTGAAAAAGTGGGATATGTCCCCCCTGTCCCCGTCCTCAAGTCCCAAAAATCCCTCTCTATGACCATGCAGGTGCAGAAGCTTACAAACTGTAGAATCATACCTGCAAATCATAGATTTTTAAGATACCAGGTAAAATCATGAGCGAACATTCAAATCAGATCCATTGTTTCTAAATTTTTGTGTTATGAAATTCAACAATTAATTAATTATGTAAAAAGCAGGAGTGTCCACTGATAGATTTGATGATGTTGATGAGTGCTGTGGGCCTCTCAGAAAAAGATTTGACAGATTTCAACATCACAAAGCAAATATAACTAAAGAGATATTTGAATTACATTAAAATTCTACTAAAATATTTTTAGACTAAACTGGTAGCTTCAGGGCCCCCTAGTGGCTGTGGGGGTCATGGTCCCATTCTAAACTTCTTGTTTTACATTGAAATTCTCAGTTACTTCCTGTTTAGTCTCAACCTTGTTCTTTTCCACTTCACATCCTAATCAGCCTACTTGGTTTCACCTGTGCCTCGTCCTGTTTAAGCAGCAGCTCCAGCAGTCTCACTTTGCCAGACTGCTCCCTGAACCTACTTTAATGATTCTGCTAGATTTGGGCCTCTGCCTGAACTAATCATCTGATTCTGCTTCTCTGGTTTTGTCCAGTCTCGCCTTGGGTCCCGTGTTTACTAAAACTTTGCAACAACACATATTCACTGACACTGCTCAAAATAAGTGACCACTCAAATTGACACAATGACACCATATGTGAACATTTTACATCTTGAACACCTGCTGGATCTTGTTTCCTCCGTTTAAAATGAGTAGCATGGTTTCAGCATACTGCCACACATTCTTGAAGCTTACACTTTTGTGTTTTTTAGGCACATTTTACTAGTAGTACTAATACAATTCTGAATGAAGGACTGAACTGTTTTTACTTTTAGAATTTCCTCTATTTATTTTACTGTTACTCATGGAATAGTTGCAGGTGGAGTATACAACGTGATCATACACATCATAGTTACAGCTCGCATCAAACAGGGAAGGCGGGTAGTTAATGTATCCTGGTGCTCTCCTAATAGTTGGTTCCCAAGGTCATTAGCATTCACTTCGACACAGCTTCACCTCGCCATTGGTCCCAGTTCATCAGTTAAACAGCGAGCTTCTAACCCCGGCTTTGTTTGGTGG
This sequence comes from Ctenopoma multispine, assembly GCA_034779795.1. Classification (NCBI taxonomy): domain Eukaryota; kingdom Metazoa; phylum Chordata; class Actinopteri; order Anabantiformes; family Anabantidae; genus Ctenopoma; species Ctenopoma multispine. Next base: position 4,241,491 of record JAUYWH010000016.1, read on the forward strand.
GAGTGTCCCTGTCTGATAAGAGCCCCCTGATATGGCTGACATCATTAATCATCAGCACTGTGGGAGGACGCAGTGGGCAGGTTGAGAGCAGCAAGTACCACCATCTCTCCCCGCGGAGCCCTTTTAACGGTGCCGTGCTCCTAATTAACAGAGCTGGCACTCTCTCTTCACAGATATACATCAAAATGCTTGCAGAGGGAGAAGTAAATAATGGTTTAGGATTACTGTTCCCTGCCAGAGACAAATACAAAGCAAGAGAGATGGAGAGAGTCTGAGAGAGAGAGAGGGAGAGAGAGAGAGAGAGAGAGAGAGAGAGAGAGAGAGAGAGAGAGAGAGAGAGAGAGAGAGGTTGTGCGTTCATACTGTATGTGAGAAATAAAGACAGACGATGAGGGAGACACACGGAGAGGGAGGGCACGCTCGGTGGACAGGAAACTGATATTCCCAAGTACGTCTGAAAGGTGTAACCGCAAATGTCAGCACCATCGATAACTCCGGCTTGTTGGTGACCATTTTTTGTCCTCACATTAAGCGCTCAGGAAGGCAGTAAAAACAGTTGAAGTGGGGAGAGATGAAACATGGGGCCAAAGCTTTAATTTTCCTGCTCATGCACCTTGCTGGAACCAACTGTTAATTGCTTGTTACAGATGACGGATATGAAAGTGGGCCATGATGTATTGACGCACAGCTGTGTCACTCACCTTAAACTGTTGATTAATAGTGAGAGAGAGTCAATTACTAAACAGATTGTAAAGTGATTTAAAAAATACTGGTTACAATATCTGTATTATTTTTCTCTCTTCAGAATCAGTATATCGCCATAATGATAAAACACAAAAAAACTCAGACAAATTGCATGTGCATGCAGGTGAGAAAAAAAAAAAGTGTGTTGTAACACCACTAAGCAATTATTAATTATTAATTAAAAGCACCTACAAGAAAATGCATGTGAACATATTAGAGAGTGCAGAAAATTCAGTTTTGCCATTTAACATCTTTGCTCTTGGGAATTAAAGCTTCCTATCACCACACTAATGTCCCTGCTACACTCTTAGCTTTTCCTGTCACTGCTCACGTTAAGGGTACTTAGTCATTACCAACACCTTAGGAAAAATAAATAAAGATAAAAAGCTTGTTCTTAAAAGAGGCTGTATTCAGAACAAAATGAGCATCCTCATTAATTACTTGTACGTTGCCAGGTATACACAGAGTCTCACAGTATTTTCTATTTGGTCCTCGCCGGTAAGGTAGCACAGGTATCTTGTTCCAACCTGAATATTGTTGGAAGCAGCCCCATAATGTGAAGCTAATATTACAAAAAAAAAAATCAGTTAAAATCACTTAGTCTCCTCTGGCACTTGCAATTGTTCGCTCACAATACTGAGAATTTGGCAACAATTTAGCAAAATTGTTGCTATTTTTCTGAAGGGAAAGTAGCCGACAGACTGGCCAGTATCAGAGATGTAGCAACACAATTGGGTGCCAGGGAAAATAGATTAGTTTCTGTAATTGTGGCCAATCACATCCTGTTTTTGGATTAAATCAAATCAACAAGGCATCGCTCAGTTTTTCCAGGCATTTGGGAGGGCAAAAATGAAATAGAGGTGGATTCAAAGTGACTCCTTTTTTCTTTACCATTGAAAAACTGCACTATTCCACTTTTCGCTTATCAAGCTTGTCTCCGTCTGAAGAACAACCTACCTCAAATATCAAAAGAATCTTCTGAAGAAAAAAACGTATAAGCTGTAACTGTAGTCACTTTGATTTGATTTCACATTTATGTTTCTGAGGATAGGGTGGATTTATATTTTACAACCTACAATTCAGGCAGAGTTTTATTTTTTAGTCTTTTTCAGTTACTGCTGAATATAAACCTGCTGTTTGTATAGCACCACATTGGAGGAGTATTTCAAACAATTCCTCAGATGTAACCTGACACTATATACAGCCTACACTGTAATGTACGGAATCACAACAACAGGAAAAGAAAACAATATTCTGTGTCAAATGTATCTTGCAAACCGAGAGGAGGGGATGATGCGCTGTGTGAATGATAGAAAAACAACATGTATTTCAGAGGCAATGTTACCATTACTGCTAACATGTTACAACACAGCCAAGGTACGCCAGGGCTAGTTAGTCACACAATTCCTAGTTTCTGTATTTTTTATTAGCTTGATTTACATATTTATTGATTTTTTTTTTATGAAGCTGTGTCAGGGTATAGCTCATAGTTTTGCTTCAGCAAATAAATATTATTTTAGTTACATGTTAATGTTTCACCTCAAATCTTATCACATGCTTACAATTTAATAAAAGACACAAAGTGGTTTAGTGATTCTAAATCAGACATAAAAAAGATTCTGTATCTGAACTGGCATACAGAACTCACAATGATCAACAGTATATCATAAAATTACCGTACGTTTTAATAAACATATCTCTTGAGTATTTCATGTTCATCTCCTGCAAATAATTACATTAATAAAATTCACTTCTGTAGCTTTTTTTTTGTTTATTATAAATAATTGTCGGGGCGAGAGGATCACATTTTGTAGTTTAGGCACCTGTCCCTTTAAAATGCACGGCCCTGGTCAGCACTGTTTTCTAACATTTGGTTGCAACTAGATGGCTGCACCAACCTGCAACTAGAATGGTGCAGATTTGGGCAGCGTATGCTAAAACACATGTGACTAAACTTCTGTAATTGAAGCTTATAAATAAAATCAGTAATCAGTATTACATTACCTGAAAGTACACTTTATTTTTAAGATTTTGTAGCTCCACCATCTCCTGCAGTTTGTTCCCTCATGGACCGTAAAAAAATGCTATTTTATATTTCTAACTGCCTTAATTAGCTACTTATGAAAGTTCACCTTCTCTAACCTCTCTCTGTAGACAAATCTGCACTCACGAGGGTTAGTGAAGGGTAGGATTGCTGCATAAAGTGGTCAACTTCTGTGTGTATGTGTGAGATTAAAGGAGACAGTGATGAAACGATTCCTTTCTGTCAGTAAGCATGCAGAGAGAAAACAGGCAGCGGGGTGCTTGACACGCAAAACCTCGGCGCTAGGTCTCTCCATGGGAGGGCCCTGAGTCGAGTGTGAGTAATTACATGTGTGAGTACTTTGCTGCCCTGTACCTTCTTAGAATCCTCCTTCATAATGATCTCTGCAGACAAAGTCACACACACACTCAAACCACATTTATATTGTTTCAGTCAGTCATACAGTCGTGCTAATTTTAGGAATAAAGGATCGATTGTCATCTGCTGTAACATCCATGTTGGCTGGTGTCATATTTAACAAACAGGATGTGTTTTTGTGGGTTTAACAGAATTTTTTTAGGTCATTAATCTTCAGTAATCTTCAACAAACATTGCTTTCTATTTCTGACTCCTACGAGCAAGGACAGGATGCGGTGTAAGCCTGTCTTACCATATTGGGCTATCAGATTTTTTTAAATAAACAAACGAGTCGTGATTGCAGCCTGTTCATTTACAGTACAACCCAGTGTCAGTTAAAGCACACGTCTCGATTACAGTAAACAACTGAGCTGAGATTTGCCCCCTAATCCATAATGAGATTCCTGGCGGTTTTACAATTGATAGTCCATGATGAGCTTAATTTAAGATACTTTGGAAAAGATGAGTGGAAATCAGCACTTTTGCTTAGATTACAGGCAGCATGAAGGAAGAAGAAGGGGGAAAAAGAATCTTTAGCCAAGTGAGGGGAAAGCAGTATTGATCCATATGCATTGTCTCGTTAATTTTGCTAGAGGTGTGGATTCCTTGTGATCAATATCTAGCGACTGCATCTTTATTCTTCTGTAACCTATTACTGTTGGTGAAATGCGAGACCCGCACCACAATTAGAGCTTTGCAGTAGGCAAGGCCAATCAATAGCATAGATGTATGATCTGTGCGGCAGGAAGCAATAACTACTTAAAGGTATGAGGTGTTTTCTTCCAAAGCGAAATGGGTGAGTGTCTCCATCTTAGTCAATGGCCACCATAGTTCCTCTAAGTCTGGCTTTAATAAGAAGAGCAGGGCTCAAGGGTTTTCACAATAGGGCTTCAGGTTCAACGGTAATTTCCATCTGCCTGCTGCCATTATGAACATAATGGTCTCCTGACTTCTTTGTTTTCTTTCCACTAATAGAGATGTTATACCAACTACAAAAATGCATACATGAATATTAAGATTAACACACAGATCTATAGATGTTCAAAGCACAACATAAATATACAGATGAAGCAATAGAAAAAAATTGATTAAACTACTGGTGCACTTCTGGTATAAATGAAAGCATTTCATTTAAGCTGCTCTTGAAATCAGTCCACTTAGCACTTCATAAATAGAATATAATTGCTCCAAATTCTACTAATCAAGCAGAAAGAATTGAAATTCTTTGATTACATAAAAGGATGAGTTTCACTCGAAACTCAAGTGACCAAAAATGTGAGAGCAGACATTAAACAGATGATAAATTAAGGGCAAATTAACTGGTTAAAATTATTTTAAAAAAGCTAAATGAGTTTTACAGAAGTATGTTTTACACTAATTCATGGTTGAGCTGATGCTAATATAGCAATGCTAGCATTACTCTGTGATTTGGTCACATAGTATTCCCTCAATTTAATAGATATCCAGTACCAAGTTCTATTTATACAATTCAGAAATAAAATAAGACAAATACTAAATGTAATATAATACAAATAATATTAAAATGTATACAGTATATACATTTGTGGTCTGTGTAAATGTTTAACCCCTTTTTATACATAGCAATGAATGGAGTCCTGAGGTCATAATTAGCTACTAATGCTAATTTATAATGCTAACATAATACCAGTTTAAGCTTTACAAATATCGTGGCATGAAGAAGTTGTGTAGCTGATGGTAACTGAGTAGAATGGGAGTTAACATTACTAACATCATTTCACGAATACCGTTGTGTTTGACTGCGCCAGTAACATCACAGTGGTTTTCTATGGAACAATGTAAATGTTTTCATGTAATTGCTTCCTCACCCAGCTGTATTGTCATATCAGCAAGACAGTGGCTGTTAGCATATTAGGCTGTCCTTTTCTGCCAGTCCCTGCCATGGTTTACAAGTAAATGGAATGACTATAAATCACTGCTAAATCACACGGCAGAACTAAGATTATGTTTAGAATAATGACATAGCTATAAATCTTCCACGCTGCTGACTGGACTAGACAAAAACACACGTTTATTCTGGGTTTTGTAATATAATTTCCAATTCAGATTATCCCGACATTGATGGATTGTATCATCATTCTCTCAAAATGCAAAATGACTTTTTTTGTTGACAGGGTGACACTTTGACATTAGTTTATTGTGTGGGTGGGCTGCTCTGTCAGTAGTTTCGGTGAATAAAAAAAAGCCAAATCAAATAGACTGTCAAATTTTTAAGTTTTCATTAACTTTAAAAAGTTTGCGAGGCAAACTTTGCTGCTTGTCATTTCAACTTGTCACCACATAATGTTGTGTATCCCTGTGCATGTGTAGAAACAGAGAAACTGCTTATAGATATTGGAGAATTATTTATCTAACAGCCTCCTGGCTTTCTCTTTCAGGGTGCAGATGCACTTACTGGAGAACAGTGATGGCTGTTGGTCATTTGTATATGGATTTCAACCCGCCACGTTTGAGAAGTTGCGGCTCTCAGGTATTCACTGCAGCATGAAAAGCAATAAATAGCAGAGCTATCTCACTGTTAAAGTCCACTTACCTCCTGAGGGCCGAGTGCTCTATATGTAAATGAGAGTGCCTTGGAACAAGTACACAGACACACACACACATATAGATATTCTACCTTTCACACAAAAGCTTTCACGTGCACTAACATACACACATCCGCCAAGTGATTCTAACAGTGTTCTGCCTTAGATGAAAACAAAATACTCAATGAAGTCCTTTTCTCCAGCAGGCTGGACGCGAGTTGACTGCATCCTCCTCCACCGTTCAATTGTGATGCCTCTGTTTTCCTCTTGTTTTTCCTTTTCTTTTTCTCTACTTCACACTGGCTCAGAAACAATTGAATTAGGCAGTGTTTGCCAAGCTGTTAAAGCCCAACACATCACTGGGTGGGTTAGAGGTACAGCGAGGCCTTCTTTGTTTTGAGTTCAGTGTGCATGTTCAAAGTAGACCTTGCAGCTCTCAATCACAATATCCAGACCACTGATAAAAGCCAGAACTCTTTTTTTTTTTTTGGGGGGGGGGGGAGTAATGCCAGTTAATCACACACATCAGTCAAAGTAAAGAGAAAGGCATCAGTGACCTTGTACGTCCACCCCTCATTCCAGTGGCGTCTTCTTGACAGGTAGGGTCAGACAGGGGGCAGAGAAAAAAACAAACTTCAAATATGGAGTGGGTATTTAATTAACCATGACAACATAGTTAGGCTTAATGAGCATTTCTTTCCCGACTTAAGTCTGCCAACCATTCTCTGTAGCTTCTCACGGTTGTTCAGGGCAACTCAGCATTTTTGCCAGTTAACCACAAAAATGAATGGGACGCCGCCCAAAGCTTTGTGAATATACACAAAGATGAAAAAGCTCTGCCAACACCCTCTATTAGAACTGAGAGTGAAACTTTAATGAAGAATATTTCACGCTAACTATTTTTAATACAGGCCTCAGGTTCTTGAACGGTGAAATCCAGCTGCCCAACACCTGTTGAGCTTTTCTTTCCTTTTTCCTCCTCCTAAAATTCACTTTGAAATCTGAGAGTATAGAAAAATGTAAACAGCCAACAATAACACGTAGACTGAATGTGAACTACCGTTTTCTTTGCAAAAGTATCAGAATCCCATTAAACACAAAACTATCTTACATTAAATCCAAACAAACTGCTGGGGTTATTAGGCTTTACTGACTCTAACATAGATTCATCCATTATCCTAACCATGTGGGGGGGCTGGAGTGTATCATCAATGTAATATCAATATCAATATCAGACCCAAGCAGACAGATATCTTTGTTTACAGGTTGATAGCTAGACTCTCCTGGTAGAGCAACGTCTGCATTAGGAGGAAACTGGGGAGAAAAGAAGGTTCAACGAAACATAGGACTTTGACACAGGAGACAACTGTATGTTTCCATTCAGTATGTTATGACACAACATACATTTATCACACATATTCTATAAGATTGTTTATTAACCCTTGGCACGTTGATAAAAACACAGAATCTTTACACTGTTTAATAAACAGTGTAAAGATTTTGTGTTCTGAAGGAAGGTCAGTTTGAAGTTCAGTTCTCTTCCCTCCTCTTCCTTTAAGGGGTTAACATACGCTCGCCTATTCAGTATCCGACGTCACCTTGTTATACAAATGATCGTACCAGTCCTAACCAACCCAAACCCACATCAACCCCCTGACCTCCATAACCGCTATGATGTCCATGTGGAGGTGGTGAAGTTTCTATCAACCATTCACTGCCTCCACCTCACCACCAACAAAAATGGAAGAAAAAAAAATTGCATTTCTGAGTCACCATTCCAAATGCTCCAAACCATTATGCAGTGAGAATATAGAGGTATTTGTGGCTGAAATTGCTGTCATAAAGGTGAGACACATTTAGCAGTGTTTCAAGGACAACCATTTGGCACTGACAATGCATGCTGTGTCTCACCTACAAGGCAAAGTACACAAACTTTTTAAAAATCAAGAATCGAAAGCATTAATTTGTTTCCAAAGGCCCCTCCCTGAAAGATTGGCATTTATCCTTCTTTATCTAAAGCATAGGCTATTAAATACCTGTATAATACTTGTGGTAAGAACTGTCCTCGGCAACAGTGAGTGACTGTCTCACGATATTATCTTATTTCCATTTGGCTTTTGTTTTATTTGGGGTAACAGTCATGTTGAGTCACTTTTCTTAAAGTTACAGTAAACTCACTGCAGGGTGTCACTCATAAAAAGGGAAATATCAAGCTCAGTGAAGTTGATGTTAGCTCCCACCACAGACAAAACAGGGCTGCACCTTTTTAGCTGTGTAAGAAAAGGTGCAGAAGCATAAGTGTAATATCCAATATGACAGGCTTTCGTGCAGGTGAGCAATTTCTGAGCAAGCTAACCAGCCCTGTCCGTCTATCTCTGCGCAGCACAGCCCCGCACGCAATGGTAACCCATGCCCAGCTCGATCATAAATGAAAGTGACTTTGAGAGCAAACAAACAAACAGAGCTTAAGTAAATCAGTTAGGCAGAAAGAGGCATGTGGCAGGCAGGCAGGTGATGGATGGTGGCGCTTAGGAGCTGTGACTTTTGGGTAAGTGACAATGACACACATAAATGCCACCATTACCCATTTTAAGATGCGGTTAAAATCCTCATCGACCCGCCCGCCTCACTTGCCAATATGCCAGAGCATCACACCAGCTGGAGCGAGATGGCAGGAAGAGAGTGATTTGCATTGACGAGAACCACCCTGCCTCCTCTCCCTAACACACACACACACACACACACACACTGTATACACAGGCAAGTTTCATTCCTTATGTGAGCAGGAGAAAAAGCACCATAGCAGCAAAGCATTGATGGATTCCAAATGCTGCACTTCAGAGTAAAGTGTGCTGCGCAGTCAAATTAAACCCTGACACCAATTTGGTCAAGGACGCTCTCTTCCACATCTCCTAATGCTGCTACTGATACTAACCTGTGTTGAATAATTGCATGAAATTGCAGCTTCCACCACACTTTGCAAATCTACAGTTAGGAACAGTTTAAACGTACAGTGATGCATCACTTCATCAGACAATATGTTGCATCTTTTCCATGTTAAAAGCACATCTGCGCACATACAGTCAATTTCATTCATCAAGTGTGGTTGACAGAAACACCTTTTGTAGAAATAATAATTAATTTTATGTATTTATGAACCGGAGCTGTCTTGTAGCGGTTGTGGTGTCAAGAGTTCCTTTAGATAGTGTGGGGCATTTCCATGTATACACTGGTGATGATGTGACCAAGGGGTAGCATATAGATATTGTGGGACCCCACAGATGATAGTGTGGGTCCGAGATTTAGCATCCCCTATGGCCACATACTCAGCTCTATTAGTGAGATAGGACCTGAACCATTCCAGAGCAGTGCCAGAGAGTCAAATTATATGGTGGAGATGGTGGAGTAGAATGTTATGGTCTACTCTAGTACAGAGCAGTGCAAGAGTGTATGAAAATATATAAAAAAGAGCCTTACCAGGTACACAAATATCACCCTGCACCCAGCAATTTCTGTCTCTCGTTAAAACAGTTTAAAGAGAGAGAAACTGTAGAGGCAAAATTGCTGTAAGTGAAATCTGGCCTGTGTTTTTTAGTATTTTTCTTCTTTATCGAATGCTTTATGTTTTTGACCCAATACTGCTGGAGTAAACTAGCTGCCTGTTTACTCAACTGTCAGACAGTTTTTGGATTTACTCTGACAGCAGCTGGTTTTGATCTGCTGCCTTGGTGAGAGAGGTACGAACAGTATGAGCAGCTCAACAGTAAAAAAACTCACACGTGTTCCTGTTAAAGGAGATGATACTGTGTTAGTTATGTTATTTTTTGTATTAGAACCACATGTAGAAGTTCGGTTACAGGCTTCTAGAACCCAGATTCTTTGAACATGCTGTCAGCAGTGTGGAGATATTTATTGTAAAGGTTTCTAAGAGGGGCTTGTCCTCCTAAACAGTCAAAGAGGAAAAGTCTCTTAGACTGGTTAGTTTTGCTGCTTCTGACTTCATAAGAGAGATGCTGTGTCTACACACAAGCTGACACACTTATTTTGTTACTTCTATATAGAAAATTACCTTTATTTATTATGGACAAAAACAATTCCCATACAAGTTAAAAGAATAAAAAATGTATAGTGAAATAAATTCACATTTGTTCAGTAAACTGTAAAGGAACTTTCATAGCTCAAAAATATGGCAAAGAAGATTTCTGGTAATTAATTTAAAAAAAAAACTTTTTTTTTGGAGACTGTATGAAACAAGGTGGAGATACTTATAACCAGGTGGTTAGTCAACAATAATACATTTTAATTTATTAGTTGATTCTATTTTGTATTATATTATATAATATAATATAATACAAATATATATATATATATATACATATATATTATTGTATATAGAATCTGCATCTGCAAAGTAGCTAAAGCTGTGAAATAAATATGGAGTTAAAAAAAACAGTATTTCCCCTTAAATGATAGTTTAGTAAAAATAATAAATAAATAATAAATCAAGTTATACAGTTCTTGAGTAAATGTACTTAGTTATTTAGGAACACTAAACATAGTAATGTAAATGCTAATTATGTTCACAGCCACACTAAGAGATGTTATGAAGTCTATGGTAGTTTTGACGATGTTTCACTCATTAAGTACATTTCGCCTGTATCTCCTTCAACTGAGAACATGAAGTCAAGCAGCTCACTGCTTAGTAAAACTTCAAGACACTAACTGGACAATCACATTCACTTAAATGCTGATAGATGCTACCTAATTAATTAGCAAGTCCGCTAATATTCAGCAACAGGGGAGGGTAATAAACTGTAAAAAAAAAAAAAAAAGCTAGTCTGTTCATGTTTTCTCACTTTATGAGGAAAATGTATTAAATCTTTATTACCTTTCTGAATCCAGACTCGTTCTGTTCCTGACAGCTGACAGAGGAGGCAGGGAAAACAAACGGTCTCAGGACAGACAGTTAGCCAGAAATTCGTCTCAGACCAGTTTCTGAAAGACCGAGTGTAATTTCTCCCTCTGTCCTGTGTTAGTTATTTCCAGCTGGTGAGGTCCACAACCTTTAATCTTTTCCTGTGGAGTTCTTCTGTGAGACGGTTCTGTATTTAGCTTCTGAATTAGCTTTCTCCATGACAAAAAACGGCTCCTCTGACTGACTAAACAAAACAAAAGCGTTGTGGTGAGTTTCCTGTTGAAATTCCAGGAGCTGTAACGTCCGTCTTGTGGGAGGGGTTTGGGCACCAAATTCCACGCCCCAAGGTTCTCCTATACTTTGTATTGGAGGGGGTTCCAGTGCGCATGCACCAGTTATAGCATGGGTCTATGGTCAAGATTTCTGCGCCCCAAAGGAACAGGAAATACGTCACATGACCGTTCAGTCGCGGCAAACAAGAGAGAGAACATTTTTAAACTACAGTTGAATGCAGATTATACACAGTACTATCGGTCTGTATAATATATAGATCTGCCCCGACAGGTTGGGGTGAATGGAAAGGGGAGAGAAACAAAGAACAGCAGGCAACAGATATCAAAACAACAAGGAGCAGCAGACGAGGCACTGGTCAGGTTGGCAGGACCAGTAACTACAGCTCCAAGAATGTGTATTGGACTGCATTATCTCCCCCCAACATTATCCCTTATGCTTGAATTAATGGTGTCCACAAAGGCCCCAACAAACACCCGTGTGCCCTGCCCCTATCTGACAGGCAGACCTGCCTGCCCATAATAAATAATGTCTTTGTGAGTGGGACAAATTTCAAAGGCCCTCGGTCAAGACTGTGGTGGAGATGAAATGGATAAAGACTATGAATAGAGATCCTATTTCCCCCAAGCAAGAGCATGACACACATATAATTGGTGCAAGGAGAAAATCCATAAATGCAAATGGTGTTTTGGATGCACTGTGGTGGCTGCAGGACATGAGGAACTTCATATTATATCTGAACAACAGCTCAATGGTTCATGAATAGTAGAATGGACAGTTCATTGATTACTAGCAAGTGCCTTGATGTTGGCTCGCTTATTCTATAGCCTGTCTTTTTCGTTGTCATGTCCTTTTGCTAATGTATATTGTATTATTATTATTCACAACGTCTTTGTATGAATTCACATACTGTAGGTAGAAAGACAGGAATTGAGAATAATATTATCATACATCAGTAAAACACTCAGTAAAACATGCAAAAAGTGAAGAGGTGTGAATACTTTCTAGTGCAACTTTTTTCTCTTATGACCATGTTATATCATCATTTGACATTCTCTCTGGTTCCGGAAAACCTACAGTATTTGTCAGCAAATGGCCTCCATAGTACTCAGTGTTCTTTTACCTCAAGTGAGAACATGATGCGCAGATACACAGTGCTAGCAGAAAATCCATAAATGCAAATAATGCTGTGTTTATTGTGGTAGTTACCAAACAAGAAGCTCTTCATATTGAAGTGCAATAAGATATCTGGTTGATGCACAGTCCAGCGGGGTTCACATTGATTTCTGGAAAACATCCTTGTTGATGTTCCTGTTCCAGGCAGTTGTTTATTGTGCTGCGTTTTTTTTTAACTTCAAGCAAACTTGCTTATGTTCCTGCGCCTACACCAAACTTTCAAACACTTGATTCAACTTGTAGCCATCTGACACTGACAGTTCTGGAGAGCAGTTTCAAAAGAGCACCAGACATACAAGTGAATAAATAAAATAAATGCCCAACAAGGACACTGAACAGATTTCTTAACAGCATTTGCTAAGAATATCTAAGTTGCTGTTGCATCATCATGTTCCGTACTTTTTAGTGTTTGTGTGATTCTATTAGAATAAATACCGATGTTATTACAGTATTTTATGTAGTTGAAAATTATTGGGCAGTTAAAAACTGAGGTCCTGAACCTGTATTAACATGGCACTAAAAATATAAATATGTAGAAATTTTATGTTATGCTAACCTTAGAAAAAAAAAAGAAAAGTTGCTGATGCTTTGCCGCATTTGTTGTAGTGACATGTCAACTGAGTGGTGCAATGTTCTAGTGGTGTTGTTTTACTGACTTCTAGAAATGATATAATAAATGAATAAACAAACAAATTGCCTTTTGCATTTAGCTCAAGTTAATGACCAAACTCGCATAAGCTCATATCCAAGGAATCCTCAAAACATACTGGTAACCATGTGGCTGGCTCTGCTGGTCAGCCACTGACTGGTGACTGTTTATATGTGCCAAATGCCAATAGAATGGCACTGTTATGCCAAAATCCAACAATGGCACACCACTCAGCCTCAACAGATGCTAGAAGAAAAAGAGGGCCACACCGTGAGCCACTATTCAACCTTAGTGCAGCAGAAATAAAAATGAAACATAATCAAAATAAGTGTAGTTAATGTATGACGTCTACAGTTCTGTTCAGAAAGTGCCCACTGACGAGGTAGACACTGTGTTCTTTGGACTGAGGATACCAAGCATACTGCATATCTTAAAAGTACAATAGTACATAAAGAAATATTTGCCATGCTATAAACATATTGTTATGCCAAGGTAAAGTCACTATTTAATACTGCACATACATTTACTTGTTAAGCAAGAGTTTAATCACTTTGTAATGCAAATGGAAAATTGTAAGTTGTATAAACTTAAAGTCTGCTCATTAAATGAAAACTATCTTTTGTGGCCAGGTGTGTGTAAAACAGCAGTACTCTCTGTTAGGACTAATAACTCTCCCTGCCTGTCAGTATAATTAGGTAACACTTCAAATCTTTGTCCTTTATCCTTTTACTTGCAATTGTTACTCATCCTACTGGTTTATGACAAGGACATTAAGGAAAAACACAAAAACAAATGACACGTTTCTGACCTTAAAAAAGCATGCAGACATGGTGTAGTGCTTTTTCAACTCTGAGTAACGTCTACAGGTTCCATCAACATTCAGTAATTCAGCTCTGTGTTTTTATTATTACAACTGTGATAAGTCCTACAAATAGTATGTATGGTAGAGACAACATTATTTATGTATAGTCATGTAGGTTGGAGAACATGCTGATTTATTAATACATACTGAGCATGAGGCAACACTCAAATAAAAACATGCAGTAAATACTGTATGAGGATTCATGCTGGCATAATACGTGCTAATATTATAAATTATAACTGTGTAAGTCTACAATGACTTATCCAGTACTTGAAATGCAAAAATGGGAAAAAACAAGATTCTTTGAAAAACTGGCTCATAAAGTGTGTTGACAAATAAAACATGATGTGGCCTAGCAGTTTTGGAATATGTTATGCCTAGGCACTAGTTCACTTATTTTTCACTGGGTGGATGTTAGCTAAACTAGTCATGGATTATTTATTGCTTGCACATGACTGGCGTGGATGGAAGGCATGACTCCAAATAGCAAGTGGCTGATGAAATTCTTTGGACAGCCCACAGTATTTGCATCATGTTGGGTTAGCGGATGCCAAATAAAATGTACAAGTCGAACACATGCATTAAAATTGATGTCTGACATTTAAAAGAGACGTTGAAAGAGACTTTACTAACAGATGCAATTATCAGTGGACCTGACAGCCTGAGTGAAGTAAATAATTATACACTATTTCTTCTTCTGATGTGAAGAAACCATGTGTACACTGTCTCTGCAATTAAAAAATGCTGAGTGAGTTTAGAAAAAAATCTGTGGAAAAATGATTAAAACCAGAACTAGCTCTTCCCCAGTACACGATGCAGGCAGAAATAACTGCAGTACTCTGTGTTTATGTGATGGGATTAATTTGAAATGTATACAGACGTAAGGAAGTGAGCTGATTCAGCAGCTAAACAGTTGTTGCTGGAATTCTATCAGACAGAATCCATTCACATTGAGTATTACTGTGCCGTATATACTTTGCATTCAGTAGCATAAAATCTACATAAGTATTATGGCTAATTATTATCCTGACTTCAGGGTGGCTGGCTGTTGATAAAACATTGCTATCTAAAACAGAATTTATTTTCACATATTGGTTGTATATAATACATCATCTGTCAACATTAACAGTCTGTAAAGTTACTGTACAGTTTCAGATTTGCAGAAGGCAGCTACTTCTCATGCATTGCCGCCTGAGGGGTCCAAAGTCACATGTTTAACAATGGGTTCAGCCCTTATTTACCTGCTAAATTAGGAATCATGCAGAATGGTGTTTGTTGAAACTAAAAGACGTTAAGTGTATGCCCCTTTCTGCAGTTCCAGTTTCAGAAGTGTTACGTGATGTTCTATGATTGATTTCATGTATTGACTATGAACCAATTTCCATTGTTAGTTTATCCTACTAATATTTTATGAACATTTCAGTCTTATTTTGCCTTAGTCCAGTTTTTGTGTTGCAGGCACCAAATTCTTCTTATATTTTAAAAATACAATGTTGGTCTGTGAGAACACTGAAATGTTTTGTAGTTAGCTAGCTAACTAAGCAAGCAGGAATTTAGTTTTGTTTTTCTCCATCATTAATTGACTCATTTCCTGCTGAATTGGTAAGAAAATCCTAAAAAATACAAATTGAAGATCAATGATTTATTTGAAATCTAAAAAATGGTACAAACACAAAAATCCACACAAAAAAAGAAATGAAAGTGAAATCTTAAGGACCAGTTGCAGGGAGTTTAAACACAAGGCTAAAAATGTACCTTAGTAGATAATTACTGCTTTGTGTCTGTCTTTAATTCTTACCTACAGTGTGTAATCCAGCCTTCTGCTAAAAAAGTGTGGCCTTCAAAACACCAGTATGACATCAGTGGATTATTTTACCTGACTTGACAAAGCTTCCCCCCAAGCCACAGAAGGCATTATACAAAAGTATTGATTCAGATTAGTGACCTCCATTGTGCCAAACCTTGACTTTTGTAAAACTAGCAGTGCCTGTTTCAACATCTAACGCTGGTGCTGCTAGTTCAAGCTTCATTACAAAGCAGTGGCTGGATGACTATCCCAAAATAACAGTGTAAGACTCACGCACTGCCCTGATGTGATGATGATGTACTCTAACCAGCTGCAACATTAAATCCATGTTATAGGTTTAATGTTGGGGAGGACAGGGGGTGCCCATCCTGACGCCTGCCTACTGCAACATTACCACCACCAGTAATGTTGTAGTTGATCAGTAAGAAATTAAGAATTTGACATGTTGGAAGCAGAATTACTTTGCGTCCAAACTTTAAGATGAAAACCCTGCACTTCCATTCATATTATACTAAACTTTTAGACTACGGCCTTGATGTTAAAAGTCTAATTGCAGCATTGAGTTGAGAATGTGGTTTGGGTGTTGTCAGGTTGTGTTGGAGGACAGTACTGCTGCTTACTCTACAGTGAATCAAATACCAACAGTTTCATCATTTCATCATTTTCATAATTGATTGCTGGCCATGATTTTATATATTTTCTGGCAAAAACTAGAAAAACATAAAACAGAGTTTGGAAATAACTGTGATTATCCTTTGAAGCTACTTTAATGGGTTTTGGTCAAGCTGGAGAAAAAAGCACAATCTTTGCCAAAACCTCAAATCATGAAGAACCACGATCACATTCCTTCACACACTAAATCCCTGCAGAAGTATTTCTAGTATCTTTACAACAGTGGCAAAAATCATTTCAATTGGCTATGTGGTGACCTATGTGGATACAGGACTTTATTCAAAACCAGTGTGGGAAAATGTTAGCTTGTTCCCACACTGCTCAGAACCGATCTGCAGTAGCCTGCCAACACAATTCATCTGATGTCTCTGCTTGAGATTTATTAGAGCTTTCTACAAGGTTAAAAAGTTATGGCTGAGTTAGTGCTTGTCTTCCATATTAATTACATAACCAAAACGGTGTGCAAGGCAGAGATGGGCACCGATACTCCCTCAAGTTGCTCAGATCAATCAATATTGATCAACAATACCTCGATGTAGGGCAACATATCACGCCTGAGACCTTGGGCAGCTTGAGTGATGATGGCATCCAGAAATGGCGCTGTCTCTGAAACAATTCCCCCTAAAATAGATTGAATAGGGTGGAATTGAGATCTAAAGGCGTGTGCACACACACACACCAGCTCCTTCTTTGTTTTTTCCAGTTGTTTTTTTTTTTTTTTTCTCATGCGAACGTTACTTCATCTCACCACCACACAAAGACACGCTTTCGAGGATCTTTTTGTCTGGGGTTGGCATGATGAATATGAAATGAAATCCATATGCTGATGTCAATAACATAGCTGCCAACACAGCTCCGCAGCCATTATAAGTGGCTACACCTCAGGCAATAGACAAGCTAATGAATAGTGCAGGTGACCAAAATGAAACATTACTTCACAGCTTCACCATAAATGAATAAACATGAGTGAGAGAGGTTACAGGAATGAAATCTTTACTTGTAAAAATCCTGTTTCACTTAAACACGTTTTGGATGTTCAGCCTGACACTTCAATTTAACTGGGTGTTTTTTTATTTAAATCAAATCAGAGGGGAGGAGGCAACAAATGGAAGGAAAAGAGGTTGTGGGAGAGTAAACACACACATACACACAAACCAAAAATCTATTTCTATACACTCTCACATGACCACACACACATTCAAGGACAGAAGGGAATTAACGGCAGGCAGAGGCAGGTCTCTTTCCCGGGATGCTTCGGGCTATTTCAGGAGGCTATTTCAGGTCTTCTGTCTTCTTCTTCTCCCTCTGTTTCCTCTCTCCAAGCATCCATCTGACTGCAGCTGAGGGAGGGCACTGGAGCATTTTTAACACTCACTCTCAACAACACTGTTTTGTTTTGTTTTTTTCAGATGTACCTCTGCTTACAGATTACTGCTTTCTGTAAAGTGAGATGATAGAAGGGCCTGTTAAGCCTTAACGTTCAGCTGCAAAAATAACTCAAACATTTGACCGGCTTTGACACAGACACCAGGATCAGCCAGGATTTTTTTCAGTTGTTTTGCAGGCTGTGACTTGCAGGAAAGTGTAAAACTCGCAAAAAAAAAAAAAAAAAAGGCAAATGCATCAGTCCAAAGGGACAGTGTGTTATTTGTTACTCAAACGTTTAGCTCACTCCAAGCAAATGGAAAACTTTTGAAAACAGTGATGAAGTCGTTCTGAATGCAAATCACATTTACTAAAATCTGCTTATACTAGATTATAAGGGAAAGAAAACGGTTTAGAAATTAAATGAACAATGTTTTATCAAATTTAACAACAGGCAAGGACACAGGAGCACATTGACGGTTCTGCAGCACGAACGTGAACAATCTTTTATTATTTGATTCCTTCCCTCACTTATTTTTCTATTTGAACCTTATCGACTTCAGATTGCTCTAGAAAAGCATGTATACACTCGCCTAAAGTGTGTGTGAGGTCTACATATTCCTGAAGAGTTGGTATTGTGGCTCTTTCTGGCTAAATGTTATAAATACTAACTGTGCATTTTAAACACTTTTTAAGAATCTGTGGTATTTTCTTCACAAAACATTGTTTGGATTTTGAGCTTCTCCTCTGTCCTGCAGCAACTGTTTTGGGAAGTATTTACATAACATTTACATTATTCATGACCACCTACTTCGATTAGCTTGGGGGGCCAAAACTTTCAGCCCTACTACCAAGTGAATAATGCAAATTTTGTTAGGCCACATCTTTACTTAGAGTCACGATAGTAGCTGGAGAGGTAGGAAATGTATAATGATCAGTAAACCAGAGTGTGATTCTGCATGTGAACGGGAAGAACCTAATGTTGTACAACTGATACGTCAACAGGATGTTTCAGAGCTGTAATATTGTGTCTAATGTTTCTAACAAAGTAGCTTTTTTTTCAGCTGGAGGTAAGTAGCTTTGCGAGTAGTAACAAAAACTCACTGATTTAGTCTTTCTGAAAGTGAGCTAGTCTTTTTTTAGTTAGTTTTTCAATTTAGTTTTATTCAGCATAAAAAAAGGTTGTCAATATATTACTGTTTAGCCTCATAGAAATGAACACAGCATGCATTATTTATCTGCACTGTTAGACAAAGCACCTATTCAGTTGATTAGTTCAAGACAGGACATTATATACATGTAGAACATCAGTTTATAACCAGGACACCACTGCTGTACAGTAACAGTATCGTTACTATTTTGTTACAAACTAATATATGAAAATAACAATATTGACAAACTGTCCCATTTAGGAAAGTTCCGGAATAAAAAGGAACCAGGGTCATACAGTGCTGGTTTGTCTTTCACAGTGACATTAGACAACGGCAATGTCATATTGCATCATGTGCAGAAAGAAGTGGAATCTCACACCTCTGGTGTATTTAGCTTCCTGTGAGATAATTAGATCAAACGACTCAGTTGGATAAATATGATGGCTATCGTTTGCAGTGGTGTGATGAACAACAGGTTTTTGGATTGATAGTCGTGTCATTTTGAGTTTCTGTGGCTGTGGTTTGTTTAGATCATTTTCTGTTAATATCTGACCTGACTAAAATACTTCTACCGTGTCTTTAGAGTCACAAGTAATGATCACATTTCTTTCCTTGGCTGAAAAAAATGCAACCACTGCAAAACTAGAATACACGCTTGGCCGTACAGCTGGCAGCAGCTGTTTGGTACCTTGCCTCAGGTACAGACTTTACAACCTTGTCCCAGTTGTTTGGCATAGACAAATTATCTGTATCCAAATGTGTCTGGGAGTATAAGCATAACTAAAAATGTTGACTAGGCAGTCCTTCAGTGTGGTCTGGGACACTTTTATTTAGATTTTGTCCTCAGTTGTGTTTTCTTGTTTCAAGAACTGTTCACTGGATTTACAGTGATGAGGTCCTCCAAGAATATTGTTACAGAAAATGTGTATGATGGACAGTTCTGAAAAAAACAGGTTATGGTCAAAGACAGAATTTGTTCTAGATCCAATACTGCTGGGGGGTTTTATTCTCCAAATGGCAACAGTGGCATGCTAAAGGTTTGAGAAAGTTTGAAGGCATAGTAAATAAGTCATGGTATGGAAAGTTAAGGCGAGGCAACAAAAGTAAGTCTAAGTTTTGAATATGCTAAAGATCAGTCAACTAAACACTGGTTAAAGGTTGAAGATGGATCTTGGTTATGGTGAATAACATAGTGCTGGTGTTTGTAGAGCAGGAGGACTGATGGCTGATATATGATGCTGATATGTTGTTGCTATTTTTTCTCTTTTTGTTTCAGAGAAAATACAATTTAATAATAACAAAAGAGACAAAAATGTGTCAGTATAATGTATCCCATGCATCACTCGCACTGGTGCACCCAAATATTATTTTAAATTCATATGCTGTAATTTTCAGTTGATCGTGTGCATGAGATCCTCCCAGTTTAGGTCGCAGAAGTGTCTGCAGTTATTTTTTATTAATCGACCAGTGTGAGTGGAGACATTGGTCGATGCCGATTAATAAGAAATATCCACGGTCAATGGGTCAACCATTAGTACATAAAGTAAATTATAATAGCATTCTAGAGGGCTTAGTGGTGTATAAGGGCTTATTCGTGCATTAACACTGAATTAAATGGTCATGTGCAGAAACACAGTTCCTATGGATACTAGACAGGGATCTTTTCTGGAAATAGCTCTAGAAATGAAAGAAAAGAAACTAAAGCAGGCATGAAATACAAATGAGCTGCTCTCTCCATGAGGAAGACTGTGTTCGGGCGGTTAATAGATGCTTGACTATACGTTGAGTTGATGCAAAGACACCTCTGTGTGAGATGTTTTAACATGAGTAGAAAAAAATGTGCATGTGTGGAGGCTGAGATATTTAACTTGATAGGTGAAAACATTTACGAGCTGGTGGTGCAAACTCCGACTCATTAAGAATCATCTTCTGTACACCACGAATACCAGAGTTAATGACAGTTCACCTGACAGTTGTGAAGTTATTTTACTCAAAGCCAAAAATGTCGACCTGCTTTTGGGATCACCCAGGTTCATACCAATCCGTATAAAGGTTGTTGAAATATTTCATTGTCAAGCAACACAACTAACACAGTAGCACCTTCTGCTAGCATTGTGTCATGTTAAACAACGCTAAGTAAACTGAGGATTGAGTCATGGCAACTGGACTTCTTTCTTCCAAGTAGAGACGTTTCGTTCTGCATCCACAGAACTTTA